>OY293304.1:46074745-46614648 GCA_958502075.1 Orchestes rusci
TGGTAATTGATGAAAACTGATTTTCCACTTTTATTTCGATTTTAATTATTTTACGTCATAGTATCATCTAGTTGGGAACTAGATTCCATTTTACTCCTTCAGACATTACTTTTTATAACCCTTTTCATATTTATATATGTTGATATTTTCTTTTCTTATATGAAACCTTTGCTCAATCAACGTCTAAATAATAAGCTTGTGTGACTGCATATATATTTTCATTCCTCCCACTCCCTACTCTCACTGAGCTACCCGTGCGGGAGGAAATAACTGTTATTTTGATTCTCCCTCACGTTTAACGAATTTGAAAAAGAAAAACACGTTTCAAAATAGATTGGCAATGTTCTGCTTTTTAATTCATAAAAAATGTTC
Organism: Orchestes rusci; assembly: GCA_958502075.1. NCBI lineage: Eukaryota > Metazoa > Arthropoda > Insecta > Coleoptera > Curculionidae > Orchestes > Orchestes rusci. The sequence goes on from OY293304.1 coordinate 46,075,118, forward strand.
ATCATAGAATAAAATCATAATTATTACAGTAAATACCTAATATTATTTTTGTACAGGGTGATCAGTTAAGGATAGCGAGCGGCAATCTCTCTGAAACTATTCATTGTAGCGACTTGCGGCAAAAAATGTTGACACTAAAACGGCCAAGAGAAAAACCTGGAAAATATTTTCAAGTTTCTGAAATGGTCGCTAGGGGGCGTAACAACCAACACCAAGTAGAAAAATAGGATTTTTATACAATTTTGTCCAATGAAAATATATCGATAAGCTCATTTTCAGATTCACTGACTATTTACCTACACTTTTTGTCTAAAACGTTTTTTTCTATCTATCATAATAAAGTGGTGGAGGAAGTTCAATTGTTTTTTCAAACAAACGGAGATTTCTCCCGTTTCGATTGGCCGATTTTAACAAACTTGGGCTCATATGGAAGAGAATAGTCTGCGCTATAAAATGCTCGTTTGCTTTTTAATTTGTGACATTCGCCGTCGCCGCTAGATGGCGTTAACTGAAATGATAGCTTATTTTTGAGTTTTTTTCCAAAAAAATCGAATGTAATGGTATATTCATTCTTATAAATTTCAAAAGGGGATACATTTCAGAAACTTGAAAATATTTTCCAGGTTTTTCTCTTGGCCGTTTTAGTAATAAAATTTTTTGCTGCAAGCCTCTACGATGCATAGTTTCCGAGATATGGCCGCTCGCTATCCTCAACTGATCACCCTGTACGTTACAAATTATTCATCTAAAACACCATTTGAACTGAGTACTTGACTGAGTATTTTTTGCCTTTTCAATTTGTAAATCCAATAAAATCATTTCTTTTGTGTGCACGTCTTGTTCCCTTGACTTTCTATTATTTATAATAACCTGCTCTTCTTTGGACCTCATTGATTCTTCACCTCCCTTTCGTTTAATATCATCAATGATCACTTGCGTGAGCTCCGTTTTTGTTTGGAAAAATCTCTCTTTGGCTGTGACAACTGGATTAGGCACTTTCGGTCTTAGCCTTTTATGAACAGGTTCTTTCAACATTTTTGTTGTATCAGTATTCCACTAGAAAAATAAAATATAACTATTTCTACTCAATGATAGTCATTGATAATGTTACTTGTGATTTTTTTCCTTTGGGCTAGTTTCAATTTCCTTCTTCACAGCCCGTTTGATTTTTTTTGCCAATGAATTTTCTTCTAATCTGAATGGTCATAGTCGTTCTGCAATAATTCATTTTAATAAATTAAGTGATGTTTACAAAAAATATATATAATTTGATTCCCCCGCTACAACGCGACTGATATCGGATCCTTATAGAGATTTTTTCGTCTGAAAAAACACAAAATCATGAATCATTATAATATAAAGAGTGACCCATTTGAAAGCTGGGAACCCTCATAACATTTTTATTTTTTAAGGCGATTTTGACGCGAATTGTAGGAGGAAAAAAAGTGTATTCTGGAGCCAGGCAGCGTCTAGTTTTCTTTTAAACCAAGGCCTACAAGATAACATTTAGAGGCTGAAAAAGCCAGAAATTAGCTAAAGCTACTAAATGCCTGATAACCAAGTTGACGGCAATAGCCGTAGAATTGTTAATGTTAAATATTTTTTCATGAAATTTGGTGCAGATCTATTTTAGGGTATGACTAATCCAGTGGCCTGGGAAGATTTCCAATGGCGTGGAAAGATTTCCAGTGGCGCGGGAAGATTTTTCCTCAAAAAATCGCAAATACGGTTTCTGAATTTTTCAGCCTCCAAATGTAATCCAGTAGGCCTTGATTAAAAAGAAAACTGGACGCGACCCAAACAAAACCATATCGCGGCAAAATCGCTCAATAAATTAGAATGTCATGAGGGTGGCCCGCATTCAAATGGGTCACTGTGTTGATAATAGGCGGTGTTAATAGAGAAAATTGAAAGCTTTTACTTCATGGTATCTTTGTCAGCTTGTAATGGAGTGGATAAGTTTATTCAAAGAAATTTAAGTCTTAGCATTCACTTGTTCTTTATTCACACCACCCAAAATAATAAAATATGCTCCTACCTCATAATAAATGGGGATATTTTCATTTATACCCGAGGATGATTCATCATTTTCATCATTCAAGCATTTTTTAAAATGCACTGAACATGAATAAACAATTTGAATCGGGGAATGTCGGTGCCATGCCATGGACAAGCCATATGATTCCAAACTGAATCTTCATAATTAAACACATACTCACCAATAATTCACTAGTTTGTTGCTCACATTCTATTTTAGCTTTTTTAGTTGTGACAGGAGTGTCCTATTAAGAAAATTGAACATTCACAAACAAAAGACCAGCCAAATAATCTGATCACCTCCACATCATCATCGCAAATTGGAACCAGAACTCAAACAGTTTTATAATTAATAATATTTGAAACGGCTTCTAAAACCGGGTCAGGATTTGAACACGTTCCCGGTCCACCTTCAGTGCTTTTAAAACTAAATTTTGTATTTGTCTTAAGATTGTCATATTTTCACTTGATTTGTTCTAGTGTCCTGGGATGTGAAATATTTGAATTAAATGCATTCAACACTTTCTTCCAAGCTTCGTTCTAGGAAAACATAATCATATTACTTTATCTTATGCCGAGTTTATACAACAAATTCATAAGCATAAGCATAACTTTAGTCATAAGCACAAAAAGTTGAACGTATGATTTCTTATGAACGCGTCTGTACAACCTTTCACAAACAAAACGATAATTATTAGGATAAGAAAGTCGATAATTTCCATCTTAATGTCTAAAATTATGCAAAAATCTAAACAGCGCAGCCGTCATTTCTGACAATCTACGGTAGTAGTCAAAAATAGTCCTGTCTTCAAATACGTATTATCATGATTTCCTTTGGTGCCTGGCTTCTCGATAGTTGTTTATGTTCTGTTTTGGTTTCTGAAGTGTCTACTGTTCTGTGCAATTTTGTGAATATTTCAATATTTTCTGAAGTCAGTTTTTTATAAAGTTAGCATGCGCTTAGATCAGGGCAACTGGTGTCTGTGTGTTGTCACATGCGCCAATATTAATAACCTCTAAATTGCTGTCAGTGTCAGTGCCAAGTTTGGATGAGTTTTAATCGAGTTTCATGAAGAGTAAAATACCTATTTGTGGATTCAACAATACACAAGTAAATGAGTACGTGAACTTTGACTATAGGTCAAGAAGCGCCATTTTTGTTCAAGCTAAAGTAATATTTTTTTACATCTTTTTCGCGTTCACATTGCAGGACTCTATATCGTTGTTCTACTTTCAGTCAGACAAGGATAGAAGCAAGCTCGTGAACGCGATACTGCTTGTCACTTGCCCTGGTAAGAACGCATGCGCCTCACGCTATCTGCGAAAAAACAGCCCTATTGCAATTAGGGCTTCGCAAGACCAAGACCAAGACCAAGACTGACTAGTCTTGGTCTTGGTCTCGAGACATAAATGTGGTCTTGGTCTTGGTCTCGATATCTCAAGACCAAGACAAGACTCACTCAGTCTTGGTCTTGGTCTTGGTCTTGATAGTCTTGGTCTTGGTCTTGATGGTCTTGAAAAAAAATTATACCGAATTTTCAAAGTAGATACTCATAACATACAACATAACCATCCTACAATAATTTTTCACTTACTTATTATTTATTATTACCTGGGATGGCGGTTCGATTTCAACAAGCTGCAGGAGATAGCAGTTGTCCCTTTTCACTCAACTTTATAGCATGTGACATCAAAAACGTACATCATTTACATTTTTAGAGCGTTTTTCTTCATTGTGAATGGTTTGCATACTTTATTGCCTATTGGGCCAAATGATATGGGATCTACTTTTCTACTTACTTTTTCAACCATAAGAATTTATCTAAGAACCCATGCCAAACAAAGGTTCCGGAAAAGCGTCACATAGCTCACTTTGCATTTTATTCGCCTATTCCAAACAAGTAGATTTGGATTAGTTTGTGTGAGATGCGGGGTTTTTGTAACTGACAGCGCTGCCTTGACTACTGATTAATCGATTTCAGCACAGTTTGCTAATACAGTACAACCCCGTTAATCCGGACTAATTATTGCAAAGTACCGTTCGGAGTATCGATTTATTCGGATAATCGGCTTAAGTTTTTGAGCAGAACAACTTTTTAAAACAATCTAAATTACGCAAAAAATGAATAAAGTGACGACAAAAAAAAATACATGATATAAAAGACACGAGTTTTCGTGAAAAAAAATGCGTTTTTTTTTTGTCTTATGTTTCTGCTACTTCGTCCTCCTTTTCTCGATTCATTTAGGTGAATGTAGTTTGAAACCAATAACAAAACATTTTGTTTGTTTCTCACCAAGAAAATATTCACTTTTTGAGACTCTCCACTTTGACTTTAGGGTCAAGAATACGGTAGCAGGTGATCGGATTATCGAAATTTGTTCGGATTATAACTATGGTCCGAGCTGTTTAGATTAGTGGATGTTCGGATTATGGAGGATGTACTGTATAGAGAATAGGTGTGCAGTTATTCCTTCTAAAAATGTTCTCTTTACTGGTATATTTATCAAAACTATGATGAATATACAAGAATAAAGAACATATGCAATATTCAGTACCTGACATATTATTTATTTTTCACGTAGATACATTACTGGATGATTTAGGCAATTTGTCACATTTATTTATAACTTGTTACAGTTCAATATTTTTTTTTAACATTGTAATTGTTTGATTAGATGGATTATACTGATCATTTTTTTGTGATGTAAAAAGAATACACATTCAGATGGTGAATTGGAAGCTCCTAATTTTTCACGGAATCTACTGAAAAATTGCGATCAAATTTACGGATATTCGTTTCAATGATCTGGTAGCACGCACAGGTCTTTACCTACTTCTGTGAATTGGAAAATTCCAATAATCATCTTTGAAGAGTTGATTCACTCAAAAGACTTTTTGAAAGTAGATAGAGATATTTGCAGATTTTAATAAATATTGTGTCGATTTTTCTTTTCAACACCAAGACCAAGACGAGACTCTCGAGGCAGAGTCTTGGTCTTGGTCTTGGTCTTGGTCTTGAACGTCAAGTCTTGGTCTTGGTCTTGAGAAGATTCTCAGGTCTTGGTCTTGGTCTTGGTCTCGGTCTTGTCATCAAGACCAAGACAAGACCAAGACTAGTCTTGTGGTCTCGCGAAGCCCTATATTGGATGTAAAGTATGAGTTTTGATTGACAAGAAAATTTTTCGCGCTCATGCTTTTATGGAATTGTATAAACCACCTTGAAGTTACGCTTATGTCTACGACTAAAGTTATGCTTATGCTCATGAATTTGTGTTAAACCAGGCATAACTCGAGGTAATTAGGTATAGGTATTACCTTTTCACTGCTAGATATACAGGGTGCCACAGATTCGAGTGCATTCATGGGGATCTCAGTTATTATAAAAGATACAGGGTTGGTTAAATGGTTGCAAAGTTGCGCATTTTTATGCTCAACAAAATGTCATTTTGAAATTTGAAAAATTCCGACTACTTCCGAAGATATTCGGAAAAAACCGAAATTTCGCAAAAACGTTATTATTATTTCCTGAGTTTATCTGAGAAGATATTGTAAAATGAATTACACTTTCTCATTGCCACTTTTTATTCTCCACAATATGGCGGTATCAAATTGGAAATCTGACGTTTCGTCTTTGAGCGGCCATCATCAAGTTCAATTTTTTTAAATACGGACCTGGATTTTTTATTTTATTTTTAGTTATCTTTTGACGTCCTTGAGGCATTGAGGTAATTAGATGAGGGTGTAGAGCAATGAGTTGCCCTCGGAGTTGCCTCAGCAACGTCAATATTCTCAATTATTTTTCACCTATTTTTGTTATTTTCAATATTTTGTTGAAATGGCAATATTCTTGAACACTTGCAGAAATTGATTCAGTTTTTTTGTTTTTTTTTATTTTCCATGTCATTTGTGGATTTTATTTAATTTCAATTAATGTATCGTTATTGGATGTTATAACGATTCTGGTTCGGTCAATTAGGCTTGTTAAGTTGTGCAGGTTTTCTTATAAGAATAACGTTTTGAATAAAGATGAATTTATGAACCAAACTAAGAGTTAGGGAGAAAAGGGTTGCCTAACTAATTTTCTCTGTATTATTTTTTAAATGATAATTTTTTGTCGACGGTTGCGATACCTCAATACATTAAGGACGTCAAAAGATGATTAAAAATAAAATAAAAAATCCAGGTCCGTATTTAAAAAAATGAACTTGATGATGGCCGCTCAAAGACGAAACGTCAGATTTTCAATTTGATACCGCCATCTTGTAGAGGAGAAAAAGTGGCAATGAGAAAGTGTAATTCATTTCACAATATCTTCCCAAATATACTCAGGAAATGATAATAACGTTTTTGCGAAATTTCGTTTTTTTTTCGAATATCTTTGGAAGTAGTCGGAATTTTTCAATCTTCAAAACGGTATTTTGTTGTGCATAAAAATGCGCAACCTTGCAACCATTTAACCGACCCTGTATCTCTTATAATAACTGAGATCCTCATGCATGCACTCGAATCTGTGGCACCCTGTATTGTTGCTTTTTTTTCATTTTCCAACACCTTCTTGTTCTTTTCAATTTGATCCAATAAAAGGAGTTCCTCCTCTGTGGACAAATTGTTAGTTGTTTTAGATCTTTTAACACTCATAATCGCGAAAAGCGGTTGACAATTGACTCAAAAATATCCTGACAACACAAACCTTCCCTCAAAATTGTGCTTTTCTATCAAATTTCGGAAGTGTCTACAGTTCCAGTAATAACAAGTTAAAAGTCTGTATGGGTGTGACAATGAAACGCTCCAATAAGCTCACTTTAAAGTGGACTTGAAGTGAAACTTTAACTTTAGTAAAAGCTCATTTTAAAGTCTGATTATGAAACTGGCTGTAACCATGCATGAAATCGTGTAGTTCTGATTTAAAGCTCTAAATTTTGTCACCGTTTTGACATTTTTTTTATTTTGTCCAGTAAGGACTAATTTTATGGCAAAAGTCGATATGTAGAATTTTAGAATAGACAAAATTTTGAAAAAAACGATATTTTTCTGGTACATGAAATAGTTTCCAAGATATAGCATTTTTGAGTTTTGCAACATTTCTAAAAAAAAATAAGTTTTTTTTTAGTTTTTCTCAATATTGACCACTAAGGACCCACTTAAAGGTAATAGTGATCATAGACAGTATTAATAAGGTCCAAAGTTTATGAGGTCGGTAAGCAAATATTTAGAAAAGGGTTTGTGAGATAGACTACGGATGTTGAAGAAAACTTTTCGTGATATGGAATACTTCATTGAATATATTCAGTACCTATGTACGATTTTTCTTTCCAATTCTTGTATAGTACTGGTACTCTGAATCCACAGCACCTCTATTCAAGGCAGTTTTTTTCGTTATTATTTCCTGATCGATCGGATCAGGCAGGTCGAAATCGTAATCTGATACTGGATCATCGATGAGTGAGTGATTCAGCAGTGTCAACACAAAGTTTGGTATGTTTTTCCAAAATTGACCGGTACAGTGACTGCAAACAGCCGAGCATTTAAGTCCTGCATTTCTACAACAGCAATTATTGTTGATACAACCTTCATTGCACTTGCAGGAAATCATGTTAAGCAGGTGCTGAGGAGGTGCTGGTTTCGACATCAGTTGCGAAATGAGACCATGTGTACTTCGCATCCAGCCCCAATCAAGGACATATTTCACCAACAGAATTAAGAACAATATTTCAGGAAAATCAATAGTGGCAACAAATTGAATTAAACATTTCCAGAACCCTCTGCGTTGGGGGTTGAAAATAGTTATTTTCCTAACAAGTGTGGAAAGTGATACTTTCCCGCACGCGACTGCCGTTGACACGAACGACGCGAAGCGGAGTTCGAGCAAGCAGTCGAGTGCGGCAAAGACACTTTCCGCATGAGTTAGGAACATTATTTTTTCTACGAACGTGCTTAAATAGCCACTTTTCCGCACGCATGCCACTTTCCCGCACGCATGCCACTTTCCCGCACGCATTTGTGACGTTTCCGTGCGGGAAAAAAAATAAAAAAGCACTAGTGCGGAAAAAAAATAAAAAGCACTAGTGCGGGAATGTCCAATTTTCCGAAACAAAATGCGTGCGGGAAAGTGGCTATTTGAGCACGTTCGTGGAAAATAGCTATTTACCTAACCATAGGCAGAAAATTAGTTTTTCCGCACGAGTCTGCCGTTCACTGACCGACGCGTAGCGGAGTTCGGTGAAGCAGCCGAGGGCGGAAAAACAATATCCGCAAGTGTCAGGAACAATAGTTTTTCTACAGCCGTGCGGAAAATTCAATTTCCCTCACTGATATCCGTGTGGAAAATCAGATTTCCCGCACCAGTGCGGAAAAATTAACAATATCATAAGCAAACAGCAACCAGGTTTCCAGGTAACTATGGTCGCTTAGTTACACATTTCGACATTCATTATTATTTATTTGTCATTATATCCTTATTTCCGCACGTCTGTAGAAAAACTATTGTACCTAACACTTGCGGAAAATGTTTTTCCGCCCTCGGCTGCTTCACCGAACTCCGCTACGCGTCGGTCGGTGAACGGCAGACTCGTGCGGAAAAACTAATTTTCCGCACTTGTTAGGTAAATAGCTATTCTCTACAGACGTGCGGAAATAAGGATATAATTCGTAATTTAAAAGTTTCTGATGCAACTAATGACAAATAAATAATAATGAATGTCGAAATGTGTAACTAAGCGACCATAGTTACCTGGAAACCTGGTTGCTGTTTGCTTACGATATTGAATTCCCTAGATTGGGGCTGTATGCAAAGTACACCAGGCCTCATTCCGCAACTGATGACAAAACCACCAGCTCCTAAGCCCCTACTAAACATGATTTCGTGCAACTGTGAAAATGGTTGAGCGGTTGAACCAACAATCACGGTTGTAGGCAAGCAGGACTAGAACGCTAGGCTATTTGCTACTTCTCTTATGGTCAACCTAGTGAAAACAAATCAGACCTTGTGACGACATTGATTAATCACTCACTCATCGATGATCCAGTATAGGATAACGATTTCGACCTGTCTGATCCGATCGATGAAGAAATAGTAACGAGACAAACTGCCCCAAAAAGAAGTACTGTGGATTTAGAGGATCAGCCTGGCCATAAAAAATGTACAAGAATAAGAAAGAGCAATAATTGCGCATAAGTACTGAATATTTTCAAGTATTTCATATTACAAAAAAATTTCTTCAACACTCGTAGTTTATTTCTTAAACTTCTTTTTGAATATATGCTTACCGACCTCATCAACTTTGGACAGCTGGTCCTTCTTAATAATAAACATGATCACTTTTACTGTTTAATGTGTCCTTAGTGGTTAATATTGAGAAAATCTGGAAAAAAAAACTTTTTTTTTTTTTTTTTTTGGAAATGTAAGGCTTGCTTACTGCTGTATCTTGAAAAGTATTTCATCTTCAAAGACAATAATAATCTCGTTCATGTTGAAATCTTGTTTATTTTAAAATTGTACATAACGACTTTTGCCATAAAATTAGTCCTTGCTGGTCAAAATTGTGAAAATGTCAAAAAAGTGTCAGAATTCAGCGGTTTTTGTAGAATTCAGCAATGCTCCGGACGGCCTTCGAGGTCGAAAACTCGGATTTGTCATCATCAGTTCATCAGATATATCATATAAAAAAAGCAGAACCATGGACTACAGGGTGTTAATTAAGTATCTGGCCAAACTTCAGAGGGTGATTCTTTGAGTGATTTTAAGGTAAAAAGTTCATATAAACAGGTGTCCATTTCCGCACATTTTTTTTGTTATTTTTATTCGTCAAACTGCCCCTTACGACGCCACTGGAAGTCATAATCAACTATCAATTGGTTCTAACTTAGCGTCTTATCATAGTCCATAATACTGCCAAATTTCAACAAAATCGGTCAACAGGTGTTTGAGATATTAATAAATAAATGTAAAAAAATATATTTTTTTGACACCCTGTATCTTGAAAACTATGCATTTCCAGACACCTGTTTACATGAACTTTTTACCTTAAAATCACTCAAAGAATCACCCCCTGAAGTTTGGCCAGATACTTAATTAACACCCTGTATATTGATTGGTTTTGTCAAGAACTTGTCAGATGTTTCTCATCTTATTTTGTTTCTGAATATTCACTCTGTATGCGAGTGGAGAAATGATATTATGTTCTGGTTCTGTTTCTGCATTCAATATTCAACTATCGGTGTGACTGTGCTCAATGGAAACTAGACTTGCGATTGGTTTGAGTTCAAATTGAATCAAGCAAACTTCGGATTTTCAGGAGAAATGTATTAAAAATTGTTCAAATATAATACCGAAGAACAATAAATACAATTCAAAGAAATTTGCAAAATTGATAAAAGACCAACGTGCAATCATGCATTTTAATATTATATTGTCGAGGATTGAAGCATTTGTGTTGAACTAAACGGATGAAAAAAGCTAAGTGGTTGCAACTTGAACACCCTTAAAGAGTAAACACCAACTGTCCTATTCATAACGAAAAATCACAAACGTAAACTAACTTACACGTGATCAGGCCTAGCGAAACGATTGAGCTGGTCACATGTGTTGGTTTATCTCAAGTGACCTTTCAATCGTTTTCCTTTGTTTGACCCCATGTAGTTTGTTCAAATTGTTGACTTTTGGTTTTGAATAAGGCATAGTTTTTCCGAGGCGTCTTGTATCGTACCTATAGGTTAATGAGCACATTATCTCTTTATGAATGTATGGATTATTATTTTTAGCTGGAATTGCCGCTATTGTTTTCAAAGTCGACCATCCAAGAAGTACAGGAACGTTACAGTTGGTTGGAGGAATCCTTGCTCTTGTCGGAGGAGCAGTTATGTTTGTAGATTCCTTGCACAACTTTGGTGTATTCTAAGAAAATATTCATAAAAAACATGCGTTCTGTTTTTTTTTCATCTGATCAGCGGAAAGTAATGTATATTTTTTCCAGTAGGTAAGTATTTTTATGGAAACGGAACTGATTACAAATAAAAATCAAATTAGTGTTTATTATAAGTGATCGCATAGGACTACAGGAAAATCAAAAACTAAAGAAAAATTGCCCTTAATGATATAATATTCCGGGATTTGAAAACCTATGAACACAAGGAGAGATTTCTTTGTACCAGAAAGTTACTTTTACAAGATGCCAGAATAAAAACAAAACTAAGGCGTATTTTTTTACACTCAAAAAATCAAAAAAATTGTCCCATCAAGTTTTGGTGCATGACATTTTTCAGTAAGCGTGCATTTTTTTGATTTGAAAAGATTTTCACATACACTCTGCGAAGGATATACAGGGTGCTCCGCGAGGTAAGGGACCAAAATCTCACTACGTGTTCTTTAGGTGAATCCGAGTCAAATAAAATGTCCCATGAACTTGGGTCCGCGAAGCTTTCTTGACACTGACGTTTTTTTTGCCTTGACATATTTTTTTTCTCTTGGACACTTTGAACAATGATTGTAAACATTTTTTTTCACATTTTAATTTTTTTTTGGCATTATCGTAGTTTTCGACATAATAACACTATCAAATTAGAAAAAAACTTGGTGAAGTACACATTTGTGAATCCATGTTCATGGGACAATTCCGACTGAAATTTACCAAAAGAACACGAAGTGTAAACTTGTCCCCACCTCGCGGGACACCCTTTATACACTGATGAATTTATTTTTAGAGAACGATCCCCCAAAAAAAAAATGAGTTTAATCTCTGATCTCGTACGTGGAGCTTGATGAGATAGTCAATTCTGAAAAATATGATCTCATCAAAGACCCGCGCCCTCGTCTTATTTTCAATTGAGACTGATGACAATTATTGTTGGTCACCGAGTAAGAAAAAATACGATCTAGTACTACAAACAACGTCAAAAGTCTTGGACCCCTATGTTTTTTCCCCATTTCTACAGATATTGAAAATCTGGTCACACAAATTAGTACTCTATTTTATTTTCCAAGTCAAGGTGCTCAGGCTTTTTTTTTGTTGAATAGTCATTGTACCTTTTTTGTCCTCTGACAAAAAAAAACCACTCTTGCCGTTTTTTCAAAGTGGTTTTGGAAAAAAATTGATAAATCCATTCAAAAAAGGAGCAAACAATATACCCATCCTGAAAATTACCCCATGATTGAACTTTTGATAGACTAGATATGCAATTTAAAAGATGTCAAGAATTGCCTGAAATTGGCAATTTTGGCTAAAGCTTGAGAAATGTATCGTTTTCAGCAACTTTCAAACCGCATATCTAGGCTTTGAAATTGTCTATAGGAATGCAAATCATTGACCGGGTATCTATAGGCATATGGTTTGGTGCCTGCGTCATGAACCAATTTTGGCACGTCGGCCAGCCTCTGTGTTCCCTTTATACCGCTGTCGCCTTGGACCCATCAGCCTTTGTTTTTCATAATGCAGAACCTCTTTGCATTCTAGGAGTGCCTTAGAATCCACTGCATATCTCACAACAATCTTTAGCAGAGATTTAAACAACACTAGCATATTGAAATTTAATTTTGGTGATGACGAATAATTATTGTTTTCTGATCATCGCTTTTTATTAAAATATCTTGATAAATGAGCTTGAAGCCTTAATGAGAGATTTTTCACCTGTCTGGACAATTTTATTTCCCCCTCTGCCAGATTTTTCAGAGAAGATCAATCAGAACCAGCATGACTTCATTGTCTTGAGGGATGTACAGGGTTTTCCAATAAGAAATATATGATTTTTTAACAATGTAGTAACCATGGTGATGAAGTTATACCTCTCACTAGTTGTCATTTATGTCTGGTTCACCCTAGCAATTTATTATGGTTAAATATTCGCTCCAAGAAAGTTTGGTTATTATACAAAGATTTTACGAAAATAGGCGTTCGTTTGTGAACACTTTTCGCGGAGTTTGTGAAAATTATTGTCAAAATAATCGCCCTTCTGTGCTTGTCATTCGTCTCATTGTCGATAAATTTAAAAGCAATTTTTCTCTTCACGATGTAAAAACTCCTGGAAGACGCCGAAATGCCAGAACTGTTGAGAATATTGCTGCTGTAAGAGCTGGTGTTGCACAACATCAAAATTCATCAATTCCTCGTCGTGCTCAAGAGTTAGAACTTAAAAAACATCAACTTGACGAATTTTGCAAAAGGATTTCAATTTACACTCGTAAAAGGTTGTTTTGACCCAAGAACTTGAGCCACTGGACCATCGTCGGCGCCGCGAATTTGCTGCATGGAGTTTAGAACAACTTGGAGGGGATCGCAATTTTTACGAAAAAAAATATTTCTCTAGATAAAGCTCATTTTTGATTGAGTGGATACGTAAATAAGCAAAGTTGCCGTTTTTGGTGTGAAAACATCTACAACAAATTCACGGGAAGCCTTCACATCTCCTAAAAGTAACTGTATGGTGTAGTTCGTTGCATGGTGGTATCGTTGGACCTTTTTTTTTCCAAAATGAGGTTGAAGATTCAGATACACTGGATGGCGCACGATACCGACAGATGTTGACAAATTTTTTGTGGCCACGTTTGGATGCGCTTGATTTAGAAAATATGTGGTTCCAGCAAGACGGCGCCACATGTCATACTGCTCATGAAACTGTCGCCGTACTGAAAGAAGAGTTTGAAGAAAGGATAATTTCAAGGAATGCAAAACTGAATCGTTTATTTTGAAACACCCCAAGCGACATATTTGGTGACTCAGTTTATTACGGAATATTAATATATACACTTGAACGCATCTTTTGGTGTAGAAACAACTCAAGTACGGGCACGCTTTAATACTCCTATTTCCATTACGTTCAAACCGTTCATTGTAGAAACAACTTAAGTGACGGCGCGACATGTCATACTGCTCATGAAACTGTCGCCGTACTGAAAGAAGAGTTTGAAGAGAGGATAATTTCAAGGAATGCAAAACTGAATCGTTTATTTTTGAAACACCCCAAGCGACATATTTGGTGTTGGTGACACTCAGTTCATTACGGAATATTAATATATACACTTGAACGCATCTCTTGGTGCAGAAACCACTCAGGTACGGGCACGCTCTAATACTTCTATTTCCATTACGTCAAAACCGTTCATTGTAGAAAAAACCTTGAAAATTTCAACCTAGACAAATATTCGTTAAAACATGAATTAACAGTTACATACAGCAGACAGGATTTTGCAAGTGCGTCGGGTGCATTACCATTGTTACAGTGCTTTTATGAAAACAATCTGTGTGGTGCGTTTCCAGAGTCTGTAAAATTATTAAAAATAATATGTACAATGCCTATGACAACAGTTGAATGTGAACGTTCTTTTCCAACGTTAAAGCGTATTAAAACATTCACGAGAAATACAATATGTGAAAGTAGATCGAACGCTTTAGCTATGTGTTCCATTGAAACCAAAATGTTAGCTACGAAAAATTTTAATGAACTTGTCATTGAGCACTTTGCGCTTGCAAGAGAAAGGCGAATAGACCTCATCTATAAACATCTAAACTAGGTAAGTTTGTTTTTGATATCATTTCATATGCTTTCTGTTTTGTGCCCCCCAATTTAAAATGTCACGCGCCGCGACTGGACGGATTAACCTGGCATGAATTTAGTGATTTTCGTCTATCAAAAACATGCAAGGAAATGATAAAACTGTCAACTGATATGGCATACACAGGTCCACTACCAAGAGCAGCAGTTAAAATGGACAATTCAGTAACTTTGTGCGTTGGGTGTGCAGTTTTCAAAATCATTCTTAAGGCACAATTTTTTCTTTCATTCCTCTATCTTTAATACAAAATAAATGCACGCAAACATCATCTTTAAACCAGCTTGAAAAATACAGCATGTTGTGTCAAAATGAGATAATTTTTTCACCTCCTAAAAGTTTCTGGAAATGTCGCTTGGGAAGTCTCAAAAATAGACGTCAACTGTTGCCTGGCCTCCAAAATGCTGTGATTTGACTCCTTTAGATAACTTTTTGTGGGGTTATTTGAAATTGAAGGTTTATTCAAACAGACGCCAAACACTTGATGCTTTTAGATTGAACATTGAACGCTGCATTCGTGCGATTACGCCCGATTTATTGCATAGAGTCGTTGAAAATTGGATTCGTCGAATTCACGTGTGTACACGAAGCCGAAGTGGACATTTAAACGACTTGCTATCAATTGTACATACATTAAAATGTTATAAAAAGTAGTTATATTTAAAATCATCTCTATCTTATTTCATTTTTGAATCATATCGTCCTTATTGGAAAACCTTATTTAATTAGGTGTTTTAGAGCTAATGTTCGGGATACTTGTGTAGGTTTTTCAGCAGGCAACGTGGTATTTTACTTTTAACCTACCATCCAAAATCAACTTCTTCACACCGAATAACTTTTTTTCGCTAGTGTCATCTCTTTCTTTTGCCGCGTGTGTTCCAAGTCACCTTTGGTAGGATTCCGCACTACCAAGCTACCGAATAATAATTGTTCTGAAGAATGTTGACAGAAAATACATTTTTCTTCAGTCATTTTCAAAATCTGGTAACGTCAAACAGAAATGTGAGTAGATACAACAATGATAAATATTGTTAGCATGAAATAATTTGAGCGCAGGGATCGACGGATTTCTCATGCCATCGCAACGGAACTCAAAATTTGGGAACAGATATCTTTAAAACTATAAAATCTAAATAGATGAGGCTTTCACCAAAAATATCCTTGGTCCTCCTGTTATATTTCTTTCGTAGAGTATATGGTGAAAATCTTTCCAAACAAAAAAGTTGCACGCTTAATGAAAAATGTCTGATGCGACATTTTTTTTGTTTTTTTTTAGAGGAAAAAATAAGAACGTCCATTATTTTTTTTTCAACTTTAACGGCGAATCTTCATTCACGAACCTTTTAAAATAATAACAAAATTGTTCCGATGGCTAGTGTGGTTTTGGAAATAGAGCGTGATATATTTTAAAAAGTTAAAATTCTGATCGAATTATCGCGATTTTGAAGTTTTTTTGTATAAACACATCTGGATTCCTTGGAGATGTCGTATGACTCGACTTCCGATATAGGTCTTATCTGATTATACCTAAGCGTCTTAAGATCGTGATTTTACTCCACTACTTGTACTTTTTCGCTCTGACGCACAGTTGTCAAAATAAAAATTATTTTTATAATAAGCCATCCTCCAAATGATTTATTTCAATTTTATTTTATCAAATTATTGAATTGGATTGAAACGGATCATTTGCGGACCCACGTTTCTATGAACCTATTTTCATATTTTTAGATGTAAAATCTGCCCCTAAGTGTTCGTCACACCATTCTGTAAAAATATTGAGTATTGAAAAATAAACAGTTATGGCAAATATCATCTTTGGTCGGTCTCTAATATTGGTTCAATCGCCTGCGAACATACAACGCGCTGTGAAGGCAACCCGCAAATCAATGCTATTATCTATCATCTATAGTTATTTGATAGTTAACAGCGATATTATCAACAGCTGATCAGCTAGGTGACTATGCCGATCGCCACTTTAATAATAATCACAAAAAAATGCATCTAAAGGGTGGACCAGAAGTAATGGGTCATACGGTAACAGTGGAATTTTTTTAAAAACATTTTTATTTTTTTTTTGGATTTTTTTTCATAAAAAACCTTGAACATCGAGAAACTTGTCAAAATTACCGTAAAAACGGCGTTTTCGATGCTCCTTATGTTAATTATCAAAATTTTCCATTCGAAACAACATTGCATAGATTACTTCAATGGCAAATATCTTGATAAAGGTTGCTCCTAGGCACTTCTACAAAATACCTTTTTTATGTAAACATGATGGAAAAAACATTTTTTTTATGTTAAAAAAATGTACGAGTGCATACAAAAAAGTTCTCACTATTTGAATGGGTGGAAAGATGAGTAAGTGGCGCCCCCTATAAGTAGGAGCGATTCCGTGCTAAGATTTTAATTTTGCATGTCAAAAAATCCCCATATATCAAATTTTATCGATATAACTTGATTATTTCAAAAGTTATTTGAAAACATCAAATATTAAAATTCAACTTTGACACCCCGTATCTCTGTTAATATCAACTTTTGGATCTGACAAGTTGAGGTCCATCGCAATATTTTTGTGTGAGGAATCTACTGTTACCGTATGTACCATTACTTCTGGTCCACTCTGTATATTAATAATTTTTCATTGTTATTATCTTTCGTGAAGGTTTTCCACTCTTTCGACTACCTACCTATATTATGATTAAACTGAGCTGTACTGATTTTATTTGAGGTAGCTAAGTATTCATAGTGGATTCAGTGAACAGTGGATGATACCACAATATGCGGGTAGATTTTGAGGTGAATACCTAACTAAATAGAAGCCATGCTATATATCTGTAAATAATGGCTTTGAATAGAAAGGGTGGTTGCCAATGGTGTCCGCATCGAATCAAACAATCGGACGTAGGTTCAATCCATTTACCTGTAGTCGAATGCCTAAAAATAAGCGCATTCGCCAAACCATGCAGAATCTAAACAGTTCAGGTAAATTTATTAGATTAGTGCTGCCGTGCAAAGACAAAATGATGTACTCGTAAATTTGGTCAAATTGAGGTAGTGTGCGGGTTTAAATGTACAAAAAAACCTCTATAAGTACATCATTGAACCATGGTTATATCTATATTCGTTTAGATGATGGATCAATGGATAAATAATGTACTCAACAACTTGATTTGGTTCAGAAAAGGACAAAATAATGTATTTTATTTAAATTTATATGTCAACAAAATGTATTGGCAAGTATCGTTGGATGGCCATATTATTTTATTACATGTTACAATGGCAAAATAGTGTATAATTATTACGTACATCATTTTGCCATTGGAGAGTCTTCAAATTTTGGTCAACAATATCATCATACACTATTTTGCCAAAGTTTAACCTAACTTTTAAGTCTAAAGACCGGTAAAAGCTTGGTCAGCAGATCATTTAGTAGCGTTTATTTTGAGAAATCTAAAGTGAAATCAGAAAAAAACAATGTAATCGCGAGTGAAATTGATGTTTTAGATGTAAGAGAAAAATATTTCCGAGGTATGTAGAACAGCTTTATTGAATACACTGTGTTTTTATCACTTCTATAAATACGTTGCGAACATATTGTGTCTAGTACGATTTTTTTTATTCTTGACATGTTTTTTCATCTGTAGTACGTTATTTCATGTGATATAGGGTTCAGAAATGGGTAAGTTAGCTCAATTGATGAACTGTGTAGATATGTTATGATGATTTTGTTACCAATTGTGAAATTATGAATAAAACATACGTAAAACTGCAAAGTCATACAATATACAAGAAAGCTAGTCGGTTAGTCATCTGTAATTCTTTGCAATTGAAAAGTTTTTTTCTCCATAGAAAAACCCATCTGATGAATATGATAATCCTGTTAAAGAACATATAGAATCAAAAAGTGATAATGCGAGTAATAAAAGCTACAAGGAGAGGGATCACACTCGTACCTCAAACACAGAATAACTAATATGGAGGTATACCATAATTCCTAGAACATATAAAGGTCAGATAAAATACGTATTGTTTTTTCAGAATGATAGTGTGTTAGTATTTGATTATGATCATTAAAAGATCACTGATCGCGACGGCCGCGATCGGATAAATAAGAAAAAAGACGACATGTTTAGAAAAAATAGCGAATTGAATGAAATAGATTCTAGCAAGAAATGCGAAATTTGACTAGACGAACTTGATAAAATAAATGCAATCGAAAGTATGATTTCAAATGGACCAAGTAATGTCACCGCACAAACAAAACCTATTGAAAACTCAGATTTCATCAACATGAAAACTATGAAAAATGCAGAATCAGTTTACATCGAACCAATGGTAAGTAATGAATACAGACTTATGTACAGAAGTACTTGAAATAATTATGTTAGGACAAATAATTTGATTTCTGATCCAAATGTTGACGACGATAGTTACAAGGACCCTAATTATTATGGCCCCGAAAATCCAGATAGCGAAAATGAAATTGAAATAAACACCAAGAGTCTGAAAAGGAAAATTCCAAATGACAAAAACAATGAAAAAATAGTCTCAGTTCTTGACTTCGATGGAAATATACTCGAAGAAAAAAACACCGTCTATGCAAACCTACAAAATTGTGATGAGGGTAATGATGAGACCATCCAGATTTGCAAAAGGGCTAGGACATCGTCTCAACAAAAGCATAGAAGCAAGCTTGAACACCCAATGATAGAATCTGATTCAGTTTGTTCTTGTACAACATTGTTCACGATGCAAGAGAGGCGACATCTTTTCATAGACAATTCTGGGACCTTGATAGAGATGCTCGAAAAGTGTGGCTTCTGAATGCTGTTCAGGAGAAAAAAGTATCCCGGAAAGTAGAAGGTAGCAGAAGAAACTTCAGTCGGGTATATTTATTTTCGAAACAAAACGAATAGAATGCGTATCAGAAAATCCGTTTATGCCAACGTTATTTTTTAAGCACATAAGGATACAGAAGTACCTCAATAATAGATCGCCTACTGAAACATGCGAAGAACTAACACGAAATTCCAACAATGTTTCCCAAAAAAGATAGTCGAGGAAAGCACTTATCAAGAGATAAGAAAAATAAAGAACTAATTAAAACTCACATCAAATCATGTGACCCCATTCTCACCACCGCAGGGAGCATGCTCCAAAACGGTTATATCTTCCCCCAGACTTGACAATCAGAGTAATGCACGAGAATCATAACTCCAATATCCAGACGATGAAATATCTTATGAATTGTATCGGAAAATTCTGAATGAAATGAATATCACGTTTTATGAAGCTGATGCAGATAAATGCAGCACATGCATTCAACTGGATCTAGATCCTACTGAGGAAAATGAAAATAAAAGAGAGTTACATCAAGAAGAGGTGAGTGAAAAAAAAAACGTAAAGTAGCCTGCTTAACTATTCTACATCAACTAATAATTATTGTAGTATGACATAAGCACCAACTGTCTTTGAATTCAAAATATCTATTTATAATGCTCTATTTCAGGTAATACTAAGAAGAAAGTTATACCAACAAGATATCGAGAACGAGGATGGTGAAACAAAGGTCTAATACAAAGGACTTGCAGAAAGTATTTATTTTGCCTAGGATGCCCAATGTTAAAGATTCACTTTTTACCACACGTCTCATCGCCTTCAGCTATAGGAAAATTAAATAAATCGCCACATCATTGCATCTTATGGCATGAAGGCATAGCTGGGTGAGGAGTCGAAGATGTGGCATGTCCATTTATCAAGTTCATTCAGTTACAGAGAGACGCAAAAAGAAGAAAGAACGAAATAGAGTCATTTGTCTCGAAATTTCAGATTTAATGAAATTCGAGAATATATGTAAAGCTCCAACAATTGGTACAAAAAAGAAAAAAACTGCTGAAAATGGAGTTCCTCTGTTGAAAGATATTGTGGAAGTGCGATTCAAGAGACGTCAGCAATAATTCTTTTATAAGTCGGATTTTCGTGACGAAGAATATGAAGCAACAACTAATTTAAATAAACGGAAAGCTGATCTAGATCTACCTTAACCTTTAATGACGCTTGGTGGAGTAGCTACTAAGAAGAGGTTTGCTATCATGGAAGCTCTACTACCTGCAATGAAACCATCCAGAAGGTTATTTTGGGAACATTTGCATACGAATGACAATGCACCAGATTTGCTGGATAAAGGATATTCAGTATTTTTGATATAATACTATATAGGATTTTTGAATTTTGATATTTTTTTTGTATTCTGTATCAAGAATTAAAGAAAACTTTTGTTAAAAATGCCGAATGAAAACAAGAGAAAAGCTATAAAGGAATTACTACAGATGAAAAAGAAATTTGCCAGACTCGAAAAGGAAATTACCGACATAAATTTGTCATCTTACGAATCGGATGAATCACAAGGTGATTTGAAGTCATTTTTTTTTAAATAACGGTTCAATTACATTTAAAAAAAATTGAAAGAATTTGAGTACATATTGTACATACTATCAAATCGAAACAGGACTTCGATAAATTCTTATTGCCTGTTTATCCAAAAATCGGTTGGTCGAAATATTTTTTGTTGGTGATCATATGATCGTAATTTTATTGATATCATGCTGTCACAAACCAGAATCATTAGCGGAATTGTATCTGCAAATATTGGACCAGTAATCTGGTTGTCCAGTCCCCGAATATACAGGGGTATATAGGGTGTAGTTGTTTTGACTGCGAGGCCCGCGAACAATTTTTTGCAGTCAAACGATACAAATGATGATTGTCTGATTCTACCTACAAAAAAGATTTTATTGTATACTGATCATTTATAAACAGGGTGTGGTTTGTTTTGGCAGCGATGCTCGCAAACTCATGTTTGCTCTGAAATAATGCCAAATTTCATTGGTTTGGCCCTTTGGGATATATATTTTGCCCACTATGGTTATATCAAATAAATGTGGTTTGTTTTCACTACATGGACTCCAAACTGATGATTAACTATGTATATCAGGGTGTGTCTATTTCGGGTTCAATCTCAAGCTTTAGTGGAGAATCTCATTCCAAAGAAAATGAACCAATAGGCCAAATCAATACATTATTAGAGCTGGAGGATATACCTGAGACGGATACAGCAAAAAGACATCAATATTAAAAATATCGTTGAGCTTTTGTGCGAAAATCCCAATAATCAAAATAAAAAAGGGGCAGCATTGCATGAAGAATTCAGTGGTACCCTGGTCGAACTACTTGACTCAAGGGATTCCAGTCGAAACCAGAAAGGAGCTATTGCTTTAATATCCTTCACCAGAAAACTGTACAGCTCTTCATGCACAAAGATAAATGAGGAAATAAAATCCATTCTTAAAGTTCAGGCCAAAAAAAATGATACATTTTCCACCAACCTCCAAACACAACTCGGTGCCGGGTTAACAATCCTTGATTCTATTTAAACTGAAAAATTAACCAATGCTCCCGACAATACGGAAGATGGATTTGTGCAAAAGTTTCTGATGCATCCCTTCTTTTGAACAGCGTAGACCTGGCATATCAGTAAAACGGATGTGGGAAGTAAACCCTTCTACCTTCTATCAACCAGGACAGCAGAGTTGCCGATCAACAAAGCCCCATAGAGGAATAACTTTTTGGATCTGGGTTCATGGAAAAAGTTCATTCTTGCCAAGCAATGAAAAAAGCTAGTGAAAATATCAAGAACAAACCATTCGAGCTCGCAAACAACCAGCCATAATTTAAAATCCAGGCGTCAAATATACTACAGCAAGATGAAAGGAGAGGGGATGAAGAATGCCCAAGTGTACAACAGAGCTCAGAAGAAGGGAATGCCAGAGAGGAACCACTATCGATAGCATCAACATCAGCCGAAGACACCATACTACCAATAGAGGTACCACAAAAAATTGCTCGCCGTTTGAAACATTTTTACTATGAATGGGAAAAAACTGTACATGATCGACAAGTTCTTGAGAGGATAAGAGGCATGAAAATACCTTTTCAAACCTCACCTAGACAAAAGATATTTTGGACAAATGATACATAAAACTTTGATATAAAGATTATTGAAGAAGAAATTTTCAATCTTCTAAAAAAAGGAGCAATTGCAAAATGCACAAGCTCTAAAAATCAATATTTATCACTTTTTTTCCGCATTAAAAATACCAGAAGGAAATATCGCTTTATACTAAACCTGAAAAAACTAAATTTGTTCATACCCACAAATCATTTTAAACTGGATGATTAAAGAACAAGAATTAGACTTATAACAAAAAATTCTTACCAAGCAAACTTAGATCTGCAGGACGCTTATTTTCTACTGCCAATCCATAAAAACCATAGAAAATATCTACGATTTGATTATAAAAATCAATTGTTAGAATTTAACTGCCCACCTTCTGGTATACATATAGAGCCTTACATTTTTACCAAATTGATGAAGGAAGCCGCTAGACATCTCCAAATTTTGGGATGTAAAGTATTAATACAGTGTATCCCAAATTCGTTTCTCTATACAGGGATCTTGGCTCCTATTATACCTACATCAAAGGTTAAATGAGGAAAGTTCTAGAGGAAACTTGGTGCATTCGATATTTGGTTCCAGATTTGCGATCGATCAATTGGTTTTGGAAATATCGGCGGAAAACCGAAAATGGCGGATTTTGTTTTTTGCCAGTGAATCCGAAACGGCTAATTGGACCGCTATGAAAATGTGACATTATCTGGATACTTTTTTAAGACGAATGAAATGGTGTGTATGACATGTCTCAATCGTCTTTTGTTTTTTCGCAACCCGTCTCAACTTTCATTTTTTTATGGCCGCCATATTGAATTTTTCGATTTTTGAAAAGAGTGTGAAATTTCCAGTCTAGTGATGTCCCACAAGTGCATAAAAGATTCAAGTATCATCAAAATATCACACTTCGTAGCTGGGACTCAATCTTTTCTAAGGAGGCCATGATTTATTTGTCGCAAAACATCATTAATAGGTACTGTATCAACCCAAGGTCACCTTATTTGGTGTGCAGCGAACGTGTTAAGCTCACTGAATTTTCAATAGAACATGGACGTGAATAATGACTTCTCAACGAGTCTATGAGTGTATTGAATAAAAAGTCAGAAAAATCATTGTTTATTCAATCAACACTTAAGCTTTTGAATAACTTACAGGTGGATACAAATATATTAAAAATGAAAATACTGTAATGTGTTCTCAACTGTCTCGGTATTGATTTACAAGTTTGCAAAATGACGTCAATTTGCATCGAGGCATTTTTGACAATTAGTAACTGTTTTTCGTACACCCCTCGCAAGTATGTTTTTGTTGATATTTGTAAATAAGTCAAAAACTCTTCGTCTCAGGATTTCTATAGTCGCAGGAGGATCAAATTCATAGACCTCATTCTTTGTATGACCCCAGAGATAAGAATGCAAGGGCGAAAGGTCGGGGGATCTAGAAGGCCAGGGTATTGTACCATTAAATGAAATGATCCTTTTCTCAAACTGCTCTATCAAGAAGTTCCTGACCTTTAATGGTGTTGTGACATCCATTCTGTTAAAACCAGATTCTTCTGAACTCATCTTCGGTTAGAGTAGCTCGTAATGCCGGCACAACCTGATTTGGCAAAAGCTCTAGGTATCTCTGTCCGTTTGGGCTGTAGTCAAATGAAAATGGTCCTATAAGTCGATTTCCTGACATGATCGATAGTTGCCCAATCGAGAAAGGTAAGTTGGATTAAATCACCAATGACCCCACGCACCAAACGTTAAACCCAAATCTGGTCTGTAGACGTCTCGCTGCCACTTCGTGAGGGTTTTCCACAGCCCAATGATGAGTAGACGAGTGTGGTTAATTTGTTGGGTTTGAGGATCAGTGAAATTAAAGTCCAATTTGTTTTAAAATGGCCGATATTTCGCAATATATAATTGCATCATCAGGGCGCTGAAAATATATATTTATTTTATTTCAATGGAATTCACATTGGGGTACATTTCACACGTTACAGATCAAGGTTAATTGATATATATGTCACAGTAAAACCTGGTAATCAGTAAAAGCTAACTGTTAGTAGGAAAAGTAAGCTTTTCCTGATTTGGAAACATTTAGCTAGTGAAAGTTGAATTCGATCGACTTCATCATACTTTTACTAGTAATTGTTAGCATTCACGTAACTTTTCTGGTGAAAGCTGCTACACTGAAAATTATTATCGTAATTATAAATATCCTTTTTGGTCCGAGTTGGAATTCGCCGACAGATTAGACGCTCTGGAAAATACGAGACTTATGAATCGCAGGTGTACAATGTGAACATTGTTCAGATACCGTATTATAGAAAATACTTAAGTATTCTCAGTAGGGGTTAGTCTGAGTTAGTTTGGGTTCGTTTGGGTTAGTTTGGGTTAGTTTGAGTTTGGCAAAAATTTTGATGTCGCGTGAGCGACATCATTTAGTGCCCCGTACACCTTGGGATAGTTAAATGGCGGAAATAAGTTTTAAAAAGAACTTTTCCTAACTGCTTCCTGTAAAAGTTGATTTGATAAAGTTTCTCCAACATTCACTAGTGAAAGTGTACAATATTCTTCAAAATTTAACATTTCCTAACGGATCAAGTAATTGCTAGCATCAACTAGTGAAAGCTAGCTTTCACCGAATTCCTAACATTTACTGTAACATATATATATATATATTACTATCAATTAACCTTGGTTACAGATAATAAAAACAGAAAATATATCTTTTTTTATATATGTAAATACAATGATGAGTGTTGTGCTTATTAAAAACTCCACAATTCGTAAACCTACTTTCATCGGACCACAAGACATGATTTACAAAATCGGGATTGTCATCACACTTCCTTGTATACCACTCACAGGAGCGCATTCGTCTTGAAAAATCAGTTTCTTTAAGTTCTTGAACTACTGTGGGTCTGTATGGATGGTACTTATTCTTTTTTAGCACTCTCTGTACTGTTGATTTTTAAACACCAATTTCCCGTTCTACAGTTCTTACCGATCTACTAGGGTCTTCGTTTACAGCTTGTACAATGTTTCTGTTGCGATTTTCATTTTCAATGTTGTATCCGCTTCTAGGTTGTTCGAAGGCCCCAAAGTTCATCAAATTAACAACAATTTTTCTGAATTGGGTTTATGAGGCTGCCGTCGTTCGGAGTACATCTGCAAATACCTTGCTGAGGTAATGTCGGCATTTCTCTGTGACTGCAAGTACAGCGCTAACATATCCAACTTTTCTTCATTCGAATAGGGAATACCGGGCATTTTTAATAGGTTTCGACAATTTGCTCATCAGATTTATTATTTTAATGACAGAGAAGCGTACTACTATTTACGTAAACACAACTTTCATACTGAATTATTATTTGCGGGGTGTTATAGACCACAACGCCATCTTTCGGCAGAATTATTAAACGGCATATCAGAGCCTCCTAGGATTTTGCTTTTAAACCAGGTTTCTGTCAAATAAATCATGGCCTCCTTAGAAAAGATTGAGTCCTAACTACAAAATGTGAAATTCCGAAGATACTTAAATCTTGTATGCACTTGTGTGGAAATTTTACACTCTTTCCAAAAATCGAAAAATCCAATATGGCGGCCATAAGAAAAATGAAAGTTGAGGCGGCTTGCGGGAAAACAACAGACGATTGAGACATGTCATACACAACATTTTATTCGTCTTAAAAAAGTGTCCCGATAATGTCACATTTTCATAGCTGTCCAATTAGCCGTTTCGGATTCACTGGCAAAAAACAAAATCCTCCATTTTCGGTTTTTCGCCGATATATCAAAACCAATTTATTGATCGCAAATCTGAAACCGGATATCGAATGCACTAAGTTTTCTCTAACACTTTCTCCATTTAACCTTTGCTGTAGGTATAATAGGAGCCAAGATCCCTGTATAGAGAAGCGAATCTGGGACACACTGTATATCTAGATGACATTCTGAATATGGGCGAAAAATATCAGCAATGCTATGAAAGCTTTATTACGTCTGTCAACCTATCAAAATCACTAGGCATTGTGATTAATTTTTTAGAATTCATTTTCGATTTTCGAAATATGACAATAAACTTACCTCAGAACAAAATATCAGCTAACATCAAATTAATTGATTAAACGAAAATCAAAAAACTATTGAAAATCAGAGCATTGGCATCTTTGGTTGGGAAATTGGTGTCTATTTCACCAGCCATGAATTATGGATGATTCAACACAGAACATTTTGAAATTGTCAAGATAAAAAATCTACGTACCAATGACATGAACTATAATAGGAAACTGATTATTCCAGAGGAATCACAAGAACACATTGACTGGTGGTTGAAAACTATCCCCAAAGCGGAAAAAAGTATTCTACCAAAACAATTCTCCTTGGAGATATTTTCAGACGCATCCTAAAAGGGTTGGGGTGCCTATTGTAAAGGCCAAAAAGCAAAAGGGGTTTGGAATTAAGATGATGCTAAAAAACATATTAATTATCTGGTACTGAAAGCTGCTTACTATGGAGTAAAATCATTTTCGAAGTCTGGCATCTTACTGTTTAGCACGAGTTGATAATATAACAGCAATCGCAACTATTAACAGGATGGGTAGCATAAGGAACAAACAACTTAATAATATTGCCAGATCATTGTGGAACTATTGTGAAAATAATTCTATATATATTCACGCCTCATATATAAATACAGAGGAAAATTCAGACGCAGACTTCTTATCAAGACTTACATCAATAGAGACTGAATTGAATCAAAAAGTATTCACTAAGATAAGTCATCAATTTGGAAAACCACATATCGACCTATTTGCGTCAAAACTAAATAAAAAATGTAATAAGTATTTGTTATATCCTGGGGATCGGATCCCGATTCTTTTCTAGTTGATGCGTTTACAACTAACTGGGAAAACTCAAAGTTTCACTCTTTTCCGCCCTTTTCTTTAATCCATAAAGTTATTGAAAAAATTTGTACAGAGAAGGCTATAGGCATTTTGGTTGTCCCAAATTGACCCTCTCAGTCGTGGTTCCCATACTTTTACGAATTGTTAATAGATGCACCAATTATTTCTACTCAACATGATTATTTGACTCATTCCCCTTTCAGGAAAAGACACCCATTATACACAAGACACTTTCCCTGGTGGCAGGAAAGTTATCTGGAACTCGTTTCACCAACGAGGCCTAACCGACTCCGTCATCCCTATGATGATGAGTTCAATCGAGGAAAAAACACTAAAACAATATACTAGTTGTTATAAGAAGTGGTGGGATTACTGTCTGACACATAAAATCAACCTATATACTCAAGATACAAATTTAATATTGGAATGTTTGTTAAATCGCTTCAATTAAGGACTATCCTTTTCCTCTATTCAAACATATCGATCATCCTTAGATGATGGAAATACCATTAAACGATTTGAAAAGTGTTTATAAGAAACGGCTATCGATCTCAAAATATTCCACAACTTGTGACCCCAACTTGGTATTACTCCACTTAGCACAAATTCATCCATTACACGTATTTTCCTTTGAGGATATATCCTTGAAGCTTATTAGCTCTTGCTTTTGCTAATAGGGTACAAACAATATCAGAAATTTCTTTGGAAAATATATTATACAGGGTGTCCGGGAAAATGTGGGAGATCTCTCGGATTCAGATAGAACATTAAAAAATAAGATGACAAGTTCCCATAAATTTTTTTCCTAGCGGCTTTCCCTACGGAGATACGGCCCCCTAAAGGACCCCACTGGAAATCGGTTTTTCTTGAATAACTTTTAAACGACTCAATATAATTCAATGAAAATTTAATATGATAAACAGTAGTGAGGACCTCTCAAAATACTTCCCTCAAAACATAATTAGCTTGTTTAGTTTACCAGGGACGGACTAGATTGTACATTTTAACGCTCAAATTTCTAACACCCTGTATGATAAGGAGTTAAAAAAAATAAATTTGGATACCTTGAACATTAAGCTAAAGAAAAGGTACTCTTGTTCATTGTCGATAAAATGAACCATTTTCGAGAAAAAACAATTTTTATTAAACAAAACCTCGAAAAAAGCCATGACGAAGTGGTGCTCTTGACGAAATTGTGAACCTAACGCTAGGAGAAAAATTTACGGGAACTTGTCATCTTATTTTTTAATATTCTATCAGAATCCAAGAGATCTCCCACATTTTCCCGGACACCCTGTATAAAGATGACAAAATTGAAATAAAAATCTCAGCACAAATTAAAACGTCGAGGCCAAATAAATACCAACCTTTTCTGGTATTTCCCTATTTCTCAGACAAACCATAATTCAGGTTTGTTTGCGTGGCCAAAACTCTAGAGTATTACTTATCTATCACAAAACTCTTTAGAGAAAATAATGCAATGGGATATCTGATCCTACCACGCATGAAACCTTTTCATCCTGCTTCCACCCGGAGTATAAGAAGGTGGAGCAAGCAAGTTCTTCAAAAAAGTGGAATAGACACAGGTATTTTCACCAGTCATAGTATTAGACATGCTGGTACCTCTGCGGCCTAAAGAAGAGGTTTAAGTATAGATTTAATTAAAGATACTGCTGGATGAACGCAAAGCTCATCCATATTCGCAAACTTTTACAACCGGCCGTTAATCAACAGTAAACAAGATTTTGCTTATTCTGTTATAAGAGGATGATCAGAAAATACTAATTAATTGATTAATATATCTATGTATATATTATATTTATGTATTACTAACACTTCATTTCAAAATTTTGCATTATTATTGATTCTTTATTCATTATTATTGAAATTATACCCAAAACTACATATTATACTTTGGATTGGGTTATTTTTGCTTAGTTTAGGCTATTTTGTAATTTGTATGTCAGATTTCCAATTTATCATTATACACTGCATTCAATCGCCTTGGTATGTCTTTAAACATCTAACAAATCTATCATAGAAGGACTACGATGCTCGAATAATTAAAAGATTGGTCGACTTACCTATAAGGAAGATCAATCTCAATTATTCGAGCATCGTAATTCTTCTATGATAGAGCCCACCCTCCACCAATTACCCCGTAGAGCGATTAGTTCAGGCACAATCTGGTTGGGCAGTAGGTCCGAGAGTCAGATGATAATTGAGGCGACAAAAAATTGTATACTTTAAACACAGTGCGTGAATGACGTAAAATATGAAACCAATCAAATCTATCATAGAAGAACTACGATGCTCGAATGATTGGGATTGATCTTCCTTGAAGGTGAGTCGACCAATCTTTCAAATACACACATCAAAATAATCTAGGGGACAGTTACAAGAATCTTAAATTCTTGGTAAATAAATAAAATTTCAAAGCCTTGGTAATTTCTACGTTTCTATGGTTACCTGGCTAATATCTTAGGTATGTTTGTTTGTTTATCAACTCGAAGTTCAGCCACAAACATAAACAAATTGAGAAATTGGACATTTTTTGTCGCAAATTGCATTGTGTCATATTGGTTTTTTTCAATAGTGGTCTGAAATTCAGTTTAGTTTTACACGTTACAATAATGGAGAGACATCATTTGGATCGCGAGACGCAATTACGTCCAGTGGGAATTCTTCAAGCGCGTTTGAGTCAAAGAGTGGTCGCCAACATACTCGATACGAACAAAAGTGTCATCAATCGTCTGTGGTCGAGATATCAAGCAACGGGAAGTGTGGATGAACGCCATACAGGTCGTACAAGAGCAACTAATGAAATTGAAGATCGTTTTATAAGACTACGGGCACTTCGAGACCGGACTGTTACTGCAACACAACTGGCAATTCAGCTTCGTGATACGCATCATGTGCTTGTAAGCGGTCAAACCATCAGAAATAGGCTCCATGAATCTGGATTGAATGCCAGGAGACCTGTGAGGGTTCCTGTGTTATCGAGAGGAAATCGCACTAGCCGACTTCAGTGGGCACAGGAACATGAAAATTGGTTAAGACATGATTGGGCCCCTATTTTGTTCACTGATGAATCCCGATTTGGACTAGCACCTGATACACGCAGAACAAGAGTATGGAGACGATCTGGAAACGCAGAGCGCTTGGCAGCTACCCAGGAAGTCCATAGGCAGCAAGGAGGAACTGTAATGGTGTGGGGTGGTATCACTCTTGGAGGAAGAACTGAGCTCGTTTATTTGGATAGGTTTCTGAATGCAATTGATTATCGAGACATTATTCTTGGGCCTATTGTTGTACCATTTGCACAACAAGTTGGTCCCCAATTTCAACTGATGCAAGACAAGGCACGCCCACATACTGCTAGGGTGGTGAGAACATTTTTTGATGAAAATGGAATTGATGTTTTACCATGGCCATCTCAATCACCAGATTTAAACCCAATTGAGCATTTATGGGACACATTGGGTAGAGCGATTTTACGTCAAAATGTAGTGTTTGATACTCGAGAACAACTGTTTGAGTGCCTTTCTGTCAAATGGAATGCAATTCCGCAAAATCACATTGACAATCTCATTCTGAGTATGCCACGAAGAT
Source organism: Orchestes rusci (assembly GCA_958502075.1). Classification (NCBI taxonomy): domain Eukaryota; kingdom Metazoa; phylum Arthropoda; class Insecta; order Coleoptera; family Curculionidae; genus Orchestes; species Orchestes rusci. The sequence goes on from OY293304.1 coordinate 46,106,217, forward strand.
GTAGAGCAGTGATTAATAACCGAGGTGGCCATACATTATATTGAAAACAATGTAGATTTTGTTTTCAAACCTTCAAGCAAGAAAAAATATGGTGCATTATTTTCTCAGTTTTTGAAATTTGATTAAGTTGAATTAAATAAAGTTAAATCAAGTGGGTTTTTTGAAAATTTCTATCAACATTTGCTCAATAAAATATAGTTTTTACAATGTAAGCAATTTACAACTAAATAATAAATTTTAAATACATTTTCTTGCATTTTATCAAGTGTCCCCTAGTTTATTTTGATGTGTGTATGATACCATCCCTGTAATATGAGTTCCCTTTTGCTGCAGGAACTCCACAATAAAACATTGAAACAACTGACTGCTTCTATGAGTTGTATATGAGTGATCAATCAAATGATAAATCATTCCAAATCTCATGAAACATATTTTCATGAGTCAGCAAGCACATACCTAATGCATTAAACAATAATAGACCATGAATATTGAATACCAAATATTGTTAGATGTGAATGGATAATATGTAATACAATAATTATCAACTACTTAAAGTATATTCCCTACAACAAATGAAGACATTTAACTTACTACTTAACCCTACACCACTTACTCTAGTTTCATACAAAATAATGTTCTACTCTATTTTTGTGGACAGTCACGTTTTTATTGCCTATACTTACAGTACAGTTAACATGGTCACAACTTATTACTGGGTATGGGCCTTTAAACCAAGGATCGAACTTGTATCTATTTTCATTACTTACAAGAACTCAATCTCCTTGCATTTAATGTTTTTGCTACCCTGTCATACTCAATCTTCCGTTTTTCCTTAGCGTTGATCAAAAAATCTCTAGCACGTTTATGCGATATTTGCAGTCTGTGTCTGTCTTAACTCTTGATAATAAGCTTCAATATTATAGATAGGATCAATATTAGTGCTTTTCTTCAAAGTATTTGGTAAGTCATTTCGTCTACCGAATACGAGTTCAAAATGTGTAAAGTCATGGTATGTTCCGGGAGTTGTGTTGTGAACAAAAACTGTAGAATTTTACCCATTCATCGCAATCTGTGTAAGTGTCGTTGACATACATCCTGACAAATTCATTAAGTACGCGGTGATTCCTCTCGTAAGCTGCTATAGTTTCATGGTGATACGCTGTTGAAAATTTTTGGTCAATCAGCAATAGTTTGCAGACATTTTCCAGAAGTTCAGTACCCAAATCGCTTCAAAATTCTTCCACCGTACCAAAAGTAAGAATGAGATTTTCGACCAACGCTTTAGCCACTGTAATTGCCTCCTTGTTTGGGACTGGTGCAATGATAACATATTTCGTAAGTTCACATTGCATCGCCACAGCATAAGTATTACCTTTAAGAGTTTTAGGAAAAGGACCTATTGAATCTATACAAAAGATATCAAACGGCTTCTGAGGCGTTGGAGTGATAACCATTTTTTCCTTATTTTTCCTCACTTTTATTTAATTGACACTTTGTAGATCGTTTTACGTAATTGGCTACGTCCTTAGAGACATTTTTCCACCTTTATTTCGCCCTAATTTTCTTCAACAATCGCTTTTGACCGCAATGGCCATCCCGTGAGTGGATGATCGTGATATTTTTCCATAATTTTAAGTATTTCATCTTCATTTTCTATGATTTGAGAATCCTCATACAGTATTATACTTAGATTGTCTAAAATAATATGACCTAGGCTTTTGAATTCATTAATTGTGCACATCTTGAAAAGTAACCGTCGTTTTCAAGTTCAGTTTATCTAACTTATACCTACCAGCTAACACCTGTAGCTGGGACAACACTTTCTCTGAAAAAAAGTTGTCTCTAGTAAACCGCATTCTCTGTTCATCTCTGAAGTGAACCGTTTTTCCCAGAATTATCCTAAGGCAGTCTGGCTTGATATGAAATTTCACGAAGTTGTAGTTTGATCTGCAGTTCTACTGTTGGTATTGGCAGTTTGTCTGGTCATGGAGCGCGTAATTGTCAAAACATCAACCGCAGAAACATGAATATCTTTGAGATCACTTATATGTATTCGTGATAGAGCGTCTGCTCCAATGTTTTCCTCACCTTTTAAATACTGTATTCCAAAATCGTACTTCTCTAGATCTAATCGCATCCGTGTTATTCTAGACGACGGATTTTTAAGAGAATATAAATAGACCAGAGGCTTGTGATCCGATTTGACTGAAAATGCATGCCCATATAAATATGGTCTAAAATGCTTCATGGCCCAATGTATTGCAGCTAATTCCTGCCAAGTTGTTGCCTTATTACTCTAGCCATTAGTAAGTGTCCTCGATGCGTAGGCTATCGGTAGTTCCTTACCATCAAATTCTTGCTCCAAAATACTGTTTTGTGAAGTCAGGGTATTGCAAGATTTGAGAAGAAGTAAGACACTTCTTCAATGCTTCGAATGAACTTTGACACTCAATTGTCCAATTGAGAATTTCGTTTTTCCTAGTCAATTTATTAGGAGGATTCGCTAGTTTTGCAAAATTATGAGTGATTGGCGATAATAATTTAGAAAAACAACAAATCGTTCAACATCGTCAGCGCTCTGTGGAACAGGATATCTATCAATGGTGTCATATTTGGATTTATCGGGTAACACTCCATTAGTTGTGATGTCGTGTCCTAAATACGTTACGCTGTTTCGAAAAAACCTGCACTTACTAGGATTCAGTTTCAAACAATACTTTCTAAAAATTTCGAAAACATTTCTTAAATTGAACAGATGGTGATTTATGGAACATCCGATAACTATAATGTCGTCCATGTACAAAAATGCGTTTTCTGGTGTTATGCCCGCAAAACCAATACTCATCATTCTTTGGAAGCTATTTGGGTTAATTTTCATTTTTCATTTCATTTCGAATGGTAACCTTGTGAAACGGCGGGAGCCATTACTTGTACTAAACGCCGAAACATCACGGGTATTTTCTTCCAAGGAAATTTGGTGAAATCCGGATTCAAGGTCCAAAGTACTAAAAAATTCGCTCGACCTAGCATATCAAGTATGTCATCAATTCTAGGTGAAGGAAATTTATCTCCTACCAGATTTTCATTCAAAGCTCTGTAATCCACAACTAACCGTCATTTCGTGCTACAGAAAATAACTTTTTGGGTACCAGTAAAATTGGACTATAATAATATCCAGATGCCGCTGGTTCTATAATTTTATCGTTCAACATATTTGTTATTTTGATAATCGATTTCTACTGTGGGCGAATGAGGTGTCCTTTAATTTTTGATATACACAGGAGTTGTATCCGCTAGTTTAATTTTCTGTTTGTGAAAGTTGTTAACTGTAGCTTCATCGTACTCTAAGCAAAATATATCATTGAATTCCGTGGACAACTTATAGGTCTCCATTTTCGCAAATTCAGGTATTTCGCTTTTCAACTTGGTCAACAAACTATTACCGCGGTCAGGGTTGTTATTGTTATTTCCTATATTGAGCGCCTGGTGGTTATTCACATTTTCAGTTCTGACTTCAAGGTTGCTGATTACTACACTTTCAGAGTTTGTATTCAAAATTTTAACATACGGACTATAGGATGATGCATTAATTCCAGCTACGATTGCTCCCAGTGAATCCTCTTGATTTAGGACTACAACGTCATGTTTCAACTTTGCTAGCTGATTCAGATGTCTTATCACTTCACACCTTGCGGGTATCGGTAATACGTTATTGTTTGGACCATTATGAATTGGTACCGTCACCTGCTCATTACTTTTGAAAACTGATAGGGACATAGTCCATTCACTATTGTCTAACTTACAATAAAACTATGCCAAAAAGTCCCGTCCTAGAATTCCATCCACAGGGATTGGAAAATCGCGACCCACTATGTGAAAAAATTATTTTCAATGTACAAGTCAGTTGTTCCCAAAGACATGATAGAACCGCTGGTTGCACCTTTGATTTTATCATCATTTGCTCTGTCTATGATTTGATAGTTTCCTGTCATTTCTGAATACAACACTACATAATTTGAAAGTGAGAGGTCCACATTGTAAATTTTTATTGATTCCCTAGGGGACTCTGACGAGGAACTTCCCTGTTCTCCTGGTTCCCGGTTTTCGCATCATAAGTCCTGACAAACCTTTGACTAAGACTACCCCTATTTGATCTATATCCACTAAATGCTCTGCCTCTGTGAAAAGTGTTATTATCTTGATGACCAAATGACCTGCTTGAATGTAACTGATGGTTGTTATTATTGTATTGCTGCCCACGCTGAAATTATCTTCCTTGTCCCTGATAATCATTACGCCCCTTGCCTCTAAAAGAATGCCTATTAAAAGGTATAACTGCATCATGTCTTGAAGCGTACAACACTATTGAGCTACTCGCGTTGCTATCCTGGTTAATACCTACAATTTTTGCAATAGCTTCTTGTGTCGAGTTGAAAGTACCAGCATCCATGATCAGTTTAACTCTATCGGAAGTTGCGTTAGTATTAGCGCTTTCACAATGGTATAAGCACAATATGTCTCCGCTACCGCTTCTGGCACCAGGCACACCCTCGCTGATATACGCCCTTTCAAGATTAGCCGAAAGATTTTCTATTTCCTCAACATATTTAGCCCTATCCTTTTGAAATTGCTTATGATTTAAGATCTTTGAAGTTACCGCTTGAGAGTTTTTTGTTTTAATTCCCAGCCTTTACTCTCGTGTCATGCCATGTATTGTGTCGTTATCACTTATCAAGTCTCTGACTTCACCTAATAACTGAGTTTTCATGTACGCCACTGCGTTTTCGTCATGACCTCTAGCATTAGCGCTCAAAAGTGTCAGACCGTCTAAAAATGACTATAATTTATCCGGGGAGCCGTTATATTCGTTTGGTGAGATTTTACCAGCTTAATTGAAAAGATCCATTGCCTCAAGTTCATTAGCCATGTTTGATATGTTTGAGTCCGTCAGAATTTGTTCCGTGTCATTATCTGTAGAGTTGCTTGAATCAGAATCAATCCTTATCACTTCGTCTTTAACTTTTGGGTTAATATTCTCAAAACACGTGCTAGGGATTCAATAATCGAGTTCTAGTGCTTCGAAAGATCTAACAACTCTATGTCTTAGACTTGAAAATAACTTTAAAATTATTAACTGTTCAATATCATCAAGCGACGCGTACACTTATCTAGCTATGCCTATGAAATCATTGAAGCAGGTTATTAAGTTTCCAGTAATTTCCTTTCTTATTTCCACAATCTAAGGTACTCGACTCTTCAAAACACGTATAGATTCATTGAGAGCACTCTGTCTCAAATCAGAAAGTTTCTTAAATACCAAGTCCCAATCGGAAGACATAAATGGAGTAATTCACTCTTAGAAATTATCAATATCATCCTAGCACCTAGCATGTACTGATCCCTACTAACCATACATCCCTACTAACCATACCAACACTTGCCGGGAAAAAAAATCCGTACGTAAGTACGGTTCTCACGAGGCAATTTTAGTTGAACGATTTTTTTTGTCTTCAAAATGGCGAGCGATTTGTGTTCTCAAGAGGCGATTTTAGTAGAACGACATTTGTTGATCAACAAAAATCCTGTTGAAAAAATTATCGGACTGGAATGACATTGTCAAACTTGAAATCTGCTCTAAGCAAGGTTGTTCAAACTTGTCGCCCGAAATAAAAAATATCTTGATTCAGAAATTAAGAATAATGTTGCCAAAACAATCGTCCAGAAAGAAACGCAGATTTTGGGTAAGAGGTTGGATTCCAAGAATGGACTGATTGGGAACCTTACAGATGCTTTCAAAAGAATTAGTAATTGAAGATGAAGCTATTTATAAAAAGCATCTACATATTATGAGCAAGCCCATATTTACAAAACTTCCTCTTTGGCATCCTTGTTATTATCGATGGTGTGATTCCACAGGCACACTTGTTGCTGATAATGGTCTAGGAAGTTGAGGGTCAACAAATCACTCCATATAGAATGTTTTCTATGGGAAGTGATGTTTCCGTGCAATATTTTCAACATTTCAACGGAACAAATTTCGATAACACCAACTTCTGACAAGACGTTATCACGATGACAATATTGAATTCGCTTGACGACGACCAGCCGATTCAAAGTTCAGAACCTGGCAACTTATTGTCGTCCAACAAGAGTTGTTCTAATTCATGTATGTATATCATTGAACGATTGTCATTCAATTCGACAGCAATTACACGTTGACCATCAATAATCACCTCGTGAGAATCGGACAGAACGATTGTCATTCAATTCGAGAGCGATTTCAAATTGACCGATAAAACTCGCCAAGTGAGAACAAGGGTTTTAAGCCGTTTCAGCAACGAAAACACATTGCGTTCGCTATTTTTGTTGTTCAACAAAAATCGTTCAACATAAATCGCCTCGTGAGAACCAGGCTTAATATAGGTACATCTACCCCTATAACCAAAAGCCCAAAGGCTAGGGGTTGCGAAAGACATATATTTCTCTCCCACAGATCCATACTCATTATTCGTGATAGTAGGTTTCCCATTACCACCAATAGATGGAGTTGCTGTCTCCAAATCTTCATCTACCCCTATAACTACTTACATACAATATAGACATCCTCCATATTATCATTTCACTTCACTCTCTCCTGTAGCCAGGAATGTCATGAATTTTCACTACAACACCATACTTTTTGCTGATTTATACATCTTCAGCAGCAGCTACCTGTCTCCTCAACATTATACTATATTTCTGGACAAGTCCCTTTTGAGACTTGTTCTGAAAACTTGCCCCAACTTCAGCGCAACCATCGCAATCGCACAAATGGTCAAAACATACATGAGTACCCTAGTACCCTTATATCTGTCGGCATATCCATTTGTTCTTCATCCACAATGAAGTTTGAATTCACCACACCAGTACCTGTCACCTCAGCGTGCTTCGAATTTTTCGTGCTCATCCTCGTGTTAGAAATTATTGCCCATTAGATATACGCCATTCCTGGCAGAACTAGCACGACTGGTACTGGATGAGCCGATAAACTTGCACTACTGGACTTGCACTACTGGCAGGATCGCCACGTAATATGAGTTCCCTTGTGCTGCAGGATCTCTACAATAAAACATTGAAACAACTGACTGCTTCTATCTGTTGTAGATTATTAATCCATCAAATGATAAATCATTCCAAATCTCATGAAACATATTTTATAAGTCAGCCTAATGCATTGAACAATAATAGACCATGAAAATATTGAATACCAAATATTGTTGACGTCAACTACTATCTAAATAATTACTTAAAACCAGAACGAACGTGCTACTAAGCTCTACATGAAATATGTTGCAATAATGTAACAGAGCTGATTATTTCTAGGATACACTTGTGAATGAATAATATGTAATACAATATAATCATCAACTTCTTAAACTATATTCCTTACATCTCTTCATCAAAACGGTTCACCTTCCCACAGATTACATATTGATTTCACTCGACGTCACGTCCTTATCCACCAATGTTCCAAAAAATCTCGTGATAGATACCATCAGGAAAAGATGGTATCACATTTCTGCGTATACATCCATTTCACGTGATTTATTTTGCCAGATAATCGTTTTTCTCCTTGAATCAAGTTACTTCCAATTTGAGAACACATTGTTCAAACAAATTGATGGAGCTGCAATGTGGAATCCAGCTAGCCCTGTCCTGGCTAATATTGTGATGCACGAGTTGTTGTTGAGTTGTAACGCTTTTTGATTGGGTGATAAAAATTTATTAAGGGTTGGAAGGTGAAGCCTTCAAAGTCTCGAGCGCCACCCCCTGGATTTATGTGGTAGAGGACCCACAGCGCCTTCCGGGTAGCCTTTAGACAGTGGAGGAAGTAATTCCAGAGTTCATCTGCGACGAGGGTGTCTTTTGATGTTGTTAAGGGTGTTAAATATCATCACTATTAAAAAGGCAGTTTGGAATAGTTGGTATTTTCCGCAAAGTATGTTGGATGATTTTCCTTACCAGGAAAATAAGTAAAGGCAGATTGGATCAAAATAAACAGATTTATTTTCCATAAAAATGTTGGGACAAACTCCCCTGAATGCAGAAAAATAAATCAACTAAAATTAATGTCACAATTAAAATAATGAAATTGAAAGAATGGGTGTGTAACGGTTTTATACGGGAAAGCGAATTGACCCCAAAAGAAATGTTCAGCATATCAAGATCGAGCAGTTTATGTCTGACGGGAAAGAAAATGGAAAGTTAAATAGGTTGCGTACAAAATGATGCCTTAAAGATGTTGCATTGAAAATGAAGGCAGATTACTACGGGCGCGAAAATGAAAGAAAAGCGTGACGTTGAATGAAACACAAGAAAATAGCTACGGGTTCGAAAATGGAAAGAAAAGGTGCGAGGTTTGAAATGAAGGTAATTAGAACGTGCATTGAAAATGAAAGAAATATACGACGTGTGACGAAATAGCCAAAATATGTACCTGCGTGCGTGTTTTGAGATCATAGGAAAATGAGTAAGACGTGCAATAAATTGAAAACCACGACAAGGCGCACATAACGATGTTAACTCCAAAAGCACCAGAAGCAAGCATTTCCAGATTTTCCCAAGCATTTAGACTTTCAATATTTTGAGTTGAGAGACGGTGTGCGCGGTACTCAAAATATTTTAGAAAAGAACAGATCTGAACATTCGATGGATAATTAATTTCAGAAAATTGAAACACGGAAAAAAAACAGTAACTTCGTTACAGAGTGTTGTGGATAGGTTACCGTTCAGGCTACCATTTATTAAACTTTACGTGGATGACTCACTCATGGCTTGCCCTCGTGACTGCGTTGGTGACTTGTTGGGGATGTTCAATGGTTTTCATCCGAGAATGCAATTTACGTTGAAAATCGAGAGGAAGGGTGAAGTCCCATTTCTTGACACTTTGGTGATGAGAAATCAAGATGGATCTATTTCAACTCGGTGGTACCAAAACCCTTCTCCCTGCCCTTCTGGGAAGGTGTTGAATTTTCTTTCCGCCCTATGAAATATAAGAGCTATACTGTAAAAAATCTGTGCTAAAGGGCACACCACCTAAGCAGTGTTAAGTTCCGTACACAAAACTACTACGTGATAAAAGATATACTGAAAATAAACAATTACCCATCATCGTTTGTTAATAGAATGATTAATGATTTTAAGAAGACTCTCACCTTCCCTCATAAACCTGAGGAGGCGATTGAATATTTCAAGTTTCCATACGTGAAGGGACTTTCGGAGAGAATCAATTCTCAAATTTCACATAAAAATCCGATTTGTAAATTGGCATTTTATAACACGAGGGTGGTCATTATACACAAATCTCATGGATCCTATACCTAATGAGCTCCGTTCAAATGTAATTTATCAGATCCCTTGCTGTGATTGTCAGAAACTAAGCAATACGTGAAAAAGAGGATATACCAACATAAATATGATTGTCGCGAGAACAATAGGGAGAAAACGGAAAAAGCCGCTTGGTCTGCTCACCATTTTTTTAGTGGGCATGATTTTGATTTCGCGAATGTGATGATAATTTATTACGAAACTAATTTTTACAAACGAAATGTAAGTGAACTTATACATATTTTTTTAAATGATACAGTTAATTGCAGAACTGATGTGGCAAATCTGAGTACTCAATACAGTAATCTGTTGCATATGTATCGTAAGGGCTTTTTTTGGAAAAAATACCACAACATGATCATCATGATCAGACCATACCTCATCGTAATTGTACACCGATATCGTCATTGATCGCTGTGCTTGTGCACGTTACACATATAAAATATAGTTTATTAAAATTAAAAAGATTTATAAACTATTGGTAAGGTTGCTCAGAATATGAAGAACAGTAATATAAAAATAATTGTACTATGTATACACCGACAGTACAGATTGTGTATGATGCATGTGTTTCTGGCCCGGTCTTATTTGGATATCTAGTTATATTTTCTCTTGTTTCATCATTGTTAAAAATTATTGTTAAATAGTTCTGTGTTTGAACTTCAGAGGCCTGCTTTTCAGCAAGTGAATAAGACATTTCTCTCTCTTATTGTAACCTTTAGAAAGATCATAATAAATTATCGAAACGTCGGCAATTTGAGAAGAATTGAAGTTTGATGTTTCAAGTCCTTAATCCGCTATTGACAAGCAATCCAGGTAAGCATTAATAAGTATTTTTATCCACGACTAACATTGATTTAAGTTTAAAACTTTTGGTTTTTGCAGTGTAATGCCAAACATTATTCTACAACAACCCTTGCGAAGGTATAATGGATCAGAAAACCACGATTATGTCACCCGCGGACCAACCTCAAAATTTCCTTGAATAATAAACCATGGCAGCAGTTTATTATACCACAATTATGTCACTTTGTTAGACCAATCACAAAAATTCTCTAAATAATACCATGGAAACATATCAACAAACTCTGAAGTGTCTGCATAGAAAAGTGAATATAATATATAATATAGTGATGTGAAAATACACCCTCCCCCGTAACTTGTCTAGTTCCTTGACTACACCGCTATGGCGTAAGAATCAGTATCATGTGACCTCTGATGCCATGGTGACATCAAACAATTTTAAAATGAACGTTCGTCGCAAGGTTACTATATAATAGGTTGCCCAATAACTTTTCTTATTCACGCGTGACGTCATCTGTTGAGAGTCTCTATGCTTTAGCGTAGTAACGGGCAAGTTTTTGTGAATTTACTCGGTAGTTTTTCAAGATAGAGATATCAACCCGGGTATATTTATATTCAGGAAAAAAAATCTTTTTGAATATCTAATAATATACAGGTATTGCCATTAAAAAATAAACATAAGTTGTACTTTTGTACAGATGTTTATTGTTTTCTCGACTACAAATTTTATGGCGGTTCACAAAAAATCGTTAATTTTTCATAGGTGATACGAATTTTCTTGAAGTTATTTTCTGGCTCCTTTTGGTACTTTGATACATTGGTTCTTTGTTTATTTGGGTCTTTGGTACGTTGGTTCTCTGGTACTCTGTTACTTTGATTCCTTGATACTTTTATTCTTTGGTAATTTGGTTATTCGGTGATTTGATTATTTGGTACTTTGAACCTTTGGTTATTTGGTTCTTTGATACTTTGTACTTTGGGTCTTTGGTACGTTGGTTCTTTGGTACTTTGATTCTTTGATTCTTTGGTTCTTTGGTTCTTTGGTTCTTTGGTTCTTTGGTTCTTTGGTTCTTTGGTAATTCTATACTTTGGTTCTGTGATACTCTGGTACTTTGGTTCCTGGGTTCTTTGGTACTTTGGTACGTTGCTTGTTTGGTACTTTGGTTCTTTGTTACTCTGACTCTTTGGTAATTTGGTGCTTGATTGGTATTTTGGTACTTTTATTCCTTGCTTCTTCGATCGTTGGTACTTGGGTACTTTATTGGTTCTTGGGTATTTTCTGGTTCTTTGGTTTACTTTTATCCTTTGCTTCTAAGTATCTAATTATCAAAGAATCAAAGTAACAAGGAGCCAAAGTACCAGAGAACCAGAGTACCGGTTCAAAGAAAGAATCAAAGTACCAAAGAACCAAAGAAAGAACCAAAGAACCAAAGAATCAAAGAACCAAAGAACCAAAGAACCAAAGAAAGAACCAAAGAACCAAAAAACCAAAGAAAGAACCAAAGAACCAAAGAAGAAAAGAACCAAAGAACCAAAGAATCAAAGAACCCAAGAACCAAAACACCAAAGAGCCAAAAAGAACCAAATATCCAATCAATCAAAGTACTATACAGTACCAAAGAACCAAAGTATCCGAGAACCAAAGTACCAAAGAATGAATGTACCAAAGACTCAATCAAAGTACCAGGGGATTTAGGTACCAAAGTATGAAAGAACCAAAATACCAAAGAATCAAAAAATCAACGAATCAAAGTACCAAAAAAACCAAAAAAGCAAAGTACCAAAAAACCAAAGTACCAAAGAACGAAGGTTTTAAAGAGTCAAAGTACCAGAGTATCGGAGAGTCAAAGAACCAATGAGACACAACGGAAAACGAGCTATTCTCTCACATTCTTTAACCAAAATCAGTCGCACAATCCTATTTATTTTCTGTAAAAATATGAATAACTTCCCTGTAGTACTACCTATACTACATCGTAACATCCGCGTAATAAAGTTCCTTTTCAAAAAATAAATTGAAATTAACCAAAAAAGCAGTAACGACGCAAACTATCCACAAATAAAATGGGTAACACCATATACACTGTGTTCTGCATCCGAAAATCTCAACAAATGACGTCACAGCTTCCCCCTTCCGTCTGTCGCACCTTAGCTACGAGGCAACCTATTATACAGTCAAGATCAGTATACAAGAGGTTGCCTCACTTCGCCTTAGGTAAAGACGGAAGGGGGGAAATATGACGTCATTTGTGGATAGCGGCCTGAAACAGTCCGCGGTCTGACATTTGAGTGTCATTCCTGTCATGCAATTGAATCGGACTGCATCATGTCGTGTCATGTGTCATTCGATCAATGATTGATAAAACGTTGAATTTCTTGCCAATTTTATCATTTAAATCAAAATAAAATATTAATAGAGGTGTAAAATTATCTTTTGGGACATTATCATTGTATATTATTGGTCAAGGAAGCGAAAATACTGTTCCAAATGTGAGTATTTTCTATGTATATTCAAAACATCAACCCTCAGATTTCCACAACTTTTTAACTATCATTTTATATTAGTCCTGCCTAGTGCCATTTATTCAACATCAAAAAAGGCTACTTTTCTAACTTTTTTCTGTGTAACTTTTGATAAAAATGGCTATAGCACCATTGAAAAGAGAGGCAAAAGATATATACTTGCTGAAAATTTCATAATAATTGAACAAAGGATATCGTAGTGATAAAATGTTAAACTTGTCAAAAATTACCAATTTTGCATGATTTCCACCAAAATGGCTCATTTTCGCCAAGTTGAGAATTTGATAGCTAGACTATCCTTTGTTCAATTATTATTATGAAATTTTCAGAAAGTACATAACTTTTGCCCCTCTTTTGAATGGTGCTAGCCATTTTTATCAAAAGTTAGACAGAGAAAAGTTAGAAAAATAGCCTTTTTTTGAACGTAAAAAAGGCCACTAAACAATTTGTTGAAAAAAATCGCCAGGACCCTTAAACTGACAAATGGATCAGAGTTTTATCAGATTTAAGGGCCTTTAATTCCATACTTACGTCCGCCACTGTATGTACAGGGTCATTCCGTATATATTGACCCATATGCTGGCGGCGTTATCTGAGGAGATATGAAAATTCTGTTTATATGAAAGTTTTAGGTATTTATCTGAACTGTTATCTGAAAAATCTTAAAAAAAAAAATATGAGACTATTCGAAATATCAATATTTTTCCACAAGTAGCATTTTTTTTTCAATTAGTATTTTATCATTTATTATGAAAGAGCTTATTCTCTTGACTTCAAAAATATATATAGTTTGATAACTTTCTGATGAGTCGTTCAAGAGATATTCATGTTCAAATATGTGTAAAAATTAGTATTTAGATCCCGGTTGCCATGGATGAAGAAGCACAAATTTATTATCTCGTGAATATTTGGAATAACATCTAGAAGTAGAAGATATTTGACCTCCATTTTTATTGATTCAATTTATATAATCCATTATATTGATATAATCACAATTTTATCATTTTTACCATAGCAACTGGGATGTGAATTTCAATTTTTAAACATATTAAAACTTGAATAACTCCTGAATGACTCATCAGAAAGGTATCAAAGAAGTATATATTTTTAAAATCGGGAAAATAAGCTCTTTGAAAATATTTCCATTGAAAAAATGCTACTAGTGAAAAAATATTGACATTCTGATAGTCTTTTGTTGTTTTTCATAAGATTTTTGAAAAGTTTAGATTAATATCCAAGACTTTCATATTTACAAAATTTTCATATCTCCATAGATAACACCGCTCACTCAGAAATGAGTAAGATGAATGAGTTTGAGTAAATTTCAAAAAAGTTTTTAAATAACATGTTATTCTTTCGCATGCGCGTGATTTCAAAATCCCTGCGATCGATTTATATTTTTGACGCGTCCCGTACCCAACACTTGGTAGGCGTCGAGTTTTTTAAACCCCCAAAAATATCTACTTGACCCCACATATTGACTACTTTGTACAGATATGTATTTCAATTCGTTTCCGAGATATTGTAGTGTGGAGTTTTAGGTGAAAAACCCTGTATACGGAATGCCCTGTACATTACAAACCTTCTTTTTGCAAGTCAAGGTTAAAAAAAAATATCTCAACAAACTGTCAATTAATAAGAATGTAATTTTCCAATACACAATAATATGTCATTTGAAAGTATTGATTTATAAAATTTACATATTAAATTTGTATGTGTACAAAGTGCACGTCGACCAAAATATTTTTGTACCTATATGGGAATAGCAATTTTAGAAAGCTCGTTATCTAATTTCCATTAAACAAAAATTTAATTTTAAAGATTTGTAATTTTAAAGCCTAGTTGTAATACAGGTACCTACTTTTACCCAATAACTCATGCTGTAAATCTCTTTCATAGTCATTAACTGTAAAATGGTCGAAGCAAACTGTCGAAAAATCTATATTAAACTTGTCTTTTGTTCTGCAGCGATGCACCCACTCTTTTTGTATTGTAGAAGACACTGAATCCTTGCCTTTTGGAAAAGAATGGAATAGGTACTATGCTTGAGCCTTGCTTTTTAAGAGCTAATTCTTGTTTTTGCACACAGCAACGGCACATATTCTCCCAGGCATTATGAACTAAAATAATGTTTACCACTGGAGTTAATTATTATTAAACAAGAAGCGTATTTCCTCAGAGAATAATGTCCAGTTCATTTACTTTCGTGTGAACAAAATGCTCCTTCTTGTGCTATCGATTTATTGTTACACACCGTCAACCGTTAACACAACGAAACGAATAAAATATGTATTTGTATATCTTCGCCAACTCAAACTACATTAAAAGTACTTGGAAAAACAGAAACTATTGGACAAATTCACAACACATCACACACGATCAACGGTTAAACGAAAATTAACAAACCAATGGTGACGTCACAGCCGTTCTCCACTCGATGTAAAACTGCCAAACTTACGTTTAATGGAACTGAGCAATCCTGTGTAATTTATAATCGTTGCGTCCTTCCATGAGAGTTTTTGTCATTTCAGTCTCGAGTTTTTGTGTTGCGTTTTGAATTAAATTCAAAAACATATTTTATTGTTGTGTAATTGCGTCATGTAAATGCTCAAATAAATCTTGCACTATGTTTAGATTCCCATACTTTGATGAATCGGTAAGTAGTTTTTTTTTCTTGACCTCAACCTCGGGGCGCTGTCCGCTTGTTCTGGTCGCTGCTTCACAGATATATCGCTTCTGCACGTTTTTTTTTGTTTTTATTTCTTACTTAACATCATCTACTCGCACTTCATATCCTACTCTATTAGTTCAAGTATAAATAATAATGATTATTATAATATGTTAGGTATTTTATAAATCTTTCGAATAGCATTTTCGCATTTCAAATAATATAATTTGTTGAAAAATTACATTTTACAGATATTTTCTATTTGAATTTTACGATTTGGATACATGACACTGTAGCAGCTCAATCCAATTTATACGAATAACAGAATAAGTATGTGAACATCATTTGCATCATTTTGTATGGACAAACGATTCCCAAAAGTACCTCTGAAACCAGGAAGTCTACCAACTATTGGGCTGCCTGGTAAGTTTCGACTATGTATGTCATTATTTAATATATCAGTTTATTAAATAATGACATACATAGTCGAAACTTACCAGGCAGCCCAATAGTTGGTAGGAGTAATGAAAGAATACATCAACTATTTCAATTGAAACATTTAATTTTTTTCAGGTGCCCATGAAAATCATTTAAATCATAGCAAAGTTGCGAATTTTGGTACACAATAAAATGCCGTTTAGAAATTCCAAAAATTCCTTATATAATGAAATTATCATGATCTAAACGTTTTACTCTTCAATGTTATACTTCACAAGTTTACCATAATTACATAGGGTAAAGTGGAGTGAGTAGTGTAATCAAAATCATGATAGATGAATTTTAAACTCTTATATCAAGAGAACCAAAAGAGATATCGGGTTTGTTTTTTGGAAGAACACAGCTTGTTTTATTTCACAGTAAATATAATACTTATCAATTTTCGACCTGCCTTGATAATTTTCTGTTTGCAAAAATAAAAAAACATGTCCGCTGATTAGACTTGCCCCGGGAAATGAGGCAAATGTAATCACGGCTTGGAACTGCGTGCATATGAATCTGAGACTAGTATATTATAGATTGGAACATTCTAGTGTGAACAAAGAAAATTAACGTGATATCTGGATCTATTGGGAAGTTATGAACTTTTTTGTTAGCCAATGACAAGAAATTATAAGTCAATTTTTTTTTTCAAAAAGTATACCCATGATGTGGGTGTTCGAGCCAAATAGAAAGTGAAATGCATTTTTTTTAATTCACGTTATAACGCCCTTTGTCCTAGAATGGGTTCTGATAAAACTAGCTATATATCCGATGCAGCCACTGTATCATGATCCTCTAGTTCCAAATCTTGTTCAGGCGAGTGAAAAACTGAATTGTGAGAATTTTAGTCCGATATGATCAGTGACTACATTCACCCCAGGTTCGTGATTACACTTACCCCAGATGCTCATTTTGGTGGGGCAAATGTAATCAGTGGTAGAAAAAATAAAAAACAAAATGGAAATACATATTTGACGCCAGAATCAGATTCCTCATCAAAAGTTACCTAAGAAAGCAAAATACCACAACTGTATTGTTATATTCGGGGTATAGTAACAGGGAATTGAAAATCGTGAACCACACTCACAAAACGAGTATAAATGCAGACCCAATAAAAAAATTAGAAAGAATCTCAATTTGGAACTGAACAAGATTGATGAAAAGTAATAAGGGTATAAAAACGGTGATTTTTTCGAATTCTGAACAATGAAAGTTCGCAAACGTTATACCAAAAAATACAAGTGGTCTGATTACACTTGCCCCATGATTACATTCACCCTTATAATATATTCGTTCTTCAATACAGAAATATAGCAACAACGTTGGCCTATTTTTTGTTTGAAAACAAAAATAAGGTGAGTTATCTTACAATTTTGTTGTTTGTTGCGTCTCTCCATCTTTCAAAATAAAAAAGTTACATCCAATCAAAATGTTATCAAGACAAAATGACCACACTGTACAGGGTGAACCAAAAATAAAGCAAGACCAACAAATTCATTTGTCCTAATGGAAACCCCCTTTTTTATTTTATTTTCGATTCATTCTACATCAAATTTCAAGAAGGATTCATGTATCATGTCCTTAAACTCAACAGTAATCGATATATTTACGTTTGAACAAAGAATGGTCTGTGTTTTTGAACAATCATAAATTTCTCGATAACTGTTAGGGTGAGGTTAAAGACATGGTACATACATGCAACTTACTTAGAATTTGATTGTAGAATTCGAAAATGAAATGAAGAATGGGGGTTTCTCATTGAAAAAATAGTCGTAAATCATTTTTGGTCGACTCTGTAGGTACACATAAAACTATATCATAAAAACAAACCGCAGTCAAAAATTAAAATTGTCAGTTCCGTGCGTTTTCCCACTTATCCAATCCCTGAATTTGGAATGAATTAATTTTAACTTACGTGTCCTCACTGTATAAAGTCTATATTTCACTGCAATTTTCTCAACTAAAAAGGCTATTATCTATTTTCAGGTTTTCATGATAATTCTAAAAAATTATCAAATCCATTTTATACCTGGATAAAGCCTGCATAATATGATGTTCAGTCTTTGATTATTAAAGAAGGTGGCGATAAATTGATTGAAACCGCAATGATGAATGCATCTCAGAAAAATCAGACAAATAGAAAGTGGTGTTTCAACATCACTTCAAAATATTATACAGATTATATTTTGTATTTATACATTGCAAATTCCTTGTTCAGTTTGTCTCGATAAACTCTGCGTGAAATGATAAATAAATGTACCTAATGAAAAATATACATATAAGTTATCAATTTGTCTTGTCCTACCTATTTATTCATTGTTATATTGCTGTGTATTTAATACTCGAGAAAATGAACAATAATCAAGTGTAGAATAGGTAGGTACACAGCAATACGAAATAATATTATTATCAGGTAGGTATAATAAAATGCTCATCCTAATGTTTGCTCATAGCGAACTTTCATAGCAAAGTTTGAGTCTATATTACTCAAAAATTCAAAAACCCTTCGTTCGATTTTGATGATTTTACTCAAAGTCAATGAAATGAGCTTCAGAACCAAAAAAAAAACAACAAAATCGAACAAAGAAGTTTCGAGTTACATGGCCTCAAACTTCGCTATGGGCGAACTCAAATGATGAGCACTATTAGACATCCAACCGGTCATTTAGATCACCCGCCAAATTGTCGCAGCTTGAGTTGCATGACTACGCCGTATGGTGGCAGCACCGTTTGACAGTCTCAAAAAGTGTTTGATAAATTGTACAGGAGTAAACGTTCTATATCAGTATATTTCAATTACTTTTTTATGAGTGTCTGTGTCAAACGCGTAGTGGGTGCTTATGTATTAGTATTGAGATGGGTGAAAATGGCGTCGAAAATCTCAAATAAGTAAATTAGTCGTGAGTAAAGTAGAGTATACTTATCGGAATAATGCATGGCTTTTAATCCCTTTTATTCCCTATTTATTCCCTCGCCGCTACGCAACTCAGGTCGTAACTATCTTCTGGATTGATAGCTATCATTATATTGACTCGTGGTATGATCTACCATCATTATTTATTTTCCACAAACTCATTTTCTGCGTTCTAGTTTATACTTTGGAATTTGTGATTCGAAAGCCAAGTATTTGTCTGGATATTTTTAGGCGATTTTCCAATGCAAAAAGCAAAATGAATTGTTGATTGATCCACACTCACTTTGAGGACTAGGGAAACAGTTTAAATGAGAAAGTTGGCGATTTTCGTGTATTACCTTTTAGAAGCACATAAAAATAGAGCTTTGAACTAAAATAGCACATAAATGGCTGAATCAATACTACCTTATTTATATGGCATTTTTGAAATTGAAGCGAAGAGCTCTTTCATTTCAGTAAAGAACCTACGGGATGTTTCCTCAAAAACAACATAAATTTGATTTTGTTTTCCCCCTTTGCGATGCGCACTCATTTTTTGCGATACCTCAAAAAAAAACCACCCAAAAAAAGCCTTTACTTTTCTTCTTTGAGGTTTTTTCCAGAATACAGAGTGGAAAAAAGTCTGGAATATTGCCAATATCTTACAAACCGCTAGTACCTATATTATCCATTCAAATATACCTACACAAATAATGTTTAACAAGGAATGAGATAAAAGTAATTCCGTTATCAAAAATAAACCGCGTGAGTCAAAAATATGTTCAACTTTTATATTTTGAATGGATCACCCTGTATATTTTCACGAATATCGATAGCTCTCTTTGAAACAATTTCAGAGATATGTTTCATTTGTTTATTTGTCAAAATGACAGAGTTATTCCGATTTAAAGTTTCTCAGTTCAGAAGTAAGCTGGTTGTCATTGCTTACGCCAAACCACCGTCGTCTTGTCTGACGTTGCACAATAATGTAAATATCCTGGATCGGGAGAAAAAACAATAAATCGTAAACCAAAGTGAAACATTCTAATCCAACCTAATCGAGACCAAACAAATCCACCTACCTACTAATTATTGTTAACGCTGTGAGTCCAAAATAACAAAAACACAATCAAAAAATCATCCAACCGTCACCCGCCGTCGATCTGCTCCTATCGGAAATCCAAAAGCGAATGAGATTCGAATATTCGAAGTAAAACGTAACCCCGGTCCTCGAACAAGCAGCGTATAGCGTCATACGCATCTCACCATGCGAGAAGAGGCAGCGAATAAAGGTGCCTTTTGTGAGAGTGGGATTGAGAGATTTGGTTTCACGGAGGATCGCTGGATTGGTATATGACGATCACGTGACGCCAGCGCGTTTGTTCGAAATTCCGTTTCTCCAAATACCCACAACTTCGATCTTTTTGCCGTAAAATATTCCTTGTGCAGGCTTGATGAGAAGCTACAGATAACGCGATCCTACCTAGAAAGTCTGTACAATACGGTACATACCCTCAAAGCTCATTTCCTTCATGTAGAATTGATCAACACCTGATTATTGTCTTTTTTTCATGAAGTTATCACAACAGCAGTGTGTTTCTCATTTGTTAATATAAATTTTGGGCAACGCAATCACTGGATCCCCGTATCACCAAATACCCGGCGCATAAAAGGGTGTCAACTTGACAGTGCCACTTCCCCCACCATAGAACAAAGTTTATATATTTCCCCCACCTCCAAATCTGTCAATAGCGATATACACAAATCTCCCAACCCCGCTCGCACAAAAGGCACCGGTGTACGTCGCGTCCGGCAATGCCTGTAGTACTCCATGTCTCCTAGGAGGGTCTCTAGTGTCTTCTGTCTGTTTGCATATTTTTTTGCTTCAATCCTTTACAATAGGCAACATCCATTTTTTTACCATCACAAACTAACACCAACACACAAATAGCTTTGTTTAATTTAAACACTCGTCCTTTCAACGACTTTCAGACACTTTCTTTATATCTCACGCTAATCGACATTGCCATTATTCAGAGAAGGGAAGAGACGGCAATGCCGGAAGCGTCCCTGCAATTAGCCGCTTTAATGCGAGATTGTGGGAATGACGCCTTCTCTCTCCCACATTATATACCATTATGCTATCTTTCTTACGAACAAATCTACTTTTCCTTTTATAAATTTATTTGATTTTTTTTGTTTCATACTGTACTTTGAATGACACTTCAAATCATCAGAAGCTGTAATAAAAATTAACTTCACTACTCCGCTAAATGACACTTTGCATCATCAAAGACTGTGAAATTGCATTGGTAGCATGGTTTGGTTGGGGCCATCTCATGGTTTTTATCAATAACTTGACATAAAATTTTGGTGACAAAAGTGACCTATCCATTACCTAAGTGGTGACATGGTTTGGCTGGCGCCATCTCATGGTAAGAGTGTGAGACGGACTGCCACCACCGCTCTCTCAATGTGTGCTTTGACAAGAAGAAAGCACTTTTCTCTTAGACCGATTTTAAAAAAAATGTCACAGTATGAGACAAAACCATGTATATACCATGTACCGTTAAATGACATTAAACTACTCGTCAAGAAATTCCCAAATATCTTGACTCGTAATTTAAAATGTCATTTACCGTCTTCGTAACGTAAATAACTATTATTATTCTGAGTTGTCTATTTACTTGATACTTTTCAAATCACCCGATAGAAGCAGAAACATGTTGTGATTGTTACATTTGACTTATTTCAATTGAATTTTGCGTAAAAAATCATCAATGCATTTTTTTTTTAAATCAAATTGGTATAACTCTGTCATTTTGACAGATAAAAAATAGCCGTTTATTCGGGGCCTATTTCACAAAGGTACAAGTGTTGTTAACACTAATTGTAAAAATACACCACTTGTTACTACAAGTTGTTAGGTACAGGTGTTTCGCAAATAATCACAAAACTTGTTTGTAACAAGTTAAACTGTAACACTTGTTATGAACAAGAAGCGATATCCGACAAAGGTTGTCCAGGCAACATAATAATTCAGTTTACACAACTGTTTGTCAAATCCAATGGATGTTATTAGAAATCAGACGACACCATAATATCAGTAAAATGTCTAGAAGCATCACAGTGGGGAATAAAATTATGATTTTAGAGAGACAGAAAAGACATTTTGTTTGGCGGTTTTTCGAGCAAAGTGACGAAGAAAGACAAAACAGAGTGTTGGAAGGAAATTTATGAAAAATGTGGCAGCTTGGGGCTTGTATCTCCAGACAAGGATTGGTCGTATTGCCGGGATGTTTTTTGGCAAAACTTAAATAAGGAACACTGGTAAGTTCGATTAAGATATTATTATCACAAAGCAGGAATAATAAATATTGTTTTATTATTTCAATAAAAATAATTCGAATTAATTATTTGTTCACACAGATGCACTTTATTTCTTGTAAACGTTGCTTCTTTGATGGGCAAAAAAGATTCTTGTTCCATATTCACTCCGTGAAAACAATTCTTTCCTCAACATTGTTAAAAAAATTGTTGGGGTGATTTCTGAGGATTTTCATGAAAAAAAGTTCTTTTAAACATTGTCGAAAATGGGGTTGTTTTTACTTTTAACCCCTCCAGTATGATACGCCCTTCATTCAAATGTTGAAATTCTTTGCACAAATTCTGATTCCTCATCAAAAGCTTATACGATGTACAGAATTTCATGATTTATGAAATATCTATAAAAAACCGTCTTTAGGATGCCCTATTTGAAAAGGCGTAGCCAATACCCTCTGAACAATAATTATTATATTATAATATATGAATTATACTTCAGGGGGTATTGGCGTAGCTCCCTTAGGAAGCATTTTTCAACAAATGTTTATAGAAACTTTTTTACATAAAAATATCTCAGGAATCACCCCGCGGATTTTTCACCAAAATGTTTGGAAAACACCCTGTGTACAGAGTTGATATCTAAACATTTTATTTTTGTTTTAGAAAAAAGTTGATAACCGGAAAAAGACAGGATCAGCTGGAGGTATCGACTGTAAATATACGGACATTGACAACATAATTCTAGATATATTAGGTCATGATAATCCAATAATCTCCAGCCTGGGTGTCACTGAGACTTGGGAACAGAAGCGTGATCCCTATTTTTCTGGGGATCCAAAAAACATCAACAACGATCACAACGACAATAACCTACGTGTTGGAGATAACAGTGTAACGACGAACATAACCATAAGAACAACGGATCAAAATCAAACCCAAACATCGTCTAATGGTGCCAAAATCAGTAGGATAATAGAAAGACCCTCTTCTTAAACCAAACGCAATAGAGACGAGACAGCCGAAGACACTTTGATAGTCTTGAAAAAGAAAAAAATTGAACAGCAGATTGAACTTCTTCAAAAAGAAAATTATTTAAAATCACTAGAAATTTTGAAGCTGGAACGAGAGCTGCAGCTTTCCCCGTCAATATTCACACAGGAATTTTCTTCACCTGAGTACATCATCAACATAAAGGGGGCAGCTGTTGTTGAAGATATTACTGACAATAATTCTAGAGGTTAATTGGTAAAGTATATATGGGATTTTCCACCAACCAATTAAAAGTTACAGTTTTTGTTTGTAATAAAACAATATTTTGCAGTAGATGACAAACTTTTTATCATCAACATATTTAAATACAATTAATTATTCATACTCTGTTTCTAAAATAGTTTAATAATTCTTGTTGCCTTTGTCTAGCATTACCACGAATGTGGCGAACTATATTACTATTCTCATTTTCATTAGGTTCTTTATTGTCACCAACATTCACCTGTCGCGAGATATTGCAAAGGGCTGTGTAACATTTAAATACATTAGCTGCATATACAGGAGACAAACGGAGATAGTTAAGGCAAGGAAAATTTTCTTTCAAAATTCCAATACTATTTTCAACTAAACGTCTTGTGTTTTTATGCGCCCTGTTGTAGGCATCACTGGCTTCATCAATATTTATTTCAATGGGAGTCATAAGCCATTCCAGTAATAGGTAGCCCGAGTCCCCAAGTAAAACTTCATTTGGAATTGGACGCCAACCTTCTTCCATTCGTTGAAAAAGGGTACTGTTTCTTAAAACTCGAGCATCATGTACGCTTCCTGGCCAATTAGCACTAGCATAATAAATTTCCAGATTTGGTCCGCAAACAATCATGCGAATAATAGGGTGGTTTCCATTGCGATCAACAAATGCAGGTTCGTTTTTGGTTGGAGCATCTATTATCACTAGTGTCCCATCAACGCACCCAATAACCTGGGGAAATCCTGCTGTTGCAAAAAATCCTGCCGAAACATTTAAAATATTTTCAGGCCAAGTAACTTGAGGAAATTTTATTTCGTTAACTGCATACACCACACTTTTAACGCATCTGTAAACACTTGCTTTACTAACCCCATGTGCATCTGATATGACATGGTATTGCCCTCCATTACCTAGCCAGTGTAATGCAATACAAATCTCCATTTTTGTTTTCAGCGCGTGAGACCGGTCAGTTGGATGAAGAAGCATGGGCCCAATATCCATAAGAAGTTGTTCCATTTGAACAGAAGTCATTCTGAAACGTTCATTGAGCTCGAATAATGAGTGAAAAACAAAGTTTATTCTAGGCCTAAACACTTTTCTACGTCGCCGTCGTTGAATGATTTCTTCATTTTCATTTTCTGACAAAGAACTAGTAAACCACATTTTGTTGCAACTTTAGATCCAAATATTTAAAACTTGTAAAGCTATTTACCTACCTTTCAAGTCAGGTAGAAAAAAATTAGTTCATTACAAGTGTCAGTTGCAATTTTGTCGACAACACTAGTTAGTTACAGGCAAATTTATAGTTGTTTACAGGTACTTTACTTGTTAAGTTCTAGAAATTCTCTTGTCATTACAAGAGAAGACTTGTTGAATTGTGAAACGCCTGTGACCACATATTTTGCTAAACTTGTCAAAATTTCCTTGTTACTAACAAACTTGTACCTTTGTGAAATACCCCCCGGGATTTTTTTTAAAGTTGGTCATATTTTTGACTCACTCTGTAGGTACATTTTCAAAAACGAAATTATTTTCATGTAAGAGAAGTCTCTTTGTCCAAATAATGTAAAGAAGGGAGTTTTCGTGGCGTAGGGACAGAAAGGGAAATGATAGAAGTTGGCACCAGGCGGGATTTGAACCCACGATTATATTATTTTCATCTTATTCCGCGTTAAAAACTATGTGTGGGTAGGCACTTTTTTAAACAATGCTAGAGTTCTGGAGGATATTGGCAATATTTCAGAATCTTCTTCCACCCTGTATATTGTCTCTAGTAAGAGTGCAAAATATGGAAAAAAGTATACATTATTGTTCAAATGAGAAAAGGAAATGTTATGCTGCTCATGCACGTATCCAGGATTTGGTTTCGTGGAAGGTCAAGTGTACAGTCGACATGGTTAGATAAATAGCACACGTTTAAATTTTATGAAACTTTGGTCCTGCATCTGTGATCAAGGAAGTGATGGGGCATTTGAGAACATCAACCATTTGCCAGTTTTCTTTCCAGGCGATTTTTCTCAAAAATTTGTTCAGGTCAAAATGAAACCTCTTGCTTTGTAACTTTTGATAAAAATGGCAAACGCCATTCGAAAGAGGGTCAAAAGCTACGTACTTCCTAAAAATCACAAAAGTTGAACAAAGGATAGTCTCAGCGAAATTTTCAAGTTGTCAAAATGAAAGACTTGCCCATTTTGAGAAAATAATTAAAAATGAGTCATGTTTGCTATATTTTATTCAAAATTTTAAGTGACAAAAGGGCCCTAAACAAATTTTCGAGGTAAATCGCCAGGACACGTAAACTGACAAATGGATTGATGTTCACAAATGCACCATGACTTCCTTGAGCCCTGATGCAGGATCAAAGTTCCATCGAATTTAAGGCATGTCCTATATTTATTTGACCATGAGTGTATGTGTGTATGGGGCAGATGTTCGGACGTGCCTCATGCCAAAACTATTTTTCCGAGAACTGATTGTAAAAAAAACAAGATACAAAAAAATATGTGCATGAGCTATTCTAACTTGATCATAAAACTTTTAAAAAAATTGCTTCCAGAGCTAAAAGCTGTGGCTAGTGCTAGCTCATTCGCCTGGAATTCATCATCGTACACCAGAAAACTCCTCGGAAGACTCTAAAAAAACTAAATATCTAAAATCTCAACCCAGTTGATGGCTCAAAACTCTATCAGAACAATAAGAAGTGTGGTTATTTGAAGAAAGAATAGGCAGATTTTGGCGGATGTGGGGTAGCAGGTTTGATAAGTCTGATAAGTGACTGGTTACTATCTCGATACTAGCTCGGGGTCAAACGCCAAAACGTTCTGGTTACTAAAAGTAACATTTACGTTATAACGTTACTATACTTAATTGGGTAACTCCCAAGAGATTTGCTCATACTGCGAAGGAGAGTTAGGTTACGAATTTCGATAACACATCACAACCTGGTTAATGCCAAAATCCGCCTGGTATTTATTGTTTTTTTACAGTGTTTTATTTTTGTCTATCATCATCATCAACAATTCGATCCAGTTCGGATGAACCTACACTCTACATCCTTTTTCAAAAACTGATTTACAATAATAATTGGTTCATCATTGTTATCAAATTCAAGAAAATCGTCCATATTATCTTTGAGAGACCTACCCAAGTTTCCACCAAGCCAACAATATGTTTACTTGATCAATGACTTGAACCATTGTGAGATGTAGTGTGATGTGTTTTACTTTGTTATTCATGTATTTTAAATTATTGACGCTTCATCCATGTCTGATGATGCCATAATAGTGCGAAACACGTGTCACGTTTATGGCTATCAAACACTTGAGGACTTAGACTTTGTGTTCTTTAACAATTCCATTGATTAGAAAACAGTCCTCTTTGGGAACAATGGACGATTTATCGTTATGTTCACTTGAGTCTAAGCTGCACTTTAAAAAACGGAATCGCAATATAAAGTGGCGCTTAACCTCAACTAAACTTGTTATTGGCTTGGTGTAAACCTATAGCCTATTTGAATATTTTGAACTTTGTGTTTTCCACACCTGTGACATATTCTTATCAATGCTTTTTAAAATGGCAACAAACAAGATCATCTTTGTTCATATAAACAAAATGGTCTTTCACCCATAATAATGTATATTTCATATAATAGTTGGTATGTATAACAAACATGATCTGACATTTTTCTTCAAGTTCACAAAATGCATCGTTTCATTCGTTTCGAAACAGTTATAAGGTTAGTCGCATTCCGGATCAGCTGCATAATGTTTTATGAATCTAGCGGAAGGATCTGATACACCTTCAACCCATCTAGGCATCCAAAAGTGTGGTAGAAAATGTTGTGCCAATTTTGGATAGTTTTTCTCAAAAACTTCTCTATAGTACAGAGCCTCTTTTGTTGGTGGTGTACAATGCGGATACTTTTTGGCTGCAGCCTCTTTATCGAAGGGTTCAAGAATCCGTTTTTCAACTATTTCCTGTAGTATTATGAAAAGTGATTTCTTCTTTGAAGCAACACCATCACTGAAAAGGGAATATTTTGTGTTATTAGATTTTTAACAATTCATTCTCATTATTATACAGGGTGTCCGGTAAGTATATGGCATAATTTCTGGAGCGTGAAGGGGAGGTCAAAATAGGCCTAATTTCTCATGAAACTTTTTCCTCTAAACACCTCCTAACGAAGATACAGATGCCCAAAGAGGTAGCCACCGATTTTATTCTTCAGCTCCGACTTTTGAACCTTTTGAACCGGCTTTTATAATTTGAAGAAATCTAAGTATGTTGTGTAGGCCATAATAACTAATTAAACCATGGTGATTTCAATATTTGAAATTTAAAGGGGAACCAGGAACGGACTGGCCACCAAACCTTTTGGGCCCAATGTTTGACAGGTGTCATTTTACAGAGCTACAGACACCAGTTGTTGTTATTGTGGGTATTAAAAAAAAAATCTAACACTCTCAGACTGACTGTACATACATGAATTCGTCAAATTAAAAAAAAAACAAATCAAATCAAGTCAGTTTCATTACCAACCAATTTACAGTAAATTTGTACAATATGATACAGTATTATAACATCGAACAAGTACACTAACTTGCACAAGAGATGCGTACATAGAAATGGTGAAATTGCTTTGGTATGAGCAGTGTATGAAGGTGACAAGTAAACGTCCAGTTTTGTCAGTTGCAATAGGGCTGTTTTTCTCGCCGATAGCATAAGGCGCATGCATTCTAACCAGGGCAAGTGACAAGCAGTATCGCGTTCACGAGCGTGCTTCTATCCTTGTCTAGCTGAAAGTAGAACAAGGATAGAACATAAAGTCTGTCCTGCAATGTGAACGCGAAAGAGATTTCAAAACCAAAATATGACTTTTGCTTGGACTGAGATGGCGCTTCTTGACCTATAATTAAAGTTCACATACACACGTTTTATTTGTGTGATGTTGAATCAATAAATAGATATATTACTCTTCATGAAACTCAATTGAAACTCATTCAAACTTGGCACTGACACTGACAGCAATTTGGAGGCTATAAATAGCCCAGCCACCAGTTGCCCTGATCTAAGCGCATGCGCGGCCCGAGAAAAATAACTCTATAATAATCCACTTTTGTGAGAACACAAATTCCTACACGCTTCAGTGAAGAACTATGGTCGATGAGAAGAACTGAAAATAACCAAATGACTAAATAACCAGATCCACATCCGATGGAGAATGTGGGGACCATTGGTAAAAATTATTTATCAAATAAACCGTGGGCCTCAGCTCAGAATCAGGCAGAACTATTAGATGCCATTCTTAATGTGTGGAATCAGCTCGCCAATGACGTCTATATTGTCAAGATTTATCAAATTCCATGGTTTGACGACTACAAGAAGTTTTGGCTAGAAATGGTTCTGCTACCGGATTTTCAGGAAAATAATCTACATTTTTCTTAGCGAACTGAGTGAATAAATTCAAAGTCGTACCCACAATATATCGTTTTCATTGAAAAAAAATAAGAAGTTCAAGTGCATGCCATGTAAATATTTTGACAGCCTATTACTTACACTGCTAAAAAAAAACATTATTTCACTGTCTGTGTACGCATTTTTTGTGTTAGTGTACATAAATCTAATATAATCGTATCATCACATATTAGAAGAACTAAATAGCTTTGATATTGTTGGTAATACGAATTGCACCGCGATTTTACAACCGATAACACAGTCACGTAGTTGCGACTGTGTGGTACAACACGTGAAAAACTTGAAAAAACTAATAATATGATGGAATCGGTTGAAAATCTTTAAAAAAAAACGAAGTGAGAAAGAACATAATCAATTAAACCTATCAAATTACCAAAAATTGAAGGGAAGAAAAAAAAATCAACACGAAAATTATCAAAAAACAAGAGATTACCTACTTGATTTTTATTACAAAAATTTTTTTTTTGTTTTTTTTAGATTTTTAACTAATTCTAGTATTATGGGCAATCAATATGAGAGCGTCGAAAAAAAAACACAACAATCACCTATCGACACCTAAGATGACGACGATAGGTGTTTGTTGTGTTTTTTTTTTTTCGAGTGTTCTCACTATGTGTCATTTTCCATTTGTGCTTGATAATATTGTTGTCAGCCATCATGATCAAGTTTGTCTCAATGTTTCAATTTGAATAGTTATACAATTTTAAGTCACTCTTGATAATGGTTCATTGACCGAAACGCGTCGAGTGCACTAAGTTTATTATACATTTGTGAAGAATCGGACTTTCATTTCTGCCAAGAAACCAATCACATTCATTATGAAACTTCACCCTGGAGAAGAAATCGAAAAACTGAAACTAGAGTTATTTTGCCCTCCCCTATACGCTTTCGAAATCATGCCATTTACTTACCGGACACCATGTAGATATGACTTGAGTGATATGTGGCCATGACTACTTAACTTGACTACGCTGCTATTATTTTAGTTCTACACGCTGAAATATACAGGGTGAGTTTACAAAAAGTGCGCATTTTGTAATGTTGAATTTTAGCAAGAAAATCACTTTTTGTAAATGAACATGTGTATCCACAAAAGTCTTGGTGAAAACATTTTCAGAATAATAATTTCGATTTTTTGGCGGTAGATCAGAAACTTTTCTTGAAATTGTCAATTTTTTTTTGTGCAAAAAAGCGCAACAATTCAAGCAGTGGCTACGAAGCCGATTGATTTTCCATATTTCCTAGAATTTTAATACAAGTGAATTCTTCTGACATCAGTGCATATAATGCCTTTTATTTTTTTATGTCTAAAACGAATGATCGAAGAAGAAAAACTCAGGTTACTCTTTTTGCTTGAAACTGAGCGGTTGATCAAAACATTATTTTCACTTTGTGAAAACTTCTTCAAAATTAGAAGTTGGAGTTGCTATAGGTCCGGCCATGGAAAAGTTGGACTCAGACGAATTTCTCAAAAAGATGCCCAAGAGTCTCACTCGCACACCCTGAAAGTTTGGATCAAATCGCTGAACATATGACCCCAAACGTCTCATTAAAAAAATAGATACAGAGTGTTGAAAGTTGAGGAAAATTTCGATTTTTTGTCTGTAGATTCAGAACGCCTCAAGCGATTTTGTTCGAACTTTCAGCCAACATTGACAAGTCGGAATCTGATATAAATCATGAAATGTATGCGATAGGCACAATAATACTTAAATAGGAAGGAATGACTGTGTTGCTCATCCCGAAGTAGGAAAGAAAACAGTTTGAGTAGTGAGTACTCGGAGCAAATATTTGCTCTAAGTATCCAAACTGTTTTTCTTTCTACAATAATACTTGCCTAAAGGCTTCTTTATGCCTCCAGAGTATATCATGGGGCAGCAAGTCAGTATCTCCGAAAGCAGATCTCAGTAAAAATTTTTCCACACCATCCCGAGGCTGAATCAATTCTGGCTTCACATTCAAATAGTAGTTTGTAAACTGTAGATCCAAGAAAGGAGCCCTGAGCTCCAGACTAAAAATTGGAAATTAGTTTTTTATATCAATCTTACAATCCCTGGAAACACCTTTGTGCTGCCATCGTCCTGTCCGCTCTAAGTCCATCGAACAAATAGATTTCACTCAATAACCTTAACCCTTCCTCATGTGCTTCTTGTGCTGAAGGGGCATCCCGAAAGTAAATATATCTAAGAAAAACACATTGTCTTTCAATGTGTACCTATGTACCTTTCCAAACTTACCCGTGTGAAACTTCATCAGAACCTTCTCCACTGAAAACCACAGTAGTATCTGTATGTTCAAGGATATATTTGGAGATCAAATACATTGGAATAGAAGATCTTATCGTAGTTATATCTGCAGTTTCTAGATAGTATATTACATCATCTAGAACGCTTTCAACATCCTCCTCAGTGAAAATAACTTCATGATGCTCGGTTCCAATATGTTTCGCTACCTGACGAGCTTTTTCTAAATCTGGACTACCTTCCATGCCAATTGCGAAAGACTGAATGAATAGCGATCAGTTTTATTATTTCAATATGACATTCAAACCTACCTGAATTTTATACTGTATATCCATTTTTTTCGCTTCCTTCACAAGGAGTGCTGCCACCAGTGACGAGTCCAATCCTCCAGATAATAGGCAACCAAGTCTCCTGTCTGCCATTAGTCTCTTTCTCACTGCCATCGTTAATAATTTTTTTATATTTTCCTCATGATTGTTTGGCGTTAGTTCTAGAAAAAATTGAAATAAGTTGAAAGACAATTTCTTTAAAAAATGTTTGAACCTTTCCAAGCTACGAATGGCGTGAATGAAGGTTTGTCTCCTGGGCTGAAGAATTTTTCTCTTCTGACCATTGTAGCCGTCCCATTTTCTGCTAGGTCCCATTCTTCGAAAGTACCTGGTTCGAAAGGCTCCAAGGTTTTTTTAACACCATTGATATCGGCAACAATCGCAGTCAACCCTTAAGGAAAGCAATCGGTTATCGATAAGGGAATGAGAACTATCATCGATTACGTCCATTTCCAGAATACAGTGGATTGTTATGTTTTATTTTATAAACAATTTTCCGCAAGAGTTGACTTCTTCAAACTAAGATGATGAATATTTCACAAAAAAAATCGTGTGAAATCAATTCTTGTCAAAATGATTGAGTTATAGCTGACTTTGCGGATCTTCTGTTCCTCATCATTTCCTTTTAGTTTGGAGAAGTTAACTCCTGCGAGTAAATATATCAGATACAAAAAATCAAGAAAAAATGTTTTACAAAGCTGTCAAAACCGGAATAAAAGCAGAGGCTTGAAACTAGGCAGTTGTAATAAAAGTCGATGGGCCTTCAAAACAAGGATCACCCACCACCCCTTTCCATTTTGGATCTTAGGGCTGAGTCCCACCCTACTCAAAAGGTTGCAGATGAGAGTTTGCTTATACGCCTCAAGAGTGTCCACCTCAAAAACAAAATTGACATTTCCGAGTGTTTTTGACATCAAATGCCCTAAATCAGTGCCGTTTCGTTTTTGATGGGCCTCACTGTATCATTATTCTTGACTTCACTTCAATTTTATACTTAATATTACATTTGGAACATTTATGTATGTACTCATGTGGAAGTTGTACCCACAGAATACTTGGATTAGCTATTGTGATCTGTGGTTGTACCTACATTCATTGATATCGGGATAGAACGTAGCCTTTTTCAAGATATTTGAACTTGAAGTAATCCATGCAATGTGGTTTTAACTGGAAAATTTTGAAAATAAACGTAGGGGGCATCGAAAACGCCGTTGCCACGGTAGTTTTAACGAGTGTCTCGATGCTCAATGTGTCATATAATAAAAATAAAAAAAAATCTTTTTTTTTGTAAAAAAATATAAAATTGGATAATTTTTTTTAACAAGAAACATTGAGCATTCAAGCTTATGTCAAAATTCAAAATCACCATGCATAACTCCGTTTTTAAAGCCCCTTATATTTATTTTTAAAATTTTCCAATTAAAACCACATTGCATGGATTATTTCAAGTAAATAAATAAATAGAAAATGTTCAGAGCTCTGGATAGAATATAGAAATCGAGTAAAATAATACGATTCTACTTTGAAATAAGAGAGTTGGACCACGCTCAAACTTTTTAAGGAACTCTTTATATGCGAAATAAAGTTTTTTGAAAATTTTACCTTTTACTATAACACCTTCAATCGAGACGCTTTTTCCAAAAATGTTGAATAAAAAAAAACGTGTGTCAATAAAAAAAACTCCTGTACTATCGTGTGATTTTTTTGCCCGCTTTACCACTGATCAATGTTTTTGCAAAGAATATTAGCTTGATGCATTGGAGCTATGTGTCTTGAAGGCAACAACCTTGGTCTTTTTGTTCTCCCTATTATTTTCATTATTTGAAATATTTCAATTATTGTTTCAACTATTGCTTACCCTTTGCTTCCGAACATATAGCTAGTACACCATCTTCACTGACTAATTTGAACAATGGACGAACGCCATAAGGATCTCTGGCCAAGAATATTTTACGCTTTGGTATATCTACTAAGCAAAATGCGAAAACTCCATCCAAACTTTTCACGCATTTTTCAATACCAAAACGTTCATAGAGGTGCAATATACATTCCACGTCACTGAATGTTTCATAGTTGAAACTATGTTCTTCCTTAAGCTACAAGGTGATAAAAACAATATATTATATGTTTTCGTATAAAAATCTTGTCGACAGACCTTTTTGCAATTGTACAGTTCGCCATTGCAAATTAACGATCTATGAGGAAATTGATGAAGCTTCATGGGTTGCATTCCATATGTACAATCTACAATTGACAACCGGTGAAAGCCTATACAGCCATTCTGCAAGAGTTGATATTTCAAATGCAATCAAGTATGATATAATAGTATTCTGGATTGTATATGTCAAGAAAAAGAGTTGATCATAAGGTTGGGCACCATATTAAGGTAAGAATGTTATTAACGATTTATTGCCGCCTCACTTCTGAAACATTAAATAGAAGTTATTTGATTCGATAGGTTTATATTTCAGAATGAAGTATGAATCCAAAAAAGACTTGCGGAATCTCGTGGTGGATTTATGGAAAGTTTTTTGGGTTGACAGGATAAGATAAAGAAAAACCAAAATTTCAAATTCGACAACCTTTCGAGAGATGTATTTTCCCTTATGAAGGCAACTGGCATTGATAAAGGAAGCTCATTTCTTGAAACGTTGATGAATAATTCAGAAAATAGGTCCTTTAATCCATGCTTGAGTTATAGCATTTCAAACATTTTGCTCCCGCTCCCTGATGTTTGTTATCTAATGACGACGGGCTTGAATTCGAAAAACTGACAAAAATGTCTGGAGTCTGGAGATTATGGAGGACTGTAGATCTGGAGATATCGACATAACTTGAGTAGCAAACCATTTCGTATCGCCTGAATTCAATGCTCACTGGGATGCTGAATCCCAGCAAACACGTTTGGTCGGCAAGGAACATATTTACTGTCGGCATCATTGGCATCATGATGGCAAATTATTGCTTGTGTATTATTTGCAAAATAATAACAACTTCAAACATGCATTGTTTGCCACGTGAAGAAAAGGTATTGGCACATTACCTATAAAAAAGCAAATGTGAAATT
The DNA here is from genome assembly GCA_958502075.1 of Orchestes rusci. Lineage (NCBI taxonomy): Eukaryota > Metazoa > Arthropoda > Insecta > Coleoptera > Curculionidae > Orchestes > Orchestes rusci. The sequence goes on from OY293304.1 coordinate 46,140,626, forward strand.
TTCAAGATGCTAGTTAATCTAAGATACATTTTCTTTATACAATAGCCAATGCCTTTCAATAGCCTTGCATACAGCAATGTTCAATAACATATTAGCTGGTGATCTACATGTAAAGCTTTTTTACCAATCAATGAGTCAATATGAAACGATACGTTACATTTAATCCATGAAATTTACTAGGTTAATACTTTTAGACTGAAACACTGCCAGTATTTTCTGTTTACAATTGACATTTGATGAATGCGCAGATGCAGATACCAGTATATTCGTTCGTTTCATAGTTCGATGACATGTTTATTCGTGCAGTGGGTGTTGGAACAAAAGTAAGTACCCACGTATTCAATTTGAAACAAATTCATCTACAGTACAGGTGGTGACTTGTGCATTTGATTACGTTCTAAAACTTGTTGGAGAAAGAACACAAGCTACAAAAGAAGTGTTATCCCGAACTTATTTGTGGTAAGAATTTAACGTTTTATATTTAACCATTTATACAGGATGGGCCAACGAAAACTTTACACCCCGATTTTTTGGTCTTTGATGTTTTTTTTTGGGTACCCTCGGGCCCTTTGATTTTCGATTTGAGAGGGGTACAATTTATGTGATTTTTTATTTAATTTTAAATTATTGACGCTTTATCCCCGTCTGATGATGTCATAACAGGCGAAACACGTGTCACGTTTCTAGATATTAAACACTTGAGGACTTAGACTTTGTGTTCTTTTACAATAATTATTTCATTGATTAGAAGACTCCTCCTCTTTCCTCTTTGGGAATAATGGACGATTTATCGTTATAGTTTTATTAGCTCAACATACACTGCTAAGATGTGCCATTTAATCAGTCAAAAATGAAATCTCCATTTTTCTATTGCAGATACTCAGTCAAGGCTAATACACTTCCAGTCAACAGTTTTACATTGTCTTTAAAGGCTTGGCATGAGTGGAGGCACAAACAGGAAAATACAATGAATAGCATTTAGTTTTATTGTTTTCCTAACCACAATTTTTCTGTAAAATTGGCCATTTGTGTTCATGGTACAAAATGTCACTTATAGTATATATTAGAACTGAAATATGCCAATAGATAATAAAATGTACTGAATTGATTGATTCACACCTTGACATTTGATGGTGAAGTATTGATTTGTCATCACTTATCCATCGTGGCAAAAGGCCTTGCGGCCGAATGACGGCCGGCGTGCCAAATTGATACTCCTCACGTGATAACTGCCTATATATTGCCAATGACAATTGCAGGCAATGTCATTACTATGAAGTTACATTGCCGTCATGGCATGTTTGCTGGGAATGGCATACTCACAAAAAAAATAATTTTTCGCATGACTCCATGAATCACCCTGTATTTCATGATTCTTGGTTTCGACAAGAGATCCATTTCGTCCAGCTTAAGCCGGATGAGACTAGCTTCAAAAATCCGCAAACCGCATTGAAATATCTTTATTCTCTCTGAAAATATTGGTCTTCGAATTTAACCAAAATGTGTTCATGTATAAGTTCGAGGGCCAGCAGTTTATATTTCACATTGTTCATATTATGATGTCTAAACAATATTTCGTTTGACAAATACTGTCAGATTTTTCAGTAGGTGAACAACTTCTGATAAGCCATGTGAATCATTATTTAAATCAAACTTGGAATGTTGTTTCTATAAAATGCAAATCACAAAAGTATTGGATTTGAATAGGTACTTATGTGTTCTTCACTTTTGTGGTTCAGAATCGGATTTTTAACTTGTTGTATCTTTCAATTTATCTAAAACAGTAGAAATTCTTTTATTGGAAAAGATGTGTTCAAAATATCCACAAATTCAGGGACGACACATTTTTTATAGAACTCACGATAAGCCTACATTGTAGTTCAATCACACTTCTCTAGCGCCATCCAACGGGTAGTCCTCTAACATATCCAGCTTGATTAACTGGTTAACTAAAACTTCACTCAAATTGGCTCCCATTTAACTTTCTTGTATTATATTTTGAGTGATGAGTGATGTGTATGTAACAAAAATTTCTCAAACAATTACTAACTTTGAAAAAGGTTGAAAATAAATTAAATGGTGAGATCTATCGAAACAAAAGTATTGGGTATACTTTATGTTAAAAGTTTAGGAGGTTAAAAATATTTCGTCAAATGCGCATATAGTACAGCACAAAAAAGTTGGGACCATTAAAATCAATAAAGTATAAGCTCATCGTATGTGCCGCCAACTCTACAAAATGCGGTAAAACGGTGGGCAAATTTGTATTCCTAATCCCGATAAAGCCCCAAATACGAAATTTCGTCACAGCATTGTGAGCTTGGCAAAAAGTATTCCAAAAAAACTGCAAATAGGATGTAACTTCGACACACTCTAACTCCGTCAATAATCAATTTTCGAAAAAATGTTATAGGTAGAGGAAGCATTTATTTTTGGCCTGGAATTCTATCCTGAATTTTTTGGTCACCCATATAAATGAAAATGCTTGAAATTTTCAAGTCGATAACATCTCTTAAATTGAATCAGTACATAATATGTTATAGGGTGTCCCAGATAAAAGTAACTACATGAGGATTTCGGAAACGTTGAGAGGTACGACGTCGCTTGAAAGAAATGTCGCGTATTTGTATGGTCAAAAATGTTCCACCTTAGTTTTATTATGAATCGATACAGTTAAGTAGATACAGGGTAAAAAATAAAAAAGGAAAATGTCCCTTATTGAAGGACCACAGTATTTTGGTTATTATACAGGATATGGGTGAGGTGATACGACGATTATAAAAGCGGAGTCAGAAAAAATTGTGGGTAGTGGACCTACAATTTTTTTGGTAGCCTGAAAAACAGAAAGTGTTATTTTTCATATCAAGCAAAATATTGTGGTTTTTTGAAAATTTACATTTTCCTTTTTTACCCTGAAACTACAATCATACATTACGATATCGATTCAAAATTGAACAGAGGTAGGATATTTTTATGTATACAGGGTGTCCCAACGATAGAGTAAAGTAGGTTTTATCATATAGGATATGAAAAATATCAATATCAATATGCGTCACAGGTTAGGGGTGTAAATAGCGCACATTCTGAAAATATTTGGAAACATACAGGGTGCGTCACAAAAGTATGGCACGAAAAAGTTTGATTTTTTTAAATGGAACCCCCTGTATATTAATTGATATTTCAATTCTTTCTTCAATTTGGAACAAAAATTGTGATACAACTAATGTTCCTAAATTCAACCGTTATTGAGATATCGCGTTTTAAAAATGGCATTTTTGCAACTTTGACATGCTATTAAACTCAAACTATTCAAGTTAGAGGAAAATGGTTTGCACTTTCCTATCTTAACTTTTCAAGAGCTCTCCTGTCATTTGGATAGATAGTAACTTCAACTGTCAACTTTTTTTGGCACATTTAGACATTTATTCACAATAATGGATTTAATCTCCTTTAATAGCTCTTGAAAAGTTAAGAAAGGAATGTGCAAACCGTTTTCCTCTAACTTGAATAGTTTGAGTTTTATAGCATGTCAAAGATGCAAAAATGCCATTTTTAAAACGCGATATCTCGATAACGTTTGAATTTAGGAACATTAGTTGTATCACAATTTTTGTTCCAAATTGAAGAAAGAATTGAAATATCAATTAATATACAGAGGGTTTCATTTAAAAAAATCATACTTTTTCGTGCCATACTTTTGTGACGCACCCTGTATGTTTCCAAATATTTTCAGAATGTGCGCTATTCACACCCCTAACCTGTGACGCATATTGATATTGATATTTTTCATATCCTATATGATAAAACCTACTTTACTCTATCGTTGGGACACCCTGTACAAATATGCTAGTTTTCTCCCATTTAGGCAACGTCGTATTCTTACAATTTCCAATATTCAAATATTATGATGTAGTTACTTTTATGTCAGTTCTTTTGAAGATGATCACAATATCAGTCTTTGAGTGTTGTCGGTAGGAGGTTAAGATCCATGGGCCTTGGAGAGCGTTTTTAGCGTTTTATGGTTTGACCAGTTCATATTGCCTAGATTTTTCTCCAAATAACAATAATAATAATGACTGAATTCAAACTTACGATTCTAAGTAGTGAATTTTCTCAATAAATTTTTGTTATACGGGGTTCGCCAAAACAAGTGGCCGAGAATATCTCGGGAATTGGGATCCTGAAAATTTGTAGGGAGAGATGCTTTTTTCAAATGAAATAATAATGACGTTGTGAGACTTCCGCCGGTCATACCGGAAGTGGGTGTCAACTCGCTTGTTTCAAATGGAACACCCTATATTATTCCAATAACTAAGTATAAGCGTTTTTGAAATATTTGAGTTTTTATGTCAAGAATGACGTTAGTAGGATTTTATTTGAATGTAAATTTTCCATATAAGTAAGTCTTTATTGTTTAAATTGTATTGGATTTCTTGTTGGAAAAAAAAATATCAGAAATGCAGTGTGCAGCGCCTTCCAACGGACACAATGAAAAAGTGTCCATAGTCATGTTTCGTATCCCAAAAAACCACCGGGTACCAATTTTTAAAGTAATACGTTGAAAAATGTTCACAAACATTTTGAAAAATTCGATTTCTGTTTTTCAACTTTGCCGCAAATCAGCTTATTTTGATCTCAGGAATATGTGATGAGATTTTGTTAAGACGTTTTACAGACACCCTGTATTATAAGACAGTTTAACCCTGACTACTTTTTTAAATTTGGCTCAATAACACCCTGTTTATATTGATTGAGCTCCTTCACAATATTTGAAAGTCATCAGCGAATTTTTTTTCAAAATATTCTAAATAAATAAAAAAAACATAAATTTCACTATATGATCGAAAACGGGAGGAGCTAAGACAAACAACCGAGATAGTCTTTCTCATTACAGTATTATACGTTAGACGGAAATGAATAATGTTTTAGACAGTTTTCGTTGCTCCTAAAAATTTCACCGGTAGCGGTTACGAAAGACATAGCGATAGCCGGTATTTGGCAGATGAAAATACAGTTTTTGGTGGGAGCAAGAAAAAAATCCGCTTAACATTAATAACGTTACGTTTAACTTCAACCCTAACCAAACTTATTGGCAAATGACATCGAAGTCTTGTTTTGCTCATGTTTATGTGCTATTTTTTCAAAATGATTGATTATATATGGTATTATTGGACTCCAGTGACGAATCAGATTCTGATTTTGAACATACCATGTTATTAGAAGTACTGGACAACAACGCCCTCCAATATATAGCAGACATTAGGGAGATAAAGCCAAACCAAAATTTCAAACGTATCCGTATACGTCTCGAACTGCGCAAGGGCAGAAGGGATACGTTGACAGATTTGCGTTACGTTGTACGTATCGTAACGGGCCCCTACGGTATACTCAACCGCCCACGAATATCTGTCTTTTGAACGACAGACGTCAGAAATGTGTCAACAAAACAGCTGATAGTTTTTGTTGACAAAATTTGAACATTTCATCAAAGCTTTAAAATAAGTACGGAAATAAACATGTTGGCAGTTATGGTACCTACTTCCTTCCTAAACCAAAACAGCTTCATACACTTAGCATTATTCAAATTGTTTAAATTAAAAGCTCCATACAGTACAACAGCTCTATTGCCCAATAATTCTTCATCATGTAATATATGCATGATGATGACATCATCCTGATCGTCATTGAAACACGAATATATTTAGTTCGAATTCAAACGATGGAACATCACAACATGACATGATATATGTACCGGACATTTAAAAGGAAGATTGGTATACGCATGAGCGATACGGTGATAAGTGGCTTTATATGACTTTCTTCCCCATTAACGTAACTCGATGCGTTACATATACGTATACGGATACGTTTGAAAAATGGCAATTGGCTTTATCACCCTATTTACATTATCTGACACACACCAGAAAACGTTGACCTTTTCCTCAAGCTTTCTCAATACATAATATGTAATATGTTCCTATAACTCCCCTCACAGACACCTCTTTTGTAGTGACCTCCAAAAAATTGGAAACAATCACACTCTATTTAGATACAGCCCCATATAGATTATTTGCCAGTATTTCAGTGAGTAAGATCTGGTCATCTTCATCGGTAAACCGAATTTGGTTTCGCCTGATTGTTTTTAAAAAACTTGCGGTTTTTTTATTTGGATTCATTGCGTAAATTGCGTTGGTCTTGGATCTAGCAATGGTATAAACAAAAACAATGAAATCAAACCTCAAAACATTGACAATTAAATGTCAAATAAATAAGATATTTTCTTCTATTGCGCATGCGTCGCGCAACGTTAACCGCTATGACTATGGAGGACTTATAACAAGGAGACGAATCGACATTCGAATATCCCTGAAATTCTGTCCCTCTTTTTCGTTAGTTCATTTGAGGGCGCTGTTGCTAGTAGGGCTTTTATTTATTCATTGTCATGGTAACGTTTATTGCTTGTCAATAATATGTCAAGATACTTTTATCACATTTTCATTAATTTTTTCCAAATTTCCACTCCACATTCCACATGCAGTGCATTCTCTATAAGGCAAAAATTGAGGCTGAATCGGTGCAGCATCGTGTTTCAAGCCCATGGTTTGTTTAATGATGACTGTTGTCAATGAAGGATATGAGGTCACTCAGTTACTCTATCAATTGATGCAATCAAACAAAAAAATATGAAAATTCTGGAAATTTCAGAATTATGTATAACAAGAAATATATTTATGATACCTTTTATCATCAAATAGTGAGAGTTTTGATGCAACCTAGTTAATAAAAATCTGTTGCATTCTGATAGAGTATTCGTAACGTTGTTTCAATTATGTTGCCTAGGTGACATTTTTGTTTGACATCAAATCACTAACGACTCTTCGCCATCTGGGAGTAACAATTGAATCTGAATTACGATTTGAAACCTGGACCACTTTTATGCATTTCGATTACTCTCCTAGTTACAGTCCTCCATAGCTATGACTATCGTCCGTTAACAACTACGATAAATGACATCCAAATGTCAAATTTGTCAATTAGCGTTAACCGGAGCTGCATTTTTTGAGCAACGAAGACTGTCAATTTTGTGTCCTGTGACGTCGTGATGGTGCGAATTCAGGACCGGTGAATGTAAACAACGAAGTTCAGATTTCGTCTTGCGCATAAAAAAACTTGCGGGGCGGCGGATCATGACGTATGGTGAAGCCCAATTAACAGGCCCGGACTCAAGAATTATGGATAGAACTATCATAAGAGTAAAATCATTTTTTGGCATAATACTTACTGTGTATAGAGGTATGTTTGCCAAGGTATAAATAGGTAAGTTTACATAGTAGGTATCATTATCATGATATGGAATTTTGTAGTACGAACTCTGAGGAAAGGGAGTATAAGGAGATTTTTTTGAAGCAAAACAAGTTCATTAGTTTTCAATCGCTGACAAAAGATTGGAAAAAACTAAGGGCAACATTATTGCTGACGTTTTATTATCAGTAGACTTGTATGATTTTGATAAAATCATTCTGTATATAAGAAACAAATCATAAAGAGGTTTGTGATTGTAAGAATATACAGTTGACCCCGGATAGGTGCTAAGAGAGAGCAAATGGACTAAAAGTTTGAAGATACGACAAAAAGTCATTGTTGATCAAAGTTTTTGCTTGGTCCAAGAATAACATCTGTCGAAAAAAAATCCTTAAATATTCAGGGAGACAAAAAACTAACCGAATGTGCAAATTACTCAGAAGAAACTGCTGATATTTATTATTGTTGTAATTTTAGACGGCAAACAATGGAAGAAAGAAAGGTATAATACAGGACTGGTCAAAAAATTCAAAAATAATATTTTGTGTGAGAGAAAAATACACTTGTTGTTTTCTTGTCGCCCTATAAAGATTCTTTTTGCCGCCAAATGTATTGAAGCAAAAACTTTTATTAAGAATTACTTTTTGTCGTATCTTTTAATTTTCAGTCCATTTGCCCTCTCTTAACACCTATCCGGTAAAGGAACTGAGTCGACTGAGGATTAACGCTCAGTTTGTTATAATCAAATCCAACCAAAAAACGTCATGTCAGCACAATACCTGAATGTTATTCATGTATGTAGGTATTTAACTACTAAATAATTTGAGCACATTCAGGAGGAATCCAACAACATTTTTAAACGAAACAAAAGCAAAATACTTTCTACTTTGAATTTTGTAATATTCTGGGGATTATTATTATGTTGGGGTAAAAACTGGTCATGAATTTCCTTATATTGAATAATGAAATATCTTATAATTATTATTATCATGAGATATCAAGCAACACATTTTATAATAATTATATTATATGGAAGTGATTGTGATGTTATGAATAACAATAATTATTCTAAATGTAATCAAATAAATTTGATTACCAATGAGTCTTAGTATCCAGGGATATACCATATCCCACAGATGAGAACAACAGATTCAACATAAGGTTCAATCCTAAATCATAGGGAAAATATACAACTTCAAAAAATTGGAGATAGGTTTCCGAGCAAATATTTTATGAGTATCGATAAATTACTTTATGGGGCAGAATGATCAGCGTGTCTTACAATATAACATCTACCTCTACAAATACAGAATAAAAGACAATTTTCTCTTTCAAGACTGTAAAAGTAGTTTTGTTGATGCCAAGTTGATATTAAATGCAAAATACAGGGTGTCCCTGAAATGACTGTATAACGTTTAACCACAAATTCCTTAACCGAAAATAAGGCGATCTAGGCAGACTTACCTATATCCAAAAATGCTTCGTTAAGCCTACAGAGAGCGTCAAAGATTCAAGAAAATTTTGGTTTTTGCCAAATTTTTCGAAAACGTGCAGGTCGATTTTGATAATTTTTGGTACCTAGTCTTGGACCATGAAATAACGTTTTTTGTTTCTATAGCGACCGGTTGTGATTAACCGCAAGTGTTATCAACGTGACTTCACATGCAGTTATTTGTTTTGATTTTTTTTTGGAATTGACTTTTTGATAATTCAGATGCTTTTATCTAATTGTTCAATGTTTTGAAGAGTTTTTCTCTCTCTTGAGAAATTTCGCTAGGATAAGTGGTTGTGCCCGAAAAAAAATATTTTCATCTAGGTACACAGATATTTTAATATTGAATCATTTTTTTTTGCATAACCACTTATCGCAGCATTTTTTTTCAAAAGGTTGAGAAAAAAAGTGGCCTCCTCCCTTGGTATGTATAAAGCAATTTCATTGAATTTAAGGTTGTTGCAAATTCAAAATATAGTATTTCCGGCGATGGGGTATTCAATAGGTGAAATGAACCAAAAATTTAATTTTTCGAGAAAAAGTCATTCTTCATGCAAATTTTTGCTTGTCGAGAAAATTCGATTGTGGTTGAAATATGATCAAAATTTTATACAGGATCTTCAAAAAGTTGAAGAAACATTTTTTTTTCATAAAAAAGTACCTACCCATATTTTTAGCAAATTTTGACTTTTAAACATTTGAGTGATCCCAAATCTTGCACACGAATCATAAATAACGTGGATGGAACTCACCGGAATCCTCACTTAACAGTTGAAGTCGGCCCTCTTTCTTTCTTCGTGTTGCCTCCTCACAACAAAATAATATCATAATAAAAAAACAGTCCAAGACCAAAAGACCGAATTTCCAGTACGTCGCAGCAAAAATAACTATGAGACGTGCTGATACTACCCAGCACGTCTAATGTCTAATGGTGACTCTCTAGAAAAGTGGTTAGAGTTTTGTGATGCATTTGCTTCTTTGGTAGATGAAAATGAGTCTCTTGATAAGATTCAAAAGATTTATCATTTAAAATCATCACTTGAAGGTGAAGCTATTCAAGTCATTGAATCCATCTAGATTACCAATGACAACTATGATTTGGCATGGACTCTTTTGAGGAAGAGATATGAAAACAAGAAGTTGATTATTGATAATCACGTGAAGTCACTTTTCGACGCAACAAATTTGTATAACTAATCATACTCAGATCTCCGAAGACTTTATGACCATTTCGAGGCTACAATAAATTCCCTAAAAATTCTTGTGCAACCAAAAGAGCATTGGGATACTCTTTTAATATACATTTTGGCAAATAAACTTGATAACAGGACTAAGAGAGATTGGAAATCCTACTATCTTGCAGGAAGTTTTTTACCATGAGTGTTATGCATGCATTTTTGCAACAAAAAAGTGAATTCTTGGAGAATCTTCAATTTTCAAAGACTGACAATCGCAAAGAATATTTTAGAGTGGATACTATCAAAATTCGTGAGTATTCATATATTTCAAGTGTAAATAAGAATAAGAATAAAAACATGTATGTTCTTTTTGTAAAAGTAATCTTTCAATTCTTTCAATTTCAAAATGTATTACTTTCTTGAAATTGAATGTGAACGACAGAATAAATGAGATTAAAAAAACGACGTTATGCTTCAAATGTTTCAACAAAAATCATTCGTCATATCACTGTACTAAAAGTTCGTGTCAAATTTGTCATAAAAAGCATAATACCCTTTCCATAGAGATATAAACCCAGATTCCGGAATGCATCAGGTGAGTTCAAAGAACAATTATTATTGCAATGACTCTGATGTTATCCAAAGTCAAGCCAATCTGAGCCGACCTGAATATGACTCCAGACATAATTACTCCCTTTTGGATCAAACGGGTAATGTTATGCATGCATATTATTTGAACCAGTCACAAGTTCAAATAACATGCAAGCTTTTTTTTTCTATTCACAGCTGTTATAAACGTGAAAACTGAGACTGGGAGATTGATTTCAGCACGAATTTTACTAGATCCAGGATCTCAGAGTAACTTCATATCAGAGAATTTTTGTGGCAAATTAGGTCTTGGAAAAATAAATGTCGATTGTAGAATCTCAGGTGTAGGAGGGAAAAAGTTGCCACATCATCGGACAAATATTGTGTTGTTCTCAAGATTGAACAATTTTTTGAAAAGTATTTCGTGTATAGTGTTGAATAAAATTACCCAACCTATTCCTGCTTGTGGTTTTGATGTTTCTTTGTTGAATAATCCGTGTAATATACAATTGGCAGATCCAAACTGTAAGGGAGCTATTGATACTCTGTGTGAAGTTGGTGTTTTTTATAAAGTTCTGGTGAACAAATAAAATAATGTTATGCATGCATATTATTTGAACCAGTCACAAGTTCAAATAACATGCAAGCTTTTTTTTCTATTCACAGCTGTTATAAACGTGAAAACTGAGACTGGGAGATTGATTTCAGCACGAATTTTACTAGATCCAGGATCTCAGAGTAACTTCATATCAGAGAATTTTTGTGGCAAATTAGGTATTGGAAAAATAAATGTCGATTGTAGAATCTCAGGTGTAGGAGGGAAAAAGTTGCCACATCATCGGACAAATATTGTGTTGTTCTCAAGATTGAACAATTTTTTGAAAAGTATTTCGTGTATAGTGTTGAATAAAATTACCCAACCTATTCCTGCTTGTGGTTTTGATGTTTCTTTGTTGAATAATCCGTGTAATATACAATTGGCAGATCCAAACTGTAAGGGAGCTATTGATACTCTGTGTGAAGTTGGTGTTTTTTATAAAGTTCTGGTGAACAAATAAGGCTAGATAGTTCATCGACATTGCAAAATACCCAATTTGGATCGGTGTGAGGAGGTCAACTCAATATGTCATTTCTTGCTCTGCTTGCTCAGAATAAAACCATGCATTCCATTCCATTCCATAGAAGATGACATAATTCATGATAATTCAGTGAAATTTGAGAATATCGAGGAATGTGATAAGGTTCCAAAGAAAGATGATTTTTGTGAAGCTCACTTTAAAGACAATTTTCAGTGAAATGAAAATGAACGATTTATTGTGAAAATGCCTTTTAGACAAAGAGAAAATCGTTCTTAAGAGATTCAACGTTTTTGAAAAGAAACTACAGAAAAACCCGAGTTTAAAGCTGCGTTATTCAGATTAATTTCATGATGAAATATTTGAAGATGGGTCACATGACAGAGAATTCAGATGACATTTTGACTGTTCCTGATAAAGATGTTTAGACTACGTAGAATGCCACATGACAGCTTATTAGCTTGTCATGATGATAGATGAAGTCATTTGGATGTCACCCTTTATCTTCATATTGTATTCCATGCTTTGATTCTTCGATAAGTAGAAAAATTCCCTGGTGATCCTCAACAAAAAACCTCTTAGAACGCAGGATACAACCTGGAATACTAGAAGCTCGTCAATCTTCTAGCCGCCATCGGAAAAGTGGCAAAAAATGTATCCTCCATAAAATAAGGGAAGTCAAAAGAGCAAAAGACTTCCTGCCAGATGAACAAATGGGATTTCGCCCAGAGTATTCCACAACAAATCAAACATTGAGGCTAAATGACACACACCGTCCAGAAAAGATCGAACAAAGGGCAAGAAACAGAAGAACTGTTTCTTGAGTAGGTTCGTGACAGCCCAACCGTCCTACGCCACATGGAGCCATGCACCGCTTCCCCAGAACTCCGGAGCAAGGGGCATTTTCTCATATTCACCATCAAACAGGGTCAGCACCCTGTAGCACAGAACACATCAACCAGAGAAGCCCACACTGACCTTACCCCAGATGGTTCTGGACATTTTAGAGAAAACCGAAAAAACTACATTTATCCATAGTTTTTGTCTTTACTATAAATAAAGACAGTTTCAAAGTCAAAGTCAAAGTCAGTGTTTTTATGTATAGAAATCTGTATAAATCGCAAAAATCTTTAATAATACATTATCCAAGTCTGATAGTTCGAATCGCATCCACTGAATTTCGTGGCGCATTGTTCCGTATGATTTCATACGTTAGTTTGTCTTCTAAACTTTGTATATGTAATCTGTGGAGTAGCCAATCAGGTCCTTCCCACCATTATCTACCGACTTGATATGGAACCATTCTATCAACTTAGTCAAATGCTGTACATAAGCCAATCTGTTGGCCACAAATATCTTCCATCAGTCTTTGATCCAATGAGGCGTTATCGTTGAGTCACTCCAATAAAAAATTCTATAAAATTGTATCTTTAGGAAATTCTTCATTTCCTCTGTCAAGGAAATAGCAAGAACTGCAGCACATAGCTCAAGCCATGGCAATGTTACCCTTTTGATAGGGGTCACCTTTGATTTGACTCAAAGTAAACTAACAAAATAATCACTATCACACTTGTATTGAATATATGCACATGCTCCATATCCCTACTCAGATGCATCAGCAAATACGTGTGATTCGGCAAAATCTTAATTGGGTTCCAAAACATGCCTTGGAGTTCTGATTCTAAGTTCTTCAAATCTTAACAAAAGTTCAACTTTTCAATTTTTTTTGAACTCCATCATCCCATGTAAGATTCTTCTTCCATAAAAGCTTTTAAATCAATTTTGTAATGAATAGAATCTGAACTAGCATTGCAATAAACTCCTAAAGTTTTATTTTGTCCATTTTCACCAAGGTGTAAGATATGAGCATCTAATACTTCAACGAACTCAAACTTATCACACCATCTTCACGAGATCTAACGAACTTCAAGCACATCAGCGCCTCTCCGTGGATGCGAAACAAAGCTTTCACTTAGGCTCCGCCCTCCATTCACGTTTTTGTTCTAAACTTTATATGTGTTCTGTGGGCTACTCCAAGATTCCTCATTTTGAAAAACTAGTAATGCATTCAAGCATGCGATTATTGATGATATTGCAGAACAACGTATTATTTCTTCGGCCACATTTATAGATTTTATTATTTTTTAAAAAAATTTCAAATTTATCAAATTGCAGAGAGTTTTCGCGTACCTATGAACTTCGTTTCAAAGAAAATTGGAAGACAATAAAATAATAGAGTGAGAACTTATTATTTGAGTGCATCAGATTTGAATAACTCTCGTTTGTATTTAGTAAAATTGGCGCAAACTCAGTCTTTCCAGCAAGATTTGAATGATTTGAAAAATGAAGGTGTTGGTAAATCAAGTAATTCACTATCTTTAAACCCTTATCTAGATGAGAATGTTATTATTCGTGTTGGTGGTAGAATACAAAGAGTTATTGTTCCATATGAACAAAAATATACCCGCTATAATACTACATAACTTTAAAATTCAATTCTGATTAGTGAACATGAGCGAGACCATTACATTGTGGTTCTCAACAACTTTTGTATTCAATTAGATTATCATACTGGCCTATATCAGGCAGAAATCTAGCAAAACATATTGTGCACAAATGTGTAAAGTGTTTCAAAGTAAAACCTGAAGTGTTGGAATATTTTATGGAAAATTTACCTCATCAAAGAGTGAATAAGTTTATTCCGTTTGGAAATTCTGCATGTGATTATGCTGAACCGTTTTTTCTAAAGGATAGAAAGACTAAAATACCTTAGTTTACACCTTGTAAAACTAAAACTTAATGGGTCTGTATTTTTGTCTGCATGTCCACAAAAGCGGTACATCTAGAATTAGTCACTGATTTGTCAAGCGATCCATTTTCAGCGTGCTTTAAAAGATTCATGTCGCGTAGAGGTAAACCATCCAATAAGTTTTCCGGTAATGGCACAACTTTTGTGGGTGCTAATTCAGAGATTCAGAAATTTTTGAAGTGCTCTATGACACTTCAAAAACTTCTTTTTGCAACTAGTTTGGCAAACAACGGTGTTTCGTGGCATTTTATACCTTCAAGATCTTCAAACTTTGAAGGTTTGTGGGAGGCAGGTGTCAAAGTTCTTAAACATCACATCAGACCAACAGTGGGAAATACTCACATTACGAATTGGGCTACGGTGGCCGAGCGTGTAACACGCCGGCTTGAGAGACCGTTAGTTCTGATTGACGTGGGTTCGATCCCCGCGGTGAGCAGAAATTATTTTCTGTTCTGTATTCAGTGGCACTCTCACTGGCTAACGCTACTGAGTAGACTCGGTATTATTAATTACTGACAGTCGAAAAGTTTAATAGTTAGCCTAAATTAATTGGTCCTGCTAGTTCAATATACAAGGTAATGTTCTCCATCATCACTTGTATTGAATATATGCACATGCTCCATATCCCTACTCAGATGCATCAGCAAATACGTGTGATTCGGCAAAATCTTAATTGGGTTCCAAAACATGCCTTGGAGTTCTGATTCTAAGTTCTTCAAATCTTAACAAAAGTTCAACTTTTCAATTTTTTTTGAACTCCATCATCCCATGTAAGATTCTTCTTCCATAAAAGCTTTTAAATCAATTTTGTAATGAATAGAATCTGAACTAGCATTGCAATAAACTCCTAAAGTTTTATTTTGTCCATTTTCACCAAGGTGTAAGATATGAGCATCTAATACTTCAACGAACTCAAACTTATCACACCATCTTCACGAGATCTAACGAACTTCAAGCACATCAGCGCCTCTCCGTGGATGCGAAACAAAGCTTTCACTTAGGCTCCGCCCTCCATTCACGTTTTTGTTCTAAACTTTATATGTGTTCTGTGGGCTACTCCAAGATTCCTCATTTTGAAAAACTAGTAATGCATTCAAGCATGCGATTATTGATGATATTGCAGAACAACGTATTATTTCTTCGGCCACATTTATAGATTTTATTATTTTTTAAAAAAATTTCAAATTTATCAAATTGCAGAGAGTTTTCGCGTACCTATGAACTTCGTTTCAAAGAAAATTGGAAGACAATAAAATAATAGAGTGAGAACTTATTATTTGAGTGCATCAGATTTGAATAACTCTCGTTTGTATTTAGTAAAATTGGCGCAAACTCAGTCTTTCCAGCAAGATTTGAATGATTTGAAAAATGAAGGTGTTGGTAAATCAAGTAATTCACTATCTTTAAACCCTTATCTAGATGAGAATGTTATTATTCGTGTTGGTGGTAGAATACAAAGAGTTATTGTTCCATATGAACAAAAATATACCCGCTATAATACTACATAACTTTAAAATTCAATTCTGATTAGTGAACATGAGCGAGACCATTACATTGTGGTTCTCAACAACTTTTGTATTCAATTAGATTATCATACTGGCCTATATCAGGCAGAAATCTAGCAAAACATATTGTGCACAAATGTGTAAAGTGTTTCAAAGTAAAACCTGAAGTGTTGGAATATTTTATGGAAAATTTACCTCATCAAAGAGTGAATAAGTTTATTCCGTTTGGAAATTCTGCATGTGATTATGCTGAACCGTTTTTTCTAAAGGATAGAAAGACTAAAACACCTTAGTTTACACCTTGTAAAACTAAAGCTTAATGGGTCTGTATTTTTGTCTGCATGACCACAAAAGCGGTGCATCTAAAATTAGTCACTGATTTGTCAAGCGATCCATTTTCAGCGTGCTTTAAAAGATTCATGTCGCGTAGAGGTAAACCATCCAATAAGTTTTCCGGTAATGGCACAACTTTTGTGGGTGCTAATTCAGAGATTCAGAAATTTTTGAAGTGCTCTATGACACTTCAAAAACTTCTTTTTGCAACTAGTTTGGCAAACAACGGTGTTTCGTGGCATTTTATACCTTCAAGATCTTCAAACTTTGAAGGTTTGTGGGAGGCAGGTGTCAAAGTTCTTAAACATCACATCAGACCAACAGTGGGAAATACTCACATTACGAATTGGGCTACGGTGGCCGAGCGTGTAACACGCCGGCTTGAGAGACCGTTAGTTCTGATTGACGTGGGTTCGATCCCCGCGGTGAGCAGAAATTATTTTCTGTTCTGTATTCAGTGGCACTCTCACTGGCTAACGCTACTGAGTAGACTCGGTATTATTAATTACTGACAGTCGAAAAGTTTAATAGTTAGCCTAAATTAATTGGTCCTGCTAGTTCAATATACAAGGTAATGTTCTCCATCATCAACTTAGTTAGAACTGCATTGGTCCTGGGGTTGGCGAAAAGGGTCTTAAGGCTTACTCGCCGGGCAGTGGTTTGCCCCCCTACCAATACCAATACCAAATACCACATTACGAAGATTTCACGACAATACTGACGCAAATAGAAGCATTATTGAATTCAAGACAATTGTGTCCATTGTCTTCTTTTCCTGATGATTTTTCTCCTCCTTACCCCTAGTCACTTCTTGATTGGTAAAAGTCTTACTTCTATTCCTGAACCTTCCGTACTCTATACTCTATACTGGAGTTCCGAATATATTAGTGAGTTTCAATCAAGAAGAAAATGGAAGTCCGATCAATAATTGAAGCAGGCGATCTAGTGATTGTTAAAGAAGATAACCTTCCCCCATTGGAATGGAGAATGGCTCCAGTGCTTGAGCTACATCCTGGAAAAGATAATGTGAGCAGAGCTGTGAACATCGTGTTCAGTGACGGTACTAAGCGTCCATCGACTAAATTTTGTGTGCTACCTCTGAGAAAATAGTTTGTTCAGCACTCATCCAGATGGATATCATCTATTCATCTACTCCATTCAGAGCTGTACAGAATGACATTGAAAACTGAGAATACCTATCTTTAAAATTAAGTTTAGGTTATTTGTTCAATTTTGTTAAAACCATGTTATTTCATAGGTGGCGGTATGTTCGATATTGAATGCAGTTTAGAACATTGGCCACCGGTACCGGTAGAAGAAGATGAGATCACTGAAATTGTCCGATTGAAATTATGAATTGTAACTTATTGAAAGCTACGGCAGTCCATTGATACGCGCAGTTCTTGTGAGAACAGATGTCAAGCAGTTATCAGAAACAGGAAAGGAAACACGTGATATTGCTTTTTTTCAATCTTATCAATGTTAATGATTTGTTTTTATTGATTTTCACGACTTTTCCTAATGAATGTCCATGACATTGAATTCCGTATTTCAGTTAATAACAAAGTTCAAAAATGAATAGAGAAATGATCAGAAAAGCTGGGGATAAGAATTGTCCAGAAGCTGGAATGTGTAGTAAATATAAACGAGATAGTCACTTTATTGATGAATTGAGATTTTGCACATTCTTATTGAAAGTTTACTAGCGTCAACTAGGATTTTTACCCCAGGAGACACTTCATGAACCCTTTGTTCCAATGAATGTTAACAAACTAGATGACATCAAGAGCTTGATGCAGTCTACAGGATGCCACAGATTCGAGTGCATGCTTGGAGATCTCAGTTATTATAAGGGATACAGTGTCGGTCGAATGGATGCAAAGTTATAAATTTGAAAAATTCCGACTACTTGCGAAGATATTAGAAAAAAACCAAAATTTCGCAAAAACGTTTTTATTATTTTCTGCGTTTGTTGAAATACATTTTAAAATAAATTACACTTTGTCGTTTCCAATTTTTTTTTTCTCTACAAGATAGAGGTTTCAGATTGTAAATGTGACGTTTCGTCGAGCAGACATCATCAACTTATTTTTTTTAAATAAGGACCTGGATTTTCTATTCTATTTTTGGTTATCATATTGTAGAGGAGGAAAAGTGTCAACGAGAAAGTGCAATTCACTTTGAGATATCTTCTCAAATGAACTCAGGAAATAATAATAACATTTTTCGAAATTTAGTTTTTTTTTTAATATCTTTGGAAGTAGTGGGAATTTTTCAAATGTCAAAATGACATTTTGTTCAGCATAAAAATGCGCTGCATCCATTCGATCAACCCTCTATCTGTTATAATAAGTGAGATCCCCATGCATGCACCCTGTATACCTCAAGACCAATATAACATCCAAACATTCTATGCATCATCGTTCATCATTGTTACAATGGTCCATACTGTTGATCACTTGCAAAATAAATAATATGTTAGTTATACTGTCAGTTTTTTTTCCATTTTATTCTACTATTTTATTAAACTACGTTCATTTGAGAAACCCCTGTAATTCTCATTTTCAAAAAGAAAATATTTGTTGTTTCATTTTGTTTACGTGTAATATGTAATAAAATATTTCAGAGACTCATTTTTTCAATAAATGTCAGTGAAAACAGTTTTTTTTTTTATGTGGAAGTTATTAGAAGATTTCCACAAATGTCATTTTTTTTTGGATGTATGGGGTTTCTCATTCAATGGACAATAGGCCCCTTGCACGTATTTTTTTTATTGCATCAAAATGATCAATTAGACTTGAAAAGTATCCCTACAATTTTTTTTTTGCATACGAATAATATTAACGTCGCAATAAATAACTAAAGTTCAAAGTGGCCAAATACCCGCGAAAACGGCGAGTGACGCTATCGGCCTAGGTTGCGTTCCGATTATAGAGTGAAAGGTTTTTTCATCAGCGGATTGCTGACGTTTGGCGTTTCGTCCAGGGCCGGATTTTTCCTTGTACAGTTTTTGTTCATTATGTTTCTCTTGGAAACTGGTTATTATAATTGGTATGTGTTTTGTGGTTTGTGAATGATTTTGAGTCGAGTTTTATAATGGTTTATCATTATTGTATCGTGCCAGATTGTATGAAAATACAACAAATTTCACTCCTAGAAAAACCTACCAAACGAAAATAAACAAATAGAAAGCTGGTTATTAGCCATAGAACGCCAGCCTTTTTAAGAGAAATGAGAGGAAAAAATGTATATTAAACAATGATTTTTTAATAATTGAAATCAATTGAATAAAAAGAAAATTAGTTCAATTTGTTAATGCGATTTTTTTTTTTCGTTTTATCTTGTCTTTGCATCTATTTTTGAAGCGAAAAATCTTTTGCAGCGTTCTGATATTTTGTTGGCAATGGGGAGTGAACTGCAAAAAATGTAACGATGTAACGGTAACGATTTCAGATTTCGTTAAAGAGAGCATAGTTTTGTTATTTTTCAAAGGCTTTTGTTCAAATTAGGTATGTAGGTTCTAGTTTCGAATTTGATCTAGAAATTAAAAAAAAAATAACTTTGTGAGGTTTTGTTTACATAGCTTTGCTATTTTCCAAAGGATCTTGTTTATATTGGGTATGTAGGTTCTATTTGGGATTTGATCAACAAATTTTCACAAAAATCACAAAGTCAGGTTATGTTTACATAGTTTTGTTATTTTCCAAAGGATTTTAATCAAATTTGGTATGTAGGTTCTATTTGGGATCTGATTAAGAAATAAAAAAAAATACATAGGTAGTTGGGTTATGTTCGCATCGTTTTGTTATTTTCCAAAAGATTTTGTTCAAATTAGGTATGTAGGTTCTATTTGGAATTTGATCAAAAAAATTGAAAGAGAATTGAATAGTGAGGAAAGAAGTTTTACTTCTGCCACGTGTACGATGCTGCACATTATTTTTTCCATTTTGTATTTAGAATTTAGATTATTCAACTATTATTGTGTGAATGACTCGAAACTGTGAATTTTATATAATAAAATACCCTGCTCTTGAGTCTGTTTTTCTTTGAAATAAAAAAACTCTTTATTTTTCTTGTTTTCATAAAAAAATGAAACTTACCTTTAATTTGAAGCGGTCGTCAAAATTGAAATGAAAATATTTGATGTGCGTGATTCACACATTATTGGTTACAAATAATGGACAATCTTTATTTTATTCATTTGACAAAATTGATATTGGGTGTAAAATTCAGTCAAGTCAATAAAAAAAAAATCACATATTTTTCTCCATTAAAGGTATTGTTATGCCTCAATTATTCATTGTTCTCCAGATATCGGCGTTTCAAGTGTTAACTGATAACAATGCAACATTCTCATTTGTCACTGCTGGTTGAAAGATGCAGACCGTTCTCATATATTGGGGATTGAAATGTTGTTCAACTTTAATTGAAACGAGAATTATATATACTCATGTGAATAGTACTTCGTGTCCTTGATGATTCAACTAACAAAACAAAATATTTGAGCACGTTCTGCATTTCTCAACACAGTAGTGACAGCTGAGAATGTCAAAACGTCAATTGAGATGTCATTTTGGAAAATAATACTGGCCTAAGATTGAAAAATTGGAACGAAACAGCGACCTTAAACTTTCAGGGTGTAATGAGGATGTAAAGTCCATTTAGAATGAGGTATCACTTGACCCTCCTTTTCATTTAAAAAAAAAAGACGGTTAGGTAAATAACTTTTTTAAATCCCTGTATATCATTAGCTCCGATATCAAAATAAAAACTTGCCAGGTAGCCCTATAACATATTCTTTGGTTCCTCGTTTCGATAAAACATTAGATTTGACGAGCCAGACAGGTTTGTTCCATGTACAATAGGTTCCTTTTAGTTGAAAATGTGTTTTGACTTTTGACACACAGCACACTGCACAATAATTATTATAGTTATTATCCATCTTAGATTTATGATTAATAACAAAATCAAACCACGAAACTAAGCTATTTTATATGATGATTCTGGATTCCGATGAGATACAAGACTCAAAAATTGAAATATCAACATAGACAAACAACCACCTCCACTCACCTGAACAATCCTATACCATATCGATAAAATTGAAATCTCAATCCTATGCCATCCAAACCGACACTACAAACAGAGAAACGGCAACATTGTGGCCCAACCTCGATTAAAATCCGTCCCTGCGTAGACATGACATTTAACCTAGAAATGTTATGTGGTGTCACACACACGCAACTTTTTTGAATTTCAATACATTTTCGTGATTTTTTAGTGTAGTTTCGTCTCTGTCAATCCTCTTGTCCAAACAGTATCATGAGAAAATGATTATCGATGATGTCTGAAGGGTTTGTAAAGGCAAAATTGAAGAATCGCCTTTGATGAATTCATTGATGTGGTGATTTTTTGGCAAAAATGATTTCTTTACATGTGCTCAACATTGGAGAGTTGAAGCTAAAAGGTTAGTAGCATAACAATATAAGAAAGATCATGATACACAAACAATTTAAACCAATAAAATACTCACTTATTACGCCAGCTGATAACTGTAGACAACGGATCCAAGTCCGGTCTGACGTCACCGGCTTAGGACCAATAGCAGAGTGTTTCCGTGTCACGTGAAATTTTAAGGTCCCGAGTGAAGTTTAATTTAACAATTTTACAGTAATTCGAAGATTTAATTAGGAAAAAATATTGGAAAGGGATATCTTTTACATTTTAGAAGGTTTTTAAAAGGTTTTCAGGTGGAAATTGAAACACATGCAAGGGGCCTATTTGCACATTTTTTGAAAATATGACAAATGTGAGAATTAGTAAGTACTGATGCCATTGATGTTTAAAAAATTAACCTACGACCTCTATTGATGTAGTAATCACCGATCAAAGAGCGCCAATCAAAATCCTCTACGTCACATAATACTTTATCTATCTTCGTCTGGCGTATTGACTGAGATGACTCTCTCTCTCTCTCGGAAGATTATTCTGACATCGCCCCGTTTTCGATCATACAGTGAAATTTGCGTTTTCTTTTTTATTTATTTAGTATATTTTTGGGTATTTTGGAAACATTTTTTCGCTGATGACTTTTCAATATTTTCTAGAATACGTATATAAAATTTCAATTCATTTGAAAATGTATACAAATTGTCCATTGAGATTTGAATTGTAAGTTCCGTATACGCCAATTTTATCATGCAGTTTGATAGGTTGGAGTCTTATCATCTTTTGAAATATTGGTAAAACAGCTAGAATATATCTTCATCCATTATTCTTCGTCTATCATAGCCATTCACATTGATGAAATGATAAGTTGTTTAACGTGTCATGAGTATGTTTATACGGCTGGTACTATATACTGTAATATTTGGAACGTGAACCAAATGATATCACGCGTACTTTCTAACTGGTGTAAACAATCAGGGACCATTGTTTACGGCGTCTTATTTAAAAATATGAATAAACGCTGCAAAATATTTTGCAAAAAAACCCATTCTGTTAGATTGTGGCATTGGTAATGGTAACAATTTTGTATTCACTAGAAAATTCCATGATACAATAAACTAATTACTGTATCATGGGGAAATTCCAAAATCAAAATTTTCTTCATCGTTGAGAATTTTGTAATTGACGCATAATAAATAGTTCGGAAATACCCACAGTAGGTACCGTAAAAAATAAATTGGTTGGGAAAAAAAATGGGTCACTGGGTTTTTTCCTTTACACAAGATAGGCTCATATAAGTTTTTTTTTTCCAGTTGAACGAGTTGGGGTCTAACAAACACCCTGAGAGTTGAGCTTTGTTTCCGACGTATAGTATAGTAGTCCAATCTGTCGTTTTAGCTTAATTTTAATTTGGTGAGTCCCTGTCCAAGACTTTTGCTATCGTTGATGTTGGATTTTTGGAGTGAAGATACTTTTTGAATGAATCGTCCCTTCCGCAGAATTCCAACCAAAGACCGGTAATGACGGTGCATTAACAAAAATAACTTCCCATCAATTTTCAGTATTGTCCAATTTTGTCAAAGGTTCTATAAAAGGCAATTATAAAACAATTAAACAAAAATAACATAGACAGGGTGTCCCGCGAGGCGAGGGAAAACATTTCACTATGTCTTGTTTAGATGAATTTGAGTCAAAAATTACCTATAAACATGGGTCCGCAAAAGCTTCCTTGACACATTGACCTCTTTTTTTTCCTTGACACACTTTTTTTCTTTTTGACACTTTGAGCAATTATTTTCTTCGATAAATAAAATTATTTTTTTGAATTATTCTTGTTTTCAGCAGAATTACACTTTTAAATTTAAAAAAATCATATTTTGGTAAAGGAGCATTTTCGGACCCATGTTCATGTGACATCTTTGACTCGAATTTATCTGAAGAACACGTAGTGAAGTTTTGTCCCTTACCTCGCGGGACACTCTTTATATAGATAGGAA
This sequence comes from Orchestes rusci, assembly GCA_958502075.1. NCBI lineage: Eukaryota > Metazoa > Arthropoda > Insecta > Coleoptera > Curculionidae > Orchestes > Orchestes rusci. The sequence continues at coordinate 46,164,354 of OY293304.1, forward strand.
TCATTGACTTTCTTAGTCAATGCTAGGATGTATGCAGAGGATTTGAAGAATGTGCGTTTTGGTACATTATTGGAACATATTGAAATAATTGCGTTACCTTTATCTGCTTATCTGACTCCACTCGCCAAGCATCAGGACCTCTATGGCATATTTTGTTGAAAGCATGAGCACATATCGTATGTGAATTTGTATTTGATCCAAATACAGCCCAAATTCCACACATCTCCTAAAATACATGAAAGTATGAACAAACCAAAATTGAACTCTGACAATGAATAATTCAATTATATGATCAGGAATCAGGTAATCATTACAGAATATAATAAACCAAGGTAAGGTGTTCTAGACCTTAAAGTTTTGCAGTGTGTCACAGATGAGATGAATACACCTCTGCATTTTCCTTATTTGAAAAAGTCGGCGTTCGAAATTTTGTAGTCATGCAGACTGATGAAAAAGTGTGTCTTTTCACATTTATTTTTCCGTTTGACACAATATGATTCTCATAAAAACTACAAATGTGACTCCTTTCCAATATAATTAATGCTGAAAAGAAAATAATAATATAATAGAAATTTGAACTTTGAAGCCCGCCTACTACGTTCTCGTAAAGATGGCCAAATCTTGATATTTGGCTTCGCGTCAGAGATATCCAGAAAAGTTAAAGTTCATTTTTTATTTAAAGTTACAGTGACAGATAAAAATTGCATCTTAAAGGTATGTTTTATCACGATAGTCAAAATTGAACAGTGATTCGTTTTATTTTGCTATGTTGAAAATGTATTTGATTTGACAAAAAAAAAACGTTCGAGAATAGAGATAGTGATGATAATTTTGGAATCGATGATGAAAATCCTTCTTTCATCGAGAAAATTGTGTTTATTATCAAATATTTTATATTTTCATCTCAATAAGCAAGCACTTTATGTCATTTAATTTTTTTTTGCCAACCTTTAACCTCGAATTTTGATCTGTCACTGTAACTTTTAACAAAAAATGAACTGTACTTGGAAAAGTTGTTGTAGATTGTATTCTCACGCACCGTATTAAAGTTTCATGAAAAAATTCCAATTTTCATTCTCAATATTCTTGTTCATTTACGAATTTATTATTCCGTTTGACACAATAATTCCTATAAAAACCACAAATGTGAATCCTTTCCAATATACTCAATGCTGTCAGGGCGTCCCAAAAACAGTGATTTTTAAGGTTGTGGAAAAAAATATTTTTTATTAGACGATTGCTTAAATCTACAGCGGCTACTCACTACGCGGGAATTGTCGAGTACTCGACTTGGACTATACTTGGCAAGTACTTGTCTGAGTCCAAGTAAATTGTACACACTACGTGTCTTAATAAAAGTCTCGATATCATTTCGGAAAGTGCGAGTATAAAGACAAGTACTAGTACATATTTGAGAAAATGGACGAGAAATCTTTAGCTGCTTTTGTTTCATCAAGATGTGGTTACGGAAGGTGGCCACAAGAGAGTCCTTTTTCTTTTTTAAATCCTCGATGGTACATTCCAAGTCACATTCTGTTGAAAACTCCGTATGAATTCGCTTCCAGGCATCGTGAACTTCATTTCTATTTTATGCTGCGTTTGTGATGGGTCCCAAATGACGTGTTCCTTCTGTTAAAAATCAAAAAACTTCAATGTTATTTCATTATTCTACGCCATTTCAAGCTTTAGATAGACAATATTGACCGTCTGACTGCTAAAAACCAGTGGCTAATATCGTCAAATAATGCCCGCGTAGTGTAGCGCAGAGTAAACAAACTCGGTAGTAATCGACTCGCCACCTTTGACTTGGACCTGTTTTCCGACATCCGATGGGAGGTGCAAGTACTTGTCCAAGTCAGTGCGAGTCAAGGCGAGCCGTCGTACATACTATCCGCTACTTGCCAAAAGTACTTCGCAAGTACTTGGCAAGTCTCGCGTAGTGAGTCAGTGAAATCTTAGACGCGAAGCCAAATATCAAGAATTAGCCCTCTTTGCGAAAACGTAGTAGGCGGGGTTTAGACATCAAAATTAAGTTGAATATCATAAATAGAGAAGCTAATTAGTCAGTAAGACTGTACAAAATAACGAACCCCGACTTCTTCAAATAAGGAAAATACAGTGGTGTATTCATATCATCTGCGACACAATGTATAAACCAGGATCTTGAAGGAGAAGGTGGTGGGGAGCAGTCAAAATGAGCGGTCTACGAAGCGTGGGTTCTCATTTATTGTTTATTCGAGCTTTCGGAAGTAATTTGTTCCTTCTTCAGGAAAGACTATAAGTATTGAAAAACATGGATATAAGTATGTGTAGAAAGCTAGGATAAGAAAAAACTTACCAATTAGAGTGATGTGAAGATAGAGCATACAGAAAAAATAAAGGATTTTACATGGGATTTGTTCACTCATGACAATAACTTGGATCACAGTCAGTGATCCACACACACCACTTTTTAGACACAAACATCACTACTATTTGTTAAAAACGTTAAGAGTACTGTACATGTTAACAATTAAACAAAATAAAAGAGTAAAACAAATAATTAAAATAGTTTGAATTCAAAGTAACGACTAGATTGGTGTGGACGGACCAACACCTTTATGACATGCATATTGTTCGCTAGGTTAAAGAACCAATATGAGGTGTAAAATTGACAAAATTGCAGTAATCTGTAACCGACATGGCTGCATCTATGAACATCAGACGTAACTCACTTACTGAGGAGGATGGAATCTGTAAGTTGTACTGATGGGATTCTAACAAATTGAGACGTATGGTATGACGTTGGTGTTTCTATCCCATCTCATATCAGATGCTGAAAGTTAAACCAGAGAGAGACAAAACAAAAAAGACAACCGGAAAAAGGGGAAATTGGAACTAATTAACATCCATGTGGTCCGGATTGTTCGGTGTCAGGCCCCGTTTGTGAATGTGTAGCAAGTAATTATAAATTACGCTCAAGTTCTGATAATCATTCTGGTTATTTAAATTGTTTCCAGTCATCTTGTTGTGAGCCATCTTCAAGAAAAGCCGTTTGTGATACACGTTGGACCTCGTCAACACTTTGACCTCTTCAAGATTAGGTATGTGGCCAGTGTTAACATGGTGTTGGGCCAATCCGCTCGTCTGAACTCTCCTTTTGCAATCACTCTTATGCGAAGCAAGGCGGGCAGAGAGTTGTTGTGAGGTTTGTCCAACATACACCCCATCACACGCTCTACATGGAATGCTATAAACTACATTTCTCATATCTTTGGAGGAGTTTTGGTCCTTGTGTATAGCTGTCCTATAGTTTTTGTCTGTTTTTTCATGAACTTTGCATCTTCATGATTCAGGGTATAGACATAGTATTTAGCTGTCACTCCAGATGTAGCAGCAGGTGGAGGGGTAGCCATCTGGTTGGGTGGGTCAACATCCAATTGGAAGTCGTGTCGGGTGCTAAAGAGGAACTTGTTGGTTATCCTCCATGAGTACGAATTTTACTTCAATATCTGGCCAGAGTCGACAATGAGGTGACTCTTTTCTTAGGATGAGTGAAAAGACAAGCCCTTCTTTTTAGCGCCATAATGAGGTTTATCTTCATTTTTGTGGGGTGGTATGATTTGAAACTGATGAATCTATTAGAGGCCATGGGTTTTTTGTACCAGACAGTAAGCAGTGATTGGTCATCGTTTCCATGTACCCTCATGTCCAAGAAGGGTAAGCTTCTATCCCCCTCCCTCTCAACTGAAGTGTCCTAAGTGGCGCTAAAAAGAAGGGCTTGTCTTCTTACTCATCCTAAAAAAAGAGACACCTCATTGTCGATTCTGGCCCAGATAATGAGGGAAAATTTGTACCCATGGAGGATGATTAACAAGTTCCTCTTTAGCACCCGACACGACTTCCAATTGGATGTTGACCCTCCCAACCAGATGGCTTACCCTCCACCTGCTGCTTCATCTGAAGTGACAGCTAAATACTATGTCTTACCACACTTGGAAGAACTAACACCTAAATTGATTAACACCCTGAAGCATGAATGTGCAAAGTTCATGAAAAAACAGACAAACACTATAGGACAGCTATACACCAGGACCAAAACTCCTTTTGCCACCAAAGATATGAGAAATGTAGTTTATAGCATTCCATGTGGAGCGTGTGATTGAGTGTATGTTGGACAAACCTCACAAAAGCTCTTTGCCCGCCTTGCTTCGCATAAGAGTGATTGCAAAAGGAGAATTCAGACCAGCGGATTGTCTCAACACCATGTAAACACTGGCCACATACCTAATCTTGAAGAGGTCAAAGTGTTGACGAGGTCCAACGTGTATCACAAACGGCTTTTCTTGGAGATGGCTAACATCGAGATGACTGGAAACAATTTAAATAACCAGAATGATTATCAGAACTTAAGCGTAATTTATAATTACTTGCTAAAAATTCACAAACGGGGCCTGACACCGAACAATCCGGACCACATGGATGTTAATTAGTTCCAGTTTCCCCTTTTTCCGGTTGTCTTTTTTGTTTTGTCTCTCTCTGGTTCAACTTTCAGCATCTGATATGAGATGGGATAAACACACCAACGTCATACCAACGTCTCAATTTGTTAGAATCCCATCAGTACAACTAACAGATTCCATCCTTCTCAGTAAGTGAGTTGCGTCTGATGTTCATAGATGCAGCCATGTCGGTTACAGATTACTGCAATTCTGTCAATTTTACACCTCATATTGGTTCTTTAACCTAGCTAACAATAATGCATGTCATAATGGTGTTAGTCCGTCCACACCAATCTAGTCGTTACTTGGAATGCAAACTATTTTAATTATTTGTTTTACTCTTTTATTTTGTTTAATTGTTAACATGTACAGTACTCTTAACGTTTTTAACATGTATTAGTGATGTTTGTGTCTAAAAAGTGGTGAATGTATACTGACTGTGATCCAAGTTATTGTCATGAGTGAACAAATCCCATGTTTAATCCTTTATTATTTCTGTATGATCTATCTTCACATCACTCTAATTGGTGAGTTTTTTCTTATCCTAGCTCTGTACACATACTCATATCCATGTTTTTTCAATACTTATAGTCTTTCCTGAAGAAGGAACAAATTAGTTCCGAAAGCTCGAATAAACAATGAATGAGAACCCACGCTTCGTAGACCGCTCATTTTGACTGCTCCCCAAGGTGGTGGGGAGCAGTCAAGTCCTTCATAATTGCAAGCCAGTCACGAAAACTTTCCACATAAACCAGAATCCACAAATTTCAAAGATAATTCTTCGTTTTAATAATACAAACTTGAGAAAAATCCCCCAAAGTTGTTTGTTGATTTTTAGTGATTTTGGCTAGAAAATTGGAAAACTGGATGTTTTTTTTTAAATCCTTTTCTCGTATTTTGTCAACACCCACAATTTTCAAGAAAAATGCATTCCGAAATTTTATCAGAAATTGATTATTGTGGAGGTTATTATGTCTCAAACTCAACATCACGATTAGTCACGCCAAAGACTTAGACAAACACTTAATAGGTGCAATTCCATTGAGGCAACACTGAGCAATATGGAATACTGATACTTGTTTTCAAGAGATTGTACCCATAAACAATCAGTGCGAAGATGTGTAACATAACTCAGAACTGTCGAATGAGGACAAAATCTGATGCACATGAACGTTTCCTAGCTAAGACAAGAGAAAATCTTTATAGGGTGGGGCATGAAAAACCTCCCAGGTTTTCTCAAGTGTAAGGTGATCGCAAAAATCGCTTGGACACGTCATTTTTTGGAAGACACTTTTTTTTTCTTGATTTTTTTTTGAAAATTTTCAATTCTGTTCTGAAAAGATCGCATCTCTATCTGTAGCTCACCTGGTATATTTAAAAAAAAACTCTGGGACTCGTCAATTTTGATTTCTGAGGGTACGTCTTTTCAATATTGTAGCTATACAATACAGGGTGATCCAAAAGTGAGATATTGCGTTACACTTCAGATTTTTAAAAAGAAACCCCTATTTTTTATTCCAGGTATAGTCTCCTTTTTGAAACTTGAGGTCAGTTCATTAAATAATATCTATGACCATCTTTGACCGTTTTAAAGATATTATTAAGAAAAAAAATTACATTAAAAGGGGTGCTTTGACGCTTTGTATCTCAGAGTCTATTGAACGTAAAACAACGAAATTTTGGGGACACCTGTAAGAAATGCTGGTCATTTAAAAAATCTTGATAATGTTTCATAAAAATTTACAGAGTCTCGACAAATAACAAAACATATCGGTCTTTTCAAAAAAAGTCGGGTTTTTGAAATGGAATTTTCATTTTAGATATTGATTCTAGACAAAATTTCTTTCCGATTGGCACTATAATGTCCTAGATCTGAAATTGATGAATATCAATTTTTTTTCAATATGTGAATAACTTGAGAACTATCAATTTTAGAGCCAATCGAAAGAATTTTTTTAGAATTGATATCCGAATTGAAAATACAGGTATTCCATTTGAAAAACCTGAGTTTTTTTTCGAAAAAACTGATATTCTTTGTTTTTTATAACTTGTCAAGACCCTGTAGATTTGTATGAAAAATGATCAAAATTATTTGAATGACCAGCATTTTTTAAAAGGTACATACCACCAAAATTTCATTGCTCTACCTCTAATAGTCTCTGAGATACAAAGCGTCAATGTACCCATATTTTTTGTCTTTTTTTTTTCAAAATGCAAATATCTCCAAAATGGTCAAAGTTGGATACAGATATTATTGAAGAAACTGGACCCAATTTTCAAAAAGGAATCTGAATCTGGAATAAAAAATTGGGGTTTCCATCTAAAAATATGAAGTGTAACGCAATATCTCACTTTTGGATCACCCTGTATTGTATGGTTATACATGAAACAACGTCCTTCTAGAAATCAAAATTGAAGTGTCCGAGCATTTTTTCCAAAATATACCAGGAGAGTCACAAATAGGGGTGCGAACTTTAGTACCTACCCAAGACAATTATCGCATTTTTGATTAATGTAATTATTGATTTTGCAGTTATACAGCAAAACATCAGAAAAATCGGTGTTGAAAAAACAAATGAATTTTTATGGAGAGGAGAATGACTTTCTCTTGAAAAATAAAATTTGGTTCAAATTCCACCTATTGGATACTCCATCGCCGGACATTCTGTTTAAGAATAAATAAGGTTAGGCACTCCATTTAAAAAAGTGATAATTTTTAAAATTTCGACATTTCTAATATTCATCTGTTTTTTGTGATACTGGTTTGCACAGATTTGAACGAAAACATAGGTACAAAACGACGGTACTACTTATGTATTTCCTATCAATATTTAATAACTCTTGAAATAACGGCTCAAGGGGGAATGGCAATACCTATTTGAGGAATGACCCTGTACCTACTTATACTCAAGCTAAAAAGAAACTACATTATATAGGTTCTCGAATATACCTACATACATTACGAAAACTTATATTATTATAGGTTGTACTGTTGTACAAAATCATATTGTTTCAATATTCAACAATTAGACTCATACCTACCTCAAGATTTGTTCTACTTTCCAAATACTGATAACACTGAACACTATATGAGTATAAAACCTGCAGTGCCGGCAAAAGCAGGAATTTATATGGACTGATGCAATAAGCTAATCCCAACGCATCATTCTTGTAACGTGGAGAGAGCTAGCGCTGTTGCCACTTTGCCATTATAAAATTCCTATTATCCGTTTGAGTTTGGATCAATATTGGAAGTGCACAGTTTTCGTGAATTTAATGTGCACAATGATGTTAAACAGCTGAATAAGGCTATTTTTCTTCCATCGAGAAGTGTGATGAATATTATTACGATGAATATTATACCATTGCTTTGTAAAGTTGTATTTTCTTATCCTCATACTGAAAAGCATATTATGGCAACACTGGCAATTTAGTTGACCGCGCATGAAAGGGTATCCTCTTCCTTGATAAATTTCTGTATAATTTTTGTTTGATTTATCCAATTTTGAAAAATATAAATTATGGTTTATTGCCCGAATCATGAACATTTCCATAACCATAGAATTATTCTAACCTACCTATACATAAAGATCTGTTTCAATAATATGGAATTGATCACAAACTATCGAAGACATAACTTACCTCTAAAGCAAACTCAAACCTTATCAATATCTCGTTCTAAAAATAATACTCCATTCTCTTGACTGAATACTTGATACTCTATTCTCTATTACCTCATTATTCTTGAATTTGATTATACTTGGAGGCTTTTCTGCAGGTTAGGAAGAAAGCAACTCCATTGAAGGTGATTCTATCCTGTTAACCACTTGCATCAGGTCAGCTTCTTTTTTTATTTTGTTTCAGCGGAATTGTTTGATCCATTCAAGCAACGATTTTTCTCAAAACAATACAGCAAATTTGATGTTCCTCCAGGCGATCTCTATTTTGATAAATTCTTCATAGCAGCTCTTAAGATTATATCTCAATATTTAACACTATTCCAAAACAAACTATTATCATGAGGGTAATATTGTATAAAATGTAAATCTAACGTCTGGCGCATTGAAAAAAATATTAGGTACTTTATAGAATACTCATCAATTTCACTATCTAGTCCTAATGAGATCAAAGGCTCCTCACAATATTATAGTCCCAATACTATACGATGTTATTATGTAACTGTGATCTGTGATTCAAACAGTTCAATATTATGCTGATATTTTCAAGGATCGAATATCTTCATGTTCAGGCGAATGCCTGTATTAGAGACGTTCTGGTGAAAGCACAATTACATGCAGATTGAGAGAAATGGGCAATGATGATCATGGGTAATAGCATTTTATAATATAGTCTTCTTAATACATTAAATAAGATCGTGTTGGTTATCATGCCGCATCACTCGATAACTGCTGAACCAAATTTCATAATGTTTGCTTTGTTGGATTTGTCTTTATCACAAATAGGATTATAGCTATTAAGATCTTGGAAAACTGTTGAAACTTAGGAAAAACGAAAGTATTCAAAATAATCTGTCAATTCAACAACAACACTTGTGATGCGTTTTTATGTGGTTGTACTTGTGTTCGGAAGTAAAGCTGTTTTTTAATTTGTTGGATTTGTCTTTGGTGTTGTGTGTGTTAGGGCCGGTTTATCAATTGTGGTTCAAACTCAGTTCAACGTTGAACTGGGTTCAAAGATGCACAGTCCAATGAACTTTAGCCGGGTTCAACCTTGAACCATCTTTGAGAAACCGGGCCTTGGTGATAGATAATTTCAAAAGGTAGTTAACACTCTGTTATTTATCAAGCGCTCGTAACGCAGCGGGAAAAGAGCTAGTCTTATTATAAAATGGTAATGGACAATCTATTTTCAATTTCATTCCATATACACATACTGACATACATTTGGTTATCAATTCTTCAACGTCACGACAGCATCGACTATCAGAAATCCTCCAGCTGCTATTCCCATAATACCAGAACACAGCATGGTTGCACTTCTATCACCTGCTCGTATTGTTACGGCGGTACCAGCTGAAATGAGAAAATATTTAGAAATGATATTATAAGACATGTGTGATAAGGATGTTATCAGGGATCCACCTTCCAATAACTTTCTACCATGATAATATGTGGAAATTCATTGTATCAACACTATCAACCAAGAAATATCTTTCAGATTAGTGACATCTCAATAGAGTCTATTCTGCTGATGAGCGATTTTCATTACGATTAGATGACAGCTTTGCGTGAAACCGTTCCAACCATATTTTGGGAAGTATCAATAGTCTGGAAATGAAAATTACCTTAAGGCATAGTGCAACAAAAGGCGGCCTAAAAAGAGGTCGTGCAGATGCTTTCACAAAAGATTTATTGGAAGAGTATACCTGATATTAAGAAAAATTAGATATAAATTGAAAAAAAATTTCCAAACTGAATATCAATGTTGCCAATATGAGAATATTTTCTTGAAAATCTGAAACAAAATTGATAAGGTGATTTGCAATCAGATCATTGATGTCGAATACGTTAGACTAGGAATTTCACATATTGTTTGCTATATGAGAAAGTGTGAAGCCTGGCTTACACAACAAATTCATAAGCATAGGCATGACTTAAGTCATAAGCACAGTCGTAAATATATTATGCGTAACTTTGAGGTGGTTTATACAAGTTCATAAGCATAAGCGTTGAGAATTTCCTTGTCAATCAAAACCATATCAAAACTAATACTTGACATCGAAATAAAACTGACTTGAGGAAATATTGACATATTCACAAAAATGCACAAAACAGTACCTAAGCAGTTCAGAAACCAAAACCGAACAAAAACAACTATCGAGAACACAGGCGTCAAAGAAAATCATGATAATACTTATATGAAGACAGGACTATATCTGACTACTACCATTTTATAATAAGACTATATCATAAAATGCTACTACCTTTTAGTGTTTTCGATTGGGAAAACAAGGGTTGCACTGGGTTTGACCTCGGGCAAAACCAGTTATGATGAAAATATGCTGTAGGGCAATCCAAATCGAACATACATTTTTCATCGAGTGCTATGATATTGCACGGTAAAATTCCGATTGAATTGAAATTGGAATCATTGAACTTCTTGAAAATCAAATATTATGTTGTCTCTGCGTAGCGGCTGAAGTGACTCTGAACTTAACTAATTAGAAGTCCATTTCTCATTGACAAATGACAAAATCTTGAGACCAATCAATAGTTTTGTATTATATCGATCATAGATAGGTACTAGGAACAACTTTTTTGAGAAATTAGGTATATGCACCAGATCTTAAATGAAATTATTAATTCAGTTTTGAGTCGGTACTCGTTTTCCATAACTCGTCAATGCCAGTATTTTCTTTTTTCGGCACTACTAGATTCCAACAATAATAACTTTAACTCGAAATCTGTTGTCCACTCACAGAATCACCTCACGCAACGTTTATATCCACCATTTTTCATGATTTTTTTCAATTTTGCTAATGCACTAAAATTGCACTATACAAGCACGAGCTCCTAGACCTCGTGCCGAAAAATCTGCACTTGGTGCAAAACTCATTGACCCGGTTTCCCAATCGAACATAAAAATCCACTCGATTTCTACCAATCGAACATAAATATTGCCCGAGTGTTGCACCAGTGCTGCCCGATTTTACCAATCGAAAACGCTATTAGATTGCCAGAAATGACGCCTGATGCGCTGTTCCGATTTTACCATATCCTTAGGCATAAAGATGAAAATTATCAACTTTCTTATACTTATGCTCATCGTTGTGTTTGTGAAAGTTTGTATAAACTTGTTCATAGAAAATACGTTCAACTTTTGTGCTTATGACTGAAGTTATGCTTATGCCTATGAATGTGGTGTATAAACCAGGCATAACAGTTTTTACTTGATAGTAAGAGTATGGCACCGATAACAGCAACAACACCCACAAATTTCTTATCTCCATCTTCTCCTGAGAAAAAGTTCATCGCCAGTGATATCGCTAGAAGAAAGATGTAGGCAATACCACATACACAAAGGGCATCATTTCGTCGCATGGAGTTGTTATGTTGGTGCCATATTGCAAGGGTATCTTTATCATCACTATCTATCATGAAAAGTATTAGACCAACAAGGAGAAGTACCTATAACCAGGAAATATTTATGTTCTTGAAGTTCTTGGATGCAATGCGTACCAGCTCAACGATACGTAATATAAGGTCAACCTTTTTCCCCATTGGACTTTCAAATTATATTTGAAAGACAGCGTCAGAATGACGCACGTATGACGTCAAAGATCTATGGGCGTGTTTTTTTTCCACAAGACAATCACCAGTTGAAAACATGATGCCAGATATTATGCCAACAAAGCGTCCTTTTATTCGTGGTAAAAATATGATGGCCAATCACACCACGTTTTTAAATTAGGGTGAAGTGGGGTTAACATTACCATGGGGCAAGTGTAATCAGGCTACCTGTATTTTTTGGTATAACGATTTCGAAACTTCATTATCCAGAATTCGAAAGTATCATCCTTTTGATACCCTTATCACTTTGCATCAACCTCTTTTAGTTCCATTTTGAAAATATTTACAATTTTTTTTATTGTGTCTTCATTCTACATTTATAGAGCGTCAGATAACGACATACCTATTTTGCTGACTGATTTTCCCGCTTTAAGGATTATAACTTCTAAAAACTGTGCCCGTGTTGACTACAAAAAATTAAATTTTAGCGACCGCAAGTGTGCATGGCATACCAAAAATCTCTTCGCAATATTGTCCGACCGGTATATTTTTCTCATCGGCTAACCTGCTTATGAGAAATTTTTGTTGGTTTCTAATTGATATCATAATTCATTCTGTTGATTTATTTCAACAATATAAATTCTTGCATACCTTATGGCACTCTTCTTTTACTCTTGGATTGTTAAATTATTTTGATGTGTTGAAATGCCATACACGAGAGCTTAAAAAAAATGATAACTTTTTCCGAAGAAGGAAAAACCAATTTTTCAATATGCCATGCACACTCACGGTCGCTAAATTTTCATTTTTTTAGCTCAAAAATGATATTATATGTCGTTATCTAACGGTCTCGTTTTGTGAGTGTAGTTCACGATTTTGAATTCCCAGTCACTACCGCATATCGTCGCCCAGATGTCAAAACCTGGTTTCTCAAAATTAACCGATTTTGAGATAGGGGTATAATTCTGACTATCAATTCATTTTCCATCGATTCCACTTCCTTACTACCTTCTATCTCGATGTAGTGACAGAGAGTATGCAGAGCGCTAAAAAATCTTCAAAAAATCTTATAAAAAGCTTAAAATCTGTCATACATAGAAATTATCATCATTTCTATGATAAATTCATTAATTCAAACCCGAATGATTATATTTTTCACTGTTTTGTTAACAATAAGATTAGATTTTTTTATTTTTTGTTTTTTTTTAATTAGTTTCAAGACCTTTGAAAGTGTTCATGAGTTGAAAAAAATCCATTTCCAAGTAGAGTTTCGCAAGTTTCCATTCAATAATACGTATTTATTGAATTCATTCATTAAAACCATCAACATTTTTATCAAATTGAATTTATTAAATCCTCGTATCTAAGGTTTTTTCCAAAATGTTTCCGTTTTAATCAAAATATGCATAGCCAATTGTTCTTGGTACTTTTGGAAAGACATATTGCACCACTCATAAAAATTTGAAGTGAAACATAGCATTGATAAAAATGAAGACTGAAGTCGATGGAAGGCGTTTGTGCAAAAATAGACTTTCCAGATATTTGAGCCTAAAGATTTTTCCCGAACATTTTTGTTTGAGATGAGATACAAAAATGTTTTTTTTTTTGATAATATATTATTTCATCCTTGATTTGGATAATGATATCAAAATAGAAAATTATACAGAAGGTTCTAGAATAAAAATCAGATATGGACCCTATGGTACATAGGTCCTTCATTCACTGACAAGACTGCTTAATAATGCAAAAGGGGCCTATGCACTTTACAAACGTTTATATCCATGGAATTATCTACCACGAAATGCATTTTGATAAGAAACACTCCATAACAATAGAAACTTTAAAAAAACATAACCCCAAAGTCGGGTTAAGGTCATGGTAAAAAGGGTCTAGGTCAGTTTGCCTTAGAAAAATGTTTAGCGTTTCAAACGAAGGAACCGCTTATGTACGTACAGGGTGTTCACAGATAAATGGACCCTCCATTACCTTTTAGTTTGATGTTTGAGAGAAAAATGTTTTAAATTAAAACTTAATAGTTCAAAATGAATTTTGTGAAAACAAGGTTTTCACAAATACAGGGTGTTTCAGAACTTCTGGGAGTAGTCCAACTTTCTTATTTCAAATCGCAACCCTATTTTTTATTTGATTTTTGTATTTTCTGAAAAATTCTAAACGTTTTTCATATACCCAAACTCGATTAATAAGAAGATATTGATATCAGAAATTTGCTATTTTTTCGAGCATTTCGAGTTTTAAAATATATGGTATTGTTTGGAAAGCTTGGGAACGAGGTTGTTGTTAATAGATGTCAACATTAGGGCTTCGCGAGAACACAAGACTAGTCTTGGTCTTGTCTTGGTCTTGGTGACAAGACCGGTGACAAGACCGAGACCAAGACCAAGACCAAGACCTTAATATCTTAGCAAGACCAAGACCAAGACTTCACGTTCAAGATCAAGACCGAGACTAATTCACAATAGGTGATGCCAAATCATTAAAGCGAATATCCTTAAATTCATCAAGTTATGTACTAACCTACATGGAAAGCAAGTAACACAAACCCCGCCCCGCATCTCACACAAACAAATAAAAATCTACTCACTGTGTATAGGCGAATAAAATGCAAAAGGAGCTATGTGAAGCTTTTTGGAAACCTTTGTTTGACATGTATGCCCAGATAGGTTTGTTCTTATGGTTGATATACATTCACAATGGAGAAAAACGCTTTGAAAATGCGAAAGACTTGTTAAAATCGTACCGTCATCCCAGATAATAATAAAATGTCTTCCGCATTTTCAAGACGTTTTTCTTCATTGACAATGGTTTTGCATATTTTAATGCCTATTAGGCCAAACTATTTGGGCTGTACAAAAGAAATTATTTTTTTTCTTCGGTTAAGAATGGCGATTATAAAAAAAAAGCACCGAGTCACGTTTTATTGGAAACATCTATTCTAGGATTGTCATGCCATACATGCGGCTCTAAAAGGTTTCCCTCCCTTCTAACTTTTGAACCGTTTGATATCATGCGGTCGAAATTTGGACACACCATAAGTGAAATAACAACTGATCACAACTGCCGAGTTTCAAGCTTCTGCTATCATTCCTGTTTATTATGAGCTATTACTCAATCTTTTTGACAAGGATTTTATTTCACCCCACTTTTTTTTTCTTTGTAAAATTCATACTCATCAAAAAGATTGAGTAATAGCTCATTTTGAAGATCTGTACCTGATCATATCCTCTTTGTTTGGAGAAGTCAACTCTTGCGAGTAAGGATTAATAATCAAGTGAAAAAAATGAAAAAAAAAATTGACGCTGTCATATCAGCAGAAATGATAGCAGAGGATTGAAACTCCTCAGTTGTCATCAGGGTCAAGAAGTCTTCAAAAGAAGGTATCATCCGACCCCCTTTTCATCTGGTTTTTTATTAAAAATGGCGCACAGCTGTAATTTTGACATTTTCAGCTGTCAGAACTATGTCAAAATATGCAGAACGGCCTCACATATGGTGTGTTCAAATTTCGCTCGCATATATCAAACGGTTCAAAAGTTAGAAAGGGGGGACCTTTTTGAGCCGCACAGTATATTGTAATGTGTTTTAAAAATTCGGTATACGGGTGTTTCATTAATATTGCGAAAAAATTCAGGGTGAGTTTCCCCACTTGAAAAAAATAAGAAAACTTTATATAAAGGTGTGTCCGGAAATGCATCGTTACAGAGCTACAGGATGTTGAAGTTTTATTTTTATTTTTGTTTTTTTTTAAATAATATTTGAACCAATGTCTATATTTTCATAAAAATCGGTATTTAAGGGTTTCTTTTTATGCGAAATTCGAATTTTATCTCAGTTTGGCTCTAACTTGTAGACGGCGCCACCTACATTCATTTGTCCTGACATGTACAGCCATAACTTTGTTGGACGTGACCGTATGACATATTTGAGTGAAAAAACATATTTCTCCTTTATTTTTATGCAAAAAAGGCATACCTAATAGAAGTCGCTACGTGCCACCATTTTCGAGATATTTAGATTTGAAATAATGAATACATATTATGATAATGAAATTATGGCCGAGCATTGTGTTTCATTGATAGTGACAAAAATACAGGATAAGCTTCCTCACTTAAAAATTAAAGAAAATTTCATATAAAGATGTGTCCGGAAATGCTTCGTTACAGAGCTACAGGGTGTTAAAGTTATTATTTAATTTATTTTTTTTTAGTTTTTTTATTTGTTTTTGTTTATATAATATTTGCATGAAAGTTGTTGATAACATCACACACAAGTCGACTTTTATTTTCTTCACTGAAAATATGAAGCATTAATGCGTAATATGTTATAACTTCTAGCAGGTTACCTTCGCCATAATTTCAAAATCCCATGTATTT
Source organism: Orchestes rusci (assembly GCA_958502075.1). Taxonomy (NCBI): domain Eukaryota; kingdom Metazoa; phylum Arthropoda; class Insecta; order Coleoptera; family Curculionidae; genus Orchestes; species Orchestes rusci. The sequence continues at coordinate 46,180,476 of OY293304.1, forward strand.
ATTATTTCAAATCCAAATATCTCGAAAATGGTTCCACGTAGCGACTTCTAACAAGTATGCCTTTTTGCATAAAAATAAAGGAGAAATATGTTTTTTCACTCAAATATGTCATACGGTTACGTCCAAAAAAGTTATGGCTGTACATGTCAAGACAAATGAGTGTAGGTGGCGCCCTCTACAAGTTAAAGCCAAACTGAGATAAAATTCGAATTCCGCATAAAAAGAAACCCTCAAAAACTGATTTTTATGGACATATAGACATTGGTTCAAATATTATTTAGAAAAAACAAAAATAAAAAAAAAAACTTCAACACCCTGTAGCTCTGTAACGAAGCATTTCCGGATACACCTCTATATGAAGTTTTCTTATTATTTTTAAGTCGGGAAACTCACACTGAATTTTTTCGAAATATTAATGAAACACCCTGTATATTTTACTCAAGACCATCAATACCAAGACCAAGACTGATCCAGTCTTGTCTTGGTCTTGATATATCGAGACCAATACCAAGACTAGCCAGTCTTGGTCCTGGTCTTGGTCTTGCGAAGCCCTAGTCAAAACATATCAAAAAAGATTTGAACAACTTACAGGGTGACCCAATTTTATCCGACAATATTTAAAATTTAGATTCTACTGATCAAAATGAACAATCTTTATTCTATAGTTGCGATGTGGATAAAATGTTTTTTCATCAAATAATCATCATGAATTGCTGTTGGAAGAATGATTAAATCAATTGAATTGTATGGTGCTCTTAAAAGAATCAAAGATTATATATTAAAAACGACAAAATGCTTTAATTCTATTATAAGTTTATATTATTATTGGAAGAAGAAAACATATCATCAGAAGAAATATAAACTATTTGAAATTTAATGACTTATCTGCAATTCTTTCGAACCTGAGGATCAAATTGTTTCGATGACATGGATTTGAAACTATTGGAGATATATCTAAAGCAATGGAGAAGCGTCCAAATACAGACAATCAATTGAAAACATTATAGTATTTTTTTCTGTGTGACAGTTTCAATTTATCAGGAAACACACCATAAGCCAATGAAGTATTGATCACGTCCATCAACCTATTTCCCGCAATTTCACAAACACCTTTCAATATATGTGCAGATATTTGCCACATCCACCAGAGTTTTCAAGTCGCTTTACACTTATTTTATCAAAATGACACATATCAATAGTCTCAAAATCGTAAAGGATGTCTTTGGTATCTATTAAAGCCGTCACAAAATCACTGTCATGATTTGTTGCAACGCACGACACAATTTCAGAAATACCTACTCATAACAAAATAATTATGAAAACCATTTGCTATATCACAATTTTCCCTTATCACAACTCCATTTGATATTATTGGGTTAACGGTATTCTGTTTGCAAGGCAGCCAGCATCTTCAGATGTTTCCACAACTGTTTGGAATTGTTTCTATTATTATCCAGAACCAATGAGAGATTATCATTTTTCGACCGTCTTATCAATGCCACAACTTCATTTCTCTCACTTTTGTAAGATTCCCAGCTATTCTCATCTTCACACATAACAGCTATACCATAAAAACGATCTCTGATTTTCATTTGGTCCAGAATTTGTAGAGTGATCCATTTATTCTCTGCATAGGGTTGCTATTCACTTCATGGTATGTAGTCATTGTTTCCAAACATCCAGTGATGGAACTGATAAAAGCCTCCGCCAAAACGTCAACATTAGCTACTGAGTTATTCATTCTTTATTTCTTAGCCGCTCTTCCATAATCACTTTATTGTGATTTAGACATCGATATGCAGTAGATTTTGGTGTTGATAAGTGTAAGTTTATTTTGATTGATAACATATTGTGATCCCCAATACGAGGACTCAGCAAAACATCACATTTTAATGATTGGCCGTTTGTGATTGCATGATCTATCAATGTTTTACTTGTTTTAGCTATTCTAGTGAGGTTGGTTACAATTTACCGAAGACCATTCACTTCAACCAATCGTTAACATGAGTTTGAGTAATAACTGTCTTTATTATAGTCGTTATTAAAGTCACCCAATATCAACTGGATACCATTCAGATTAGTCGATCATTCAATAAGATGATCAAATTCTTCGATAAAGAGATTATCAGATCCTGACGGAGATCTGTATATACCCGTAAACAAAATCTCCTCTTTATTCACTTCACAAATTACACTAAAAATCCATAAAACTTTGTTAACACTCCTATAGGTTTTGATACTATATTTCAGATTGTGTTTTGAATAGAATGTAACACCTCCAGTCCTACTATTCTTGCTTACACAATGAATGGTCTTATATCCGTCTATATTAGTTTCAATATTCAATATTTCCAAAGTAATATGGATCTCTGATAAACAGAGTAAAGTTGGCTGAAGATTATGAATCCAAATCTTGATTTCATCATAATTGTTCAATTGTCCTTGACAATAGATCGTTTCCAAGTACGTCACGAATCTCAGCTGATTCCTGAAAGTGACACATCAAAACCATTGTGACATATTATTTGAGAATTTAGGGTTGAAGTTATGCCTGAGTCACATTCAATTTGATTTCGAAGTGGAAGTGTCAAATTTCCGCTTGGCAAACGGGAATCATATGCTACCATCCACATTGAATTTGGCATAAGCGTGACTTTGACAACCGTGACAACTTCAACCTAAAATGTTGAACTCTCACTGTACTTCCAAAACAAAAATCACTGTAAACGTGTAACATGCTTTTTCAGGAATCAGATGTTTTCTACGTCACATGGAATCGGTCTTTTGGTATATAAAATCTGCCCTTTACTAGACTTTTACAATCAAACTGGTTCTCTAACTGCTATATGATACAGGGGGCTATGATTGAACGTTTACGTTAACTTAACGTATCTGTTAAGATTGTTTACTAATGCAAATTTTCCATTTGATAACAGCGTTAACATGGTGATACGGACGTCATGAAAACGTTCAATCATAGGACCCATATTCACTTTTTTGAATCTTCTCATACCTTTTGAATACTTGACAGTTGGGATCCCATACTCCATAATCCGTTTTAAAACTCATCCCGAAATTTGAATTAGCAGCAACACAGTTATGACATTTTTTAATAGTAGCACCACATTCATCTCTTCCATGATTCTTGGCACCATTCTTGGACATATCACTTCTTCGAATCAATGCATTTGTACATGACCGTATTCACAACATTTAAAGCAGCGAACAACACCATATTCGGCAGAAACATTACACCTGCTCCACCCAATATAACTTTTTTGATTATCTAAATTTTTTTGTCGATTTGCATATCTAGTTCGAGAAATAAGTTGAATTTATTGTTAATGACTCTAGTTTGCCTCAGGATTTTAAAATTATTTTGACCAACAATGTTATTCCGACTTTCGATCTTGGCAATTATCTTTTCATTAGTATCTTCATTCTCCGACTCACAAATTCCAACCACTTTTAGCCTCCCATCATTAACTTTTTTTGTCGTATCGACCTCAAAATCATTTCCTAATTGTTTTTGTAGTTCTGACTGAACAAATGCAATCTTCTTTTCTTTCCCACACTTAAAGATCAAACCTCCTTTATTCAATGAGCGACCAATTTCAACCTCTATCCCTATAGTCGATGGATTGACCTAAGCTTTCAGTTCATTTTTGATTTTCTCGGTATTACGTACTAAATTTTTAGGTTTAACGACCAAAATACTTGTATTAGTCACAGATGCATACGTTTTTTGTGATCTTATCGCTCCTTCATTGGTATTTACGGAATCTGCTGTTCGAACCGATGCCGATGTTGTGCTGGCTATTTCTTTTTTCAATTCCTGATTCTCGATTAATTGAAGGTTCATTTTCTCTCGCAAATCCTCAATGGTTTCATTAAGCTTTTTCAGTGAGGCTTGTATGAACTCCACGACACTCTCATCAATTAGAAGGTCTTCTTGACGGCTTCTTTTCCTATTTCGCTCCTTTGAGGCACTAATTTCGAATTCTGCATCACATGACTTGCACTTCCAATTGGATTTCTTATGAAATCCTCTAAAATCATCAATGTCTTGCCATTTTCAATGTTAGTAACATTTGCACTGGACATACTGTATAACGGATTTGAGATCGTCGAAATTCTTTTTACACGTATAACTTCGTGAGTCGCCCGAAAACACGTCCGCTCTCTCTGCCATGCTGAACGCTACTTTTCATTAACAGTTATATACAGAGTGATTCATTTTCAGCGATAGAGTGCCAGTTCTAGTAGACTATTCATCAAAGACACCCAGGAATCTGTATAGTAATGTGCCCAAGACAAAATGCTAGAAATACACGGTGTTTCTGAAATGACTGTACAGCCACGTAATCATTAACCAAAAATAAGTGAATAAGTAAACTTACCTATATCCAAAATTGCTCCTTCAAGCCTACAGAGGGCGTCAAAGATTCAAAAATTTCCTACACGACGATGAAATTACGTTTTTTGTTGCAATAGCGACCGGTTGTAATTAACCGGAAGTGCTATGAAGGTGACGTCACATGTTGTTGGTTCTTTTGAATTTTTTGATTATTTAGATACTTTTATCAAATAGTTCAATGTATTGGGGAGTTTTTTTTTCTTATGAGAAATTTTGCTGGTATAAGTCGTTATGCCAGAAAAAAAATATTTTCAATCAGGTACAGATATTTTATTATTAAATATTTTTTTCTAGCATAACCACTTATCCCAGCGAATCTTTCCAGAGAGGGAAAAGCGAGGGAAAAAGCTTTCCTATACACTCCGTTATCAGATAAAAACGTCTAAATTATCAGAAAGTCATTTCCATGAAAAATCAAAAGATATAGCTGCATATGACGAAACAGATTTTTTATGGAATTGGCTTTTTGATAATTGAGATGGTTTTATCCAATAACGCAGTGTGTAAGAAAATGTTTTCTTCCTCTGAAAAAATATGCTGGGATAAGTTGTTATGCTGAAAAAAAAATCTTTTTTTTTCTGGCACAACCACTTATCATGGCAAAATGTTTCAAGAGAAAGAAAAACTTCCTGATACATTAGACCTTTAGATAAAAATATCTGAATTATCGAAAAGTCAATCCCAAAAAAAATCAAAAGAAATAACTACATATGACGTCACCTTTATAACACAAAAAGCGTTATCTCAAGGTCCAACACTAGGTACCAGAAATTACCAAAATCAATCTCCACGTTTCTAAAAAATTTATAGACTTAACCAAGCAATTTTGGATAAAGGTGCATGAGTTTGCCTAGATTTCCGAAATTTTCCCCGTTCAACCACCAAAAATAAATATGGAGCAGATTTGAGACAAATCTCTACAAAATTGCTCCCCTGAAACTTCACTCTGAATTGTCAAATAAAACAGGTACCATATACTTCGGAATCCCTATACCATAACTTCTCGGAATCCCTCAACCAACTTGACTGTTCTTTGGCTCGTTTGCAAAACGAAAATCTGCTCTTTCTTTTGCATATGCTTGAAACCTATCAATTTAATATAGAGAAGAATTTGATGAAAATCAAAAAATATTTTCCAAACTGAATACCAATGCTGTCTACATGAGGAAGTATTTTCTTGAAAATCTGAGTATTAATCTCAAATAAAATAATAACCTAGGTGATTTGCAATCAGAACATCGGAGTCGAATACGCCACTATATATTGTTAACTAGTCGAGAAAGTGTAACCGTTCTTACTTGATATTAGGAGTATGGCACCGATAACATCAACAACACCAATAAATTTTTTGTCTCCATCTTCTCCCGAGAAAAAGTGCATTCCCAGTAATATCGCTAGAAGAAAGAAGTAGGCGATACCGCATACAATAAGGGCATCATTTCGTCGCATGGAGTTGCTATGTTGATGCAATACTGCAAGGGTATCTCTATCATCATTATCTATCATGAAAAGTGTTAGACCAACAACAAGAAGTACCTATAACTCGGAAATATGTGTGTTCTTCGAGTGTTTGGATGAAATACGTACCAGCTCAACAATACGTAATATAAGGTCAACCTTTTTCACCATTGGACTTTTGAATTATATTTGAAAGACAGTGTCAGTATGACGTTGAAGATCATAGATAAAAGAAAAAAAAATGGATGAGAAACTCTGTGTGTAAGATTGGGGCAAAGTTTACAGCGCCCTCTGGTGAAGTTAGGTAGCATATTTCCTGACTTTCTGGTGGATGCGCTCCATTTTATTTTGGAGTTCAAAACTGCATTATAATTTTTGAAGATCATTCCGCCAATATCACAAGGTTCTCTGCTATGTTTTTCAGTAACAGAGAACTTTGTAATATTGATTGGGAAACGATATTTTGAAATAAAACCCTTGTGGATAAGAAGTATGATAATATATTATTCAAAACATTCACAATAGCAAAAAAAAATCTTAGTATACAGTGCTTTCTTTTCTTATATTAAAAAATCACATACAGAAGTGGTCGAAAGAAGTAATGGTGCATTTGAAAACTTCAATTAGTCTGTTAGTTTGCGTGTTCTATAGATTTTTTTTTCAAAAAATTGTTCAGCGTCTTTCTGCTACGTTCAAAAAAGAGATGAACATATATTTTTTCCCAGTGTAATTCATGATAAAAATGTTAAGCCCCATTCGGATGAGGTGCAAAGATTATGTGCTACCTGAAAATTTCGCAATAATTGAAAAAAAAAATTGTCTAAACGGAAATGGCCCATTTTTCATGATTTCTTCAAAAAATGAGAAGAATGTACCATTGTCAAGTTCAAAATTTTAAAGCTAGACTATGCTTTGTTCAATAATTGTGAAATTTTTGTACCAAAAATAATACAGAAAAAAGCCAAAGAGTCTTACGGAAACTGACAAATAATGGATCGACGTTTTTTCATGATTAGTTTTATCCAATTTTTAGGTTCATCTTATTGTTTCGGCTACCGCCATATTATTATGTCACTTTTATGATTAATAGACCAAAAACATAGAAAGTAATTAGGCATTTTTCAAAATTAGAAACGGATGGCTTTTCGGAATTTGGTGCATTCTTCTAAATAAATAAATAATATACAGGATAATCAAATACTCAAGTCATGTTTGGAAGAAAGTAATTTTCTCTAACCATCCTGAATGAATTCTAGCAAATATTTTGCAATCACTGTATGTCATTCCTTTAGGTACCTGAGACCCACTATACAAATAATATTAATAATGAATAATGCCAAAATATCAAGAATAAACCAAAATACTCAACAAAAATATAATAATTGCTTTGCACCACAATTAAGAGCATTTCTCTGTGGTGCAAAAAATAAATGTCGTCAAACACTTCTTTTATATAGAGTGGTGAAGAAACAACAGTAAAAATACTCTTTCTACCGTCCCCCCTCTTTCAAAAAGATTTTTTTTTATATGCCTAAATGTTTGTTACGTCCATATCTTTTTCGAAATAAATTATCACACATTATAAGGTTTTGAGTTTTGACTTACTGGCAGTTCTGCGAATCCTAAGTTTACGTTGAACATTACAAAGTTTCTTTTCCGTTATTTGTTTGTTTGGCCTTGAAAATACATATTGAAGCGACCTACTTCAATAGTTTTAATCGATTTAGACGTGATTTCTAGAAACGGTTTTATACATTTTTTGTTTAAAAAGAATATAGGAAAAAATATATTTTTCAATAGCCCCTGTATAAGCTAAGTCTGTATAATTTATTCAAAATATATGTGAACTGATACTTGAAATGTAATGTTTTTATGATTTTCGAATGTCATGCAGGGTGGTTAGCAAATTTGACTTGACTTTTGAACATCCTGTTTGTAAACACCATTTTATTACAATATTATTATCCTTTAGCGTATTTTTAAATATGCCAAATTCAGAGGTTTTGGATATAAACTAGAAAAAAAAAACGGTTTATTACTAATTGGACATCGAATTGCCACAGACCGCAGATCAAAATGAAACATACTGTAGATTGTTAAGTACATACTAAAATTATCATAAGAATACAGGTTTGATTTGACATATTAGAAATACATGTGATAAATAAATTCTGTCATTTTTCAGTTTCATAATATCGAAAAGTTGAAAAATGAAATAAACTTTTGGACAACACCAAGCACCCTTCTTATATTTCTGGATATTCTTTTATAAATTGCTGTAAGCTAACATTTATTTCATATATGATTTTATTGGTATTATTTATCTTTACATTCCATATTATTTCAATGTAACAAAGTTAAATTTTGATTCTATGTTGTGAATATTCAGATTATTGATATAGTTAGAGAGGTGCATTGATTTTGTCTTCTATACATATTTTCACTTGTTCCTTATGGAAGCCATACATTTTTTCTGCTTTATATATTTTTCCAGTGCATACAATTTAACAGTATCTGTAGAGTTTGCTGAAACAGCCAGCTTACCCTTCAGAATTTGGTTGATATTCTTCAACCATACGTATAAATGAAATTGAATTAAATAATTACACAAAATATGTTTCAAGTTATGAGTATTACAAGTAAAACTATCATTTTGACAGGTATTATATCAAAAAGATCTTAAGATCTTGACAATATTTTTTGTGAAGCAAATTTGGGGAATATCTTCAGTCAATGTATGAACACATTTTTGAAACATTTCATTAAAATACGTTGTAGGAGCCAATAGAGCTTAAGCAGAATATGCCTTTGCGTTGATTACAAAATACTCAGGGGCGTCTCTATCGACTCCTACCAAATCCTGTCGACATTGTTCACACATTTTAATTATTTTTAAGATTTTTTTGACTACAAAACCAGCAACGTACGTTAATTTACCTTTTTTCAAAAGAGATGAATGCATTGATATAAATTCACTCACAATTTCTGGGAAAGTGATGGGTACATTTTGTGGCAAAGAAAAAGATGTTACCATATTTTGCAGATTATCCAACAACCACTGGAATTATCACGTTCGCAATTGAATCCTGCAGAATAGTTTGATACGAAATTGTTGATGATCAAAGACTTGAAACTATTGATAAACGCTGCGGCACTTGGATTATTATTTCGAACTCCATGGCTTCTCACCGCACCAAAGAAGTTTTCAAGGGGGTCCTGGTTTAGTCTTCTTAAAGAAAGAAATTGGACTCCATCTTTCTGCAGTTGTCCCCAGAGATACCGGATGGCTTTTAGAGTGTGAATCCAGTTCTTCACGGATGGAGGTACAATTTTACTTTTTTTTTCACTAAAGAAGTGAAGCGTTTCGAAAGTTTGAATTGCCTCCAGCCAAAATCGTGAGTGTGGCGATTTATTTGTCACAGCACATCTCAAGATTTTACCACCTTTGCTCTTGACCGTTGCACCATTGACACTGTCGAAAACTTTGTCCATGAACAACAGGAATTCAGCTGTTTCTTCCGCTTCTCTGGGTAGGTATTTTTCGTTCTGTGCTAATCTTTTCATCACAGCTGCAACGGTATTACTGAGAGTTTGCGCTGCTGAAGATACTTTCATTTTCTGAGAGTTCTCAATATGTTTCGAAGTCAGTTTTTTGCAGAGTTTGTAGTCGTCATCCTCGTCCTTCTCCAGGTTAAATAATCTTACCAGGTGTTCCCATTTGGCTACTTCATAGGAATTATTCCTCCATTGAAATTTGGCATTATATTTATGAAAATTATTCCTTATCCCTTTTAGCAAGTGGGGTGGATCATACATTGGAATAATCTCCTCATCACCGACCAGAATGCCAAAAAGCCTATTCTCCTCATTCTTCCTCTTAAAATGATCTTTTGTCTCTTTACACAAAAGATTGATGGCAGCTACATTGGCGGCTCCTTGGTCACAAATAATGGCCTTGACTTTGAGACCACAGTCTTGGCAAGACTTCACGACTTCCTTGATAGTAGTAGCCAGCATATCCTTTTTCATTCCACCTTCATTGAAATAGTAAGCCAGTGGCTGCTTCCATTTCTTGCAGAGTCCTGTTGCCATAAATACCATGGCTTTGTCGGCAATTTTCCTACTTCGTTCTTGATTTGGACCATTGTCTTCAAAACCAACAATACAGTCATGTTTCTTACTATACTGCAAACTAGGATCTATGGCCATTTCATCAAACAATATTGAGCATAGTTTTTCAGATTCTCCCATGGATTCCACTTTGGTATGCAAAGATTCAAAAATCGCTCTATTGATTCCAGGTCCAAATGGAATATTTCCCAAAAGATTCATCAATGTTTTTCTGGATGGTGCAGCAAACAATCTTCTTATCAATTTATATCCTTTTGGGCTTTGCTTCATCAAGGACAGAAAAAGAATTTTCTCATCAAGAGTGTATCTTCTTCCTCTTGATTCTCTTCCCTGACATCTTAATTGGGACATCAACAGATCAAAGCTTGGTTTGTTCAATTTCGATTTTAACACATCAATGGTGTACAAGATATCCTCCATTTTCTTGACTTTGGTCTTCAATTTGCTGCAGCCGAAGTCCAGTTTTTTAAAGGATTTCCTATATCCCTGGCAATTTTGTACAATGATTTTGCTTTGGGAGAAAGCTCTACGGATTTATGTACATTAACATACGAGAGCAAACGGGTACGTCTTCTGAGGGCTGAAAAAAAAATACAAATTATAATCAAAAGAACCTGGATTAAGTTGACAAAACTTACTTGATAATTTTGCGGGGGTGCAAATTTTAGAAGATGAAGGAGGTCTCTTCACTGGAGTCGATGATCGGGTAGCATCACAATTTGAAGGGGAAGGTGATGGTCCTGGCACCTCTCTTGTCTTGTTTGAAATATCACCAAGTTGAGGCTCTTGAATCATATCATCAGATATGAGTGATTCGGAAAGTGGTACGGGATGTGGTTCGAGCAGTGGCTCATCCAGAAACAAAGAAGGGATAGCGTCTACTTTGATGGTTGATTTATGTCGGGACCCAATATAGCGCTCAGATTGTGCAAAATGAATATCGCACATTCTATAATTCCTTCGAACATAGTCCATGGGTTTCTCCTTCATATCAACTCTTCCCTCCTTCTTGATCCAAAGGTTGAAAAGCTAGAAAATAACACATTTTCAAAACTAATCTAGAACAGAATGCTATTTACATTTTCCTAACTTGAAAAAAAAAGAGAATAGAAAAGATGTAATCTGCTCAGGTTAGGTCTACTTACCAATAGATCTTTTGGAAAAATATGCATAGGAGTATCACAATTATTGTTTTTGCAACTCCGTACACAACACGTGAACACCATTTCGCAAAATAGACGATAACGCAAGCAAAACACGAATCAAAAACACAAAAACACCAAAATCAAAATTCAATCCAGCTCAGCCGACAGATAGAACAGATAGGTCGTCAAACGGCGTTCTCATGGCAATCCCTTTCTGTCAACGACGGAAGCGCCTCCAGAGCCCTCTTACATACTTAGGCGCAACTATTTCATAGTTAGGCGCCTGCCTCGCCTATTACATTAAAGATACCATAGTGTGTTGAAGATCTATCTGTGCTATGCCATTATTGCGGTAATGTTCGAAAAACATCATGTTTTTCTTTTGCTTTGAAACGAAATTTGGATAAATAACTGTACACTGTATCATCCTTTTTTTCCATGCTTATCGGGATGAAACATTCAGATTCACAATCTTGGGCCATGATTCATTCTCCTCCACAACGATTTTTTTTTTATGACTCGGCTTGACCTGATGAGGTTTTATAGAATATCACCCCTGTCTTCATAACAAAACCATTTTATGTATTTCCAAATAACCTATTTGACATCTTATTTGAGTTTTTCTGTTGTGAAAGACTTTAGAAAAGCGGAAAGACTCATTTGCAAAGTATAAGCGGTACCAAATCAACGCAATCTCTTAGATGCTCTATTCGAGATGGATACATCTTCTCCACATGGGTGTGATCAGGTGTCAGAAACTTGTGGTGGAATTCCTCCAAACTTTAGATTTCTTGCAAACAAACTATGAACTACAGTGACTCTATACAAGACGGTGACGACAATAGCTAATCAGCCGTCATGTTTTTGCAAAATTATGACGTGCATTACCGAAAATATAAATAATACAATTTATATTGACGAATTAGAAATAATGCACTAGTAGATAAGCAAGGGGGGTTCTGCGGCAATTTCGATCATTTTTACATGTAAATCCCCATAAGGAAATCGTAGCTCGGTTCTATCATTTTTTGTACCGGCGACGCATGCGCACAGCGACGCCTTGTGTCGGGAAACATTTTCACCATCTGATGGGACTCGATCCACTATGAATATGAGGGAGACGCTTTAACCGTTGCGCCACGAAGGCTATCAATTAATTAAGGATTATGGAAAGTAAAATTGGTACGTTTATTGGATTTGGGAATTTTGGTTGATGCGATGTTCTTGAGTGTTGATTGATTTATTTGTTATTTGAGTGGTATTTTGATGTTTTGATTAGGATACCCAGCGATGTCATTATCATTTTGTAATATTATAGATTTAGGAAAATTAGATTTCATATATGTTTTCAGATTATTAATTATTTTGATCAACTGCTCTCTCAATATTTGATTCTAAACACTCTCTATAATCTTCAAAACTGATTTTATTTTCAATAACACTTTTCTTAACCCCTTTTATTTTTGAAATGAGGATGGTTGAGTACACGTGAAGTAGTATAATAAAAGAAGAATTTTGTATAACGTGTATGTCGTAAACAATTTTTTAGCAAAGCGCTTTCGGTGAAACCACCTTCATCAGTGCCTTTCTACAAGAAACACCAAATATAAGGAATACAAAATTAAATGGTGTCAACTTACATAGTCAAAAGAACATAATGCTGAGCGAACTGCACAAACAGGTACATAGATACATGAAACATGAATCAATTAACTTCCACTTTTAAACAATCAAAATAAAAACAAATCAATATCGAAATCGAAGTAAGGTTATGAGGTTATGTCAAGTTTGGAACCGTTAACCGCAAGAATAGCTGCTACAATTTGACAACATCGTCGGGGGCTGAGATGAGATGATCTTTGGGATTAATTATTCACATAGAGTTCAGTCTTCTGTGTAGTGGGAGGAATGCCCTGTTCAAATTCATTTGAGTGTTCAAGCAAAAGGCCTTGTTATTTTTCATTTCCTTGGAAACTCCAAATCTTCCATGAAATTTTTCTTTCGAACATTCACGAGAATTGTAGAGTCCTTCTCCGGGTCAAACTTGTGTTTGGACTTCACGTGATCTCCAAAGGGTGACTTATTGGGATTTTTCAGATGTTCGTTGATCCTAGTTTCTAAGGTCCTGCAAGTTCGGCCAATATATGAAGTTTCACAATCCGGACACTTGAGTTTATAGACCCCACTTTTCTGCAATACACTCACCCTATCCTTCGAGTTAATAAGGGATGTGCCTAGGTTATTCGAGACCGAGTGCGACATTTTTAGATTTGGGATCTTATCCATAAAGGCCTTGGAAATTTTCTTTGTATAATTATTATCAATGAATGGGATTGATATGAACTTTTTTGTTATAGCTCGTTCTTGTACAACTGCCGATTGTTTCAACATTTTATTTCGGCACTTACCAATCTTCCTGTCAACAAGAGAGGGATCATAACCATTGTTGAGAGCTAGTTGCTTCAGTGTTTTCACTTCCAATTCGAAATTTTCACTTGATAAGGGGATCTTGAGTAGTCGGTGAATATGGGAATTGAAAGCTGCCATTTTATGTTGGTGTGGATGATTAGAAGAGTTGTGTATTAGATGGTCAGTTTGAGTGGGTTTTCTAAAAATTTTATAGCTGAGATTGCTGTTGTTTCTTTGAATTGTGATATCCAGGAAATTCAGAGATTTATCCTTTTCTGGTTCTAGAGTGAATTTGATATTGGGGTGGATGTTGTTGAGCTTATTCAGAAGATTCGCAGCAGTGTTCAAATCTCCTTTAATGATGACCAAACAATCATCAACATATCTAAAGTAATGTACCACTTCATCTTGGTTTGTAATATAGTTGGCTTCAAAATTGTGCATGAAAGAAAAGATCCGCCAGAAAGGGTGAAAGGCAGCTACACATTGCCAGACCTTCTGTCTGTTGATAGAATTTCCCATTGAACCTGAAAAAGTCTTGCGACAAACAGAAATTTAGCATAGTTGCGATGTCAATTATGGTTGATTCTTGAATTTGTTTCTTCCTCAACAGCTCGCGAACAAGGGGAAACGTTTCCTGTTTCGGGATCGAAGTAAAAAGGTTGCAGATATCAAAGGATACTATGAAGTGTTCATAGTTTTATTTTTTTTGTTGTATACACCTCCCCTTTTTCCATGTTAGTTTTGTTCTGTTCTGATTCCTCACCAGTGTAGAATAGTTTTTATTTTATACTGTACCGTAAAGTATCATTTAACGGACCCAAAACCAGTCCGGTAAATGATACTTTACATCATCGGAGACTGTAAAAAAAAAATTACTTGACTACTTCAAAAATGACATTTTGCATCATCAAAGACTGTGAAATTGCATTCGTAACACGGTTTGGCTGGCGCCAAACGCGATATTTTCGTTCACTGTCTTATCTACACGGAAGATTTTGCGCCATTCGCAGAAAGCCTCAAACTCCTTTTGATACCTTTCCGCCGATTTGACAGGAATAAGTTTTTGTATGCAAAATTTGGTCCATTTTGCAACTTGTTCACTTAACATCATGATACTACGACAAACAAGATATGCTCACTAGCCGAACGAGTTTTGAACTGAACTGCGCATCAAGCTATCCGGTGACCCAATTGGATAAAATAGCATTGGAAAGCATGGCTTATACTGCGAAATTGTTGAATTCTGATGATAATAGTTGGTTATTTACCCCAAAATTAATAATATGTATTTAGTTGGTTATCTATCTATCCAAAATTGATAATATAATCTACGCAAATCCCACCAGATTGGTTAAATAGTATTTAAAAAAAGATCGTATTTTCAATTTTGCCGTTACATTGAAAAAACATTTTTCTCAGTTGGTTTTCGACGTTAGAAAGGATGTTTGAGGTGTAACTTTTTTATGTGCGGTGGGAGTGGAATTTCAAGGTCGCGACACACTTGGTTCTTTGTGGTTTTGTGTGGTTTTTTGTGATTCTATGTTCTTTTCTTCCTTCTCTTTTGGTTTTATGTATTGTGTTTCTTTGAGAATCTATGTGGTTCTTCGTGATTTTATGTGGCTCCATGCATGTGGTTATTTTTTGGTTCAATGTGGTTTTTGTTGTACTATGTGGCTTCTTGTGGTTCTATGTGGTTCCATGTGGTTTTGGTGGTTCTAAGAGGCTTCTTGCAATTATATGTGGTTCTAAGAGGTTTTGGCATGTGGTTTCTATGGTTTTTTGTGTTCCTACATGGTTCCATGTGGTTTTTGTGGTTCCATGTGGTTCTATGTGTTTTTTGTGTTTTTATGTGTTTCTTGTGGTTCTATGTGTTTTTTATTAGTTCCATGTGGTTTCTATGGTTTTTTGTGTGTTCTACATGGTTCCATGTGGTTTTTGTGGTTCTATGTGGTTCTATGTGTTTTTTTGTGGTTCCATGGTGTTTTTCGGTCCGTTGAGTTTTTTTTTGTGCTTTTATGTGGTTCTATGTGTTTTTTGTGGTTCCATGTGGTTTTTCAGGTTCGTTGTGTTTTTTTATGTGTTTTTATGTAGTTCTTGTGGTTGTGTGTTTTTTTGTGGTTCTTGTGGTTCTATATGTGTTTTTTTGTGGTTCCATGTGGTTTTTAGTGGTTCTATATGTGTTTTTTTTGGGTATCCTCATGTGGTTTTTGTGGTTCTGCGAAAGATTTCTTTTTATTCTGTGTTTTTTTGTGGTTCCATGTGGTACTGTGTTTTTTTTTGGTTCGATGTGGTTTTTCCGGTTCGTTGAGTTTTTTTTGTGTTTCTATGTGGTTCTATGTGTTTTTTTTGTGGTTCCATGTGGTTTTTGTGGTTCCATGTGGTTTTCAGTGGTTCTATGTTTTTTTGTGGTTTTTCAGGTTCGTTATTGTGTTTTTTTTTGTGTTTTTATGTAGTTCTTGTGGTTCTATGTGTTTTTTTTTGTGGTTCCATGGGGTTCTTGTGGTTCTATGTGTTTTTTTGTGGTTCAATGTGGTTTTCAGTGGTTCTATATGTGTTTTTTTGTGTTTCTATATGTGGTTTTTGTGGTTCCATGCGGTTTTTCTGGTTCTTTGTGGTTTTGAGAGATTTTTTGTTATTCTATGTGGTTCCATGTAGATTTTCTGGTTCTTTGTGTTTCTATGTGATTTTGTATGTTTTTTTTTGTGATTCCATATGGTTTTTCTGGTTCCATTGCGATTTTTCAGGTTCCATGTGGTTCCTTGTGGCTTTTTGTTTTTCTACATGATTCGATGTGGTTTTTGTGGTTTTGGGCAATTGCAAATGTCTCTCTTTGTCACAAAAGTCGTCTTCAGAAAAATGGTTTCAACAAATTTTAGCATATTCAACATAAAAACTGTCCTTTTGATAACACTTCTGTATCCATATCTTGCGAATATACTTTGATGTTGGAAACCAAAATAAACGGTATTTACACGGACGGTTTTCTTTATTTTTCTTATTGCTGCTTCTGCAGAACATCACGGCACAGTACACCATCATAAAATTATGCGAAATTCACGAAATAATAAGACATTATTTCACACAAATATCAGAACAACAACATTTACATTGCAAACTGACAGAAGCTTGACAACATAACCTCACAAAGGTCACCCGAGAAGATGCGCGTGAGCTTATCTGTTTGTCGTAGTATCATGACTTAACATAAACGGTTGTTAAGGTATATCAGATAGGACAAACATAAGTTGTTACATGGCCTGGCTGGCGCCATCTCATGGTACGACTGTGAGGTGGACTGCCACCCTAAGTGTGTGGTTTGAGAAGAAAGCACTTTAAACCGATTAAAAATAGTTATTACAGTATGAAACAAAACAATGTACGATACACAGCCGTTAAATGTCATCAAACTACTCATCTACAGACTTAGTAACGTAAATAACTTTTACTGCATACATTTTTGATCTATCATCATACCCAGAACCTTTTTATTCACTAAGGGAATATTATAAAAATTATCCGTAAGATAATCAGAGGTGTCAAAATGTTGTTCACAATCTTGTCTGATGACGTCATAGACATTGGAATCTGCTATTTCATTAATTGAAGAGTCTGTATCGGTGTAAAGCACAGTACATTTCTCAAAACGATTTTTCATGTAATCATAATGAATGTTGTAAATAGTGGTCTTAGCCAAATCTAAAATACACATTCCAGCATATATTGGCTTATTGAAAAATACTTCAGATTTTGCCAACTCAATCATTACAAGATTCTCATTGATTATTGTACTACTTTTAAACTCCGGTTTTGAAATTAAAGCCTCAGCTCCATATCGATCTTCCCATTTAGTAACAAGCTTAACTGAAGAATGTTTTCGAACATTTTCCATAGGTTTTCCAAAAACAGCATTAATCATAAGTTTAAAGAGGTTTTTCTCAAAGTCATTTTTGAAAGCCTGTCTGAGACGAGTATTCAAATCAATATAGGATTTTAACCACGGAGACTGATTAAACGAAATTGCTTTATGGATTTTCGATAGTTTAACACCCAAACGGAATACCTGTTTCAAGTTTCTGTAATGAATAATATATTTTTCTTTTTTGAAGAGTGTTGCCATAAGCTTGATATTTTTGGAACCTGGAGGCATCTCATGTTCAGGACAAGGGGGTGAATCTGAAAATAGATCGTATTACTCATGAGGGATTTCCAAGTCTACCTGTAAAATAAAGCCTTTGTTGGAGGTATCATCAACGTCTAAAACATTGAAAGAAGATATTTCAGCATCGGTCAACCACTTGAATCCATTAAAGGGCAGTTGTTGAGACATCGTCCACCCATATTGATTGTTGATATCAAAATGCATGAGATATGTTTCTTCTCTAGAAGGATCGTATGAAGAAATATACTTATTATTGCATTCAGCATGCCTTTTAGAACACTGACTTTGACCTCCTTTTATACCCCTTTCAATGAACATGACCATATCTAAATCAGTCAAAAGTTCAAGTCTAGGATGATCAGATTTAAAAAGTTGATATAGCATACATTGCCAAGAATAACCAGGAAGAGTAAACGAATGAGCGGGGTCTAATCCATAAGTTTTATGAGCTGCTGATCTAAATTGCTCAAACACGTCGGCCAATAACAAAATATCAGTTTTCATGTAAAGTTCAGAATAGTCACACATTTATCGACATGAGAATGTATTCCAGACTTTTTGCGCATGTGCGTAGTCACTATCTGAAATACATTTATCCTCCAATCTGCTATAAAATTCTGACTTGGGGGGTAATTGACGCTCATTGATTTTAGACCAATCATCCATAAATTCATATGGAAATATACCTTTACGAGTGAGCAATTTGAACTGCTCGTCACTCAGATTCTTGAATTCGGACTCTAAAATGGGAAAATCTGAAAGATAAGATGCTAGTTTATCTAAACTGGAAGCCATAAAATGAAAGCTATCCAAAAATCTAAATTGAATAAGACTTTCAGGGATATGCTTTGTGAAGAGAATATATTTCTCTTTGTTAACAGGAAGAACATCGATTAACCCATCCACTTCAGCTAAAGCTTTGAAAAGCATGCAAATGTCCATCATATGAACTAAGACAATGAAATATAACGGGAATAATGTGGCTATCTTGGAAATTCAAATTACATTTTTCTCTAAATATACCAGTCCTCTAAATATACCAGTCAAGTGACAATGATCACGAACTCTTTTATCTTCTGCTTGGGAAACCTTTTCACATACATGACATCAACTCGTCTTGAAAAATTGCTTAACTTGTTCAGATGTAAGCTTCTCCATTGGAAGAGGACATTGGAAGACTGTCATCACATTTTCAGCAAAGTCGAAAAGTTCCTTAACAAACCATTGAATACAATTGACCCCCGTATAAGACTTTTAAAACGATAATGAGTCATCATAAGAACATTAACATAATATCCAATGCTAAATGGAACATGTGATTAATATTTTTGAGTATTTTTAGATATATCATCTTCAACAGGGGTCAAAAGACACTTGGAATCAGCATATATGACAAAAGGTTTTTTGTTTTTGAAAGAAAGGTTGGTAAACTTAACAAACCTTTGATTTCTCTCGGGAAGCTTTGGAAGAGGACCATTATTCAGATTTTCGCTGTCTTGCAGATGATTTTCCAGTTTTCCAACATCATAAAAGTAATGGAGACAGCGACCACAAATATATTTAGCAATTTTCTTCTTACTCAGCTGCATTGAAACAAGACGGGAATAGCTATTTACTTAACAAGTGCGGTAAATTAGTTTTTCCGCACGAGTCTGCCGTTCACTGAACGACGCCGACGCGTAGCGGAGTTCGGTGAAGCAGTCGAGGGCGGAAAAACATTTTCCGCAAGTGTTAGGTACAATAGTTTTTCTACAGACGTGCGGAAATAAGGATATAATTCGTTATTTGAAAGTTTTTTATAAAACCAACTTATATGACAAATATAATAATAAATGTCGAAATGTGTGACTAAGCGACCATAGTAACCTGGAAACCTGGTTGCTGTTTGCTCATGATATTGTTAATTTTGACATATCCGTGCGGAGAAATTTTTCCGCACTGGTGCGGGAAATCTGATTTTCCACACGGATATCGGCGCGGAAAATTCATTTTCCCGCACGGCTGTAGAAAATAGTTATTTTCCTAACAAGTTCGCAAAGTGATGCTTTCCCGCACGCAAAAGCAGTTAGACGAACGACGCGAAGCGGAGTTCGGATATGCTTTAAGGGCGGGAAAGACACTTTGCGAACTTGTTAGGAACAATATTTTTTCTACGAGCGTCCACAGATTAGACACGAAAAACTTTAGATAATATATTATTTGGACGCACTTAAAAACATAGAACTTGAGAATCATGATTATTTATGCTTAACAATATATTTATATTGAAAGAACAGTTTGTGGCGGCAGCTAGAAATTGGATAATATGGGTATAATCAAAATCATGATTGATTTATTTCATATTTGAAATGCAAGGGCATATCCGATCACTGTTCATAAAATGTCCTCTTTTGTCGCCTTATTCCCTGCTATTGGCAACACTGTTTTGATTTGACATGACACTCTAGACAGCTGGGTCAGTGTCAGTCAGTCTTCGTTTAATCGTTTATACTATTATACTTTTATGAATTTGATTGTCCGTTTGTTTGTATACATTATCAGGTTCTTTTGATGCCAGTATTCAGCTCAAATCTTTCGAAGATTTCCGATAAACACAGTAATTTGCACCAAAATCAAGCAAGAACCTCTCACAAAAGCCGATTGAAAGTCGTCATTATCAATGTTTGTTTACGTTACTGGCGAATGCGTTTTTAACGCAAAAAAAGAATTGTGTGTTTCATTTTGATTTTGACTGAAAAGGGATAAGTAACAAGAACATTATTTTGTGCATTACAAAGTGCATTATCTACAGTTTGGTTGGTATGGAAACGAAGTTTAAAACAACTAATCTAGGTAGGTAGTTATTTGAGGTGACATTTGAGTGCGGGAAAAATTTTTCCCGCACTCAAATGTCAACTCAAATAACTACCTACCAATTTGTTGTTTCAAACTTCGTTTCCATACCAACCAAACCGTAGATAATGCACTTTGTAATGCACAAAATATTGTTCTTGTTACTTTTCCCTTTTCAGTCAAAAATCAAAATGAAACACACAATTCTTTTTTTGCGTTAAAAACGCATTCGCCAGTAACGTTAACAAACATTGATAATGACGACTTTCAATCGGCATTTGTGAGTTGTTCTTGCTTGATTTCGGTGCAAAGTACTGTGTTTATCGGAAATCTTCGAAAGATTTGAGCTGAATACTGGCATCAAAAAAACCTGATCATGTATACAAACAAACGGACAATCAAATTTATAAAAGTATAAGCGATTAAACGAAGACTGACTGACGCCTGACGCAGCTGTCTAGAGTGTCATGTCAAATCAAAACAGTGTTGCCAATAGCAGGGAATAAGGCGACAAAAGAGGAAATTTTTGAACAGTGATCGGACATGCCCTTGCATTTCAAATATAAAATAAATCAATAATGATTTTGATTATACCCATATTATCCAATTTCCAGCTGCCGCCACAAATTGTTCTTTCAATATAAATATATTGTTAAGCATAAATAATCATTATTCTCAAGTTCTATGTTTTTAAGTGCGTTCAAATAATATATTATCTAAAGTTTTTCATTTCTAATCTTTGAACGCTCGTAGAAAAAATATTGTTCCTAAAACGTTCGCAAAGTGTCTTTCCCGCCCTTAAAGAATATCCGAACTCCGCTTCGCGTCGTTCGTCTAACTGCTTTTGCGTGCGGGATAGCATCACTTTGCGAACTTGTTAGGAAAATAACTATTTATCCAAACGAAATGATTTCTAGTTGGAAGAATCATCCCCTCTTCACCACTTTGATAATTGTCTTGTACCATTATAAGATTAATATGGTACTCAACTTTATTTTCAGTGATATGGGTAGGTATAATCTTGAAAGACTTTCCAGATTTTTCCAATCTGTGGACGTTTATAAAAATATCATTTTGCTTTTTAAATCGAGTAACCTGAGATAATGTTATGGGGAACTTAATACCTTTTAAATTCAAAACTGTTTGAGGATTAGGATAAGAAGAAGTCCTTTTTGGAAAATCATGATCAACAGAAAATAGTGCAGAGACCACTGCCCACGCAAAACATAAATAATCAGAATTCTTAATATTGACACAAGCTTTCCTATTTTTAATTTGAGGGGGTAGATCAATAAAGGACTTGGCTCTGATTGGATTATATTTATTTATATTGATAGTCAAATTTACTATTTTAGATAAGGTCCAACCACTATCTTTTTCCTGAAACTCTTCTAATTCACTAAGCAGGGGGATTTTTACTATTTTATCGAACCCTATATCTAAATCAGAATCCTGATATAAGGGGGCATTTTGAGTATTTAAATATTTATTCTCCGTCAAGGTTATATTCGCTTTATTGACAATGAATCCACCACAAAATACAGTGTTAACTCTGACTATTTTTTAAAATATTTTGAACTCTTCTTTTAAATATAACCCTACAATCCAATAAATATCCAATGATGTCTTTATGGTAGAGATTAATCAAGACACCTGTTCGAACTCTGGATTCAAAAGCTGTACTCAAATCTTTCCATTCTAGACAGTGACATGCCGTTTCTTTTTTCTGGACCCCACCGCCCTTTTTTTGATGTATTTTGAACTGTTGTCTTAAACTTTTGACGCTAACCATTGCTGCTTGTAATTGTTGTTTTTCGCCTATTGAACGAGTAGTTTTCACAGATTTATTGATTTTTCTGACTACTCGAGCACACTCTATCAAGCCTTCTCGAAGAAGTTCTTCAGAAGACTTTATTCGAAATATCCCAAGTAGTGCAGCAATACGTTTGATCGCATTCGCAATAATAGCAAACATGATTTGCGAAAACTGATACAATTAAGAAAAAAAATAGCAAAAACACGTCCGAACACTTCAAGAGACAATCTAAGACTGACGAAAGTAGGTCACCCTTAATATGATTTTTTAAAATAACACTACTCAAAAATTGTCACTAAGAAGAATAGCAGAACACGTCTGAACACTTCAAGAGACAATCCCAGACTGATCGAAGTAACTCAACCTCAATATGATTTTTGAAATTATGTTACTCTAAAATTATCACTAAATAGAATAGCAGAACACGCCCGAACACTTCAAGAGACAAACTAAGACTGATGGAAGTAACTCAACCTCAATATGATTTTTTTAAATAACGATACTCTAAAATTGTCACTGAGAAGAATAGCAGAACACATCTGAGTACCTCGAGAGACGATCTAAGACAGATGTAAATAGCTCCCTCTCAATATAATGAAAAAAAAAGTCAATAATTTAAATTGCTGCTAAGAAACTGAATACGTCCGAACACTTTAAGAAACAATCTCATACTAATATTCTAACTCACCCGAACTCGAATCCAACTTTGAAAAGACTTTGCGGATACAGATATTCTCTGCTCTTGGACTGCAGGTGTCCTGGAGTCCTCTTTTTTTGACAATCCTTTGTGATACAGGTGTTCGCTGCTGTAGGACTACAGCAGTGCTGGACACCTCCTGACGTTTCCCTTTTTGACAATCTTTTTCCTTTCACTATTGCAATATTGCCAATTCCAAATTGAATATTTGAGGATCCTATGAAAAATATATAATTTATTATTTTCCGCGATATAATTTTGGCGACTCTACGTACCTTCAATCTCAAGGATTTGCTATCAATTGAAGCAGTCTTCAAATGTAGGCATCCAATTTTTGCAATTCAAAATCAGTGAAGTGGTCAGGTAATCGTTGATGAGTAACTGAGTAACAGAAAAAATAGCTTCACTTGCACATACAACAATTTTCTTACAAAACACAACCCCAAAACCCCTCAATACATATTTTTGATTATAATAAGCCCCGATTATACAGCATTTTTCATATTGAGATATTAAAAATAATCAATTTCATATCCAATCAATGTTCTCAAAAAATGAAATCAAATTAAAATTATTATAACATCATCTATATACTCTACTAGGCGGGTACCTGATTTTGATAAAATATCTCCTTTCCAATTTACCACAATAAACAAGGAATCAGTAGGGTTTGTTTTTAAACTTTGAAATATTATGTAAGTGTAATAATGAAGTGAGCAATTATTTTGGTGAAAACATTGTAAGAGAACATGTTGATTAAAAAAAATAAAATAACAAAAATAAATAGATGACTCACCTTATATGAAAAAATAAATTTCTCTTCTATTCAACTTGTGTACTCTTTCGATGAATAGCTTATGGACACCATGCACAGTCGTGAGGGGAAATCCGTATCAATCAATTTAATCCGAATTAATAGACTTGCATAACTGTTTTCACTAAAAATAATATACATCGAAAAATAGTCCAAATTTAACGTATGAGAATGTGGTTTACCTTATCAACTTCAAATGTGGTATTGAATATACGTAGAAAATTGCCAAGATGCTTCAAAAAATCGAACCATGTATCGAGTTCAACTATTCATAAAGAACTGAACTGACTTCTTTTTTCTTGATCTAATCAGCCAAACCAGAATAGGGAGGGTGGGAAAGTCTAAACGAAACCCAGGTCTCACCACTATGTACGTGTCAACAGAGGGATAATTAGAGAGACTACTTACATCACTATACCATTAAGTATCAACTAATAAACGGCGGCGTCTAGACTACTAGACGAAAACTGTTTTACACCACATAGTTCTTGTATACAAATTGATCATATTTTTTTATCTGCATAAAGCGTTCAATCTTTATATTACATACATATAAAATTCACATTTTCAACTCATTTTAGCTAAACCAATTGAAATTTTATTTAGCATGTTAGTAGTACATGATTCACTTGAAGATATCTATACATGGCGCTATATTATAGAGAGGTGGTATAATTATTGCATTGAGAAGGTGTAAACAGTTGACAATATTTTTTCCTACTGACACATGTATGTATACAGTGCGACTCTAAAAAGTCCCCCCCCCTTTTCTTTTTTAATCTGTGCACCAAAAATTTTGAGACTTGGCATTTGCTGTCGAAATACTACTTTTTGATGTAACTGACGTACTTTTAGTATTCAAGATGGCGACTGGGCGCCATTTTGAAACATTTTTTTGAATGGAAAAAAATGGGGGCTCGTGTGACCTCTTTTTGAAGATCCTGAAGATTACTTTATAACCCTTGAATATTGAGTCGATATCTTCAAGTGCCACAGAATGGCGGTACATTTAATCACTACATTGATACATACACATTCAAAAATAATTGTCAAATTCAATTCAAAAGATGCTGGAAATATTCTTGACATAAGGTTTGGGTTAGGAATAAATGACAAAAATGTCAAAAAAACATCTTTTAAATTGAACTTGTCGAATTTTTTCATCATTAACATCATCATCATCATCAACATCATCATCATTAACACCATCAACATCATCATCATCAACGTCATCATCATCAACATCATCAACATCATCATCATCATCAACATCATCATCATCATCATCATCATCATCATCAACATCATCATCATCATCATCCTCATCATCACGTTGTTGTTGATCGAAGTATTTCAGGTTGTTGGGTGTTCATCTCATCACCTCGGAACACCAAATTGCACCAATCACACAGAAGATTCAAAACATTTTTATATTTATGTATATCATATTGTATATCTGATTCAAAATATATGGGTAATCCTTATTACAAATAATCATCGCTAGGTGGCGCATCAAAACATCTCAAACGGTAACATCACTTCACACGTCAACCATAAAACTTGAATTCCTAAATCCCCTCATCTCTTCACAAAACATCATAAGCGGCAAAGCTGCACGCAGCCCGGCGACACCAACCTCAATCTGTACCACCTGTTGTAAGGTACAGATTTGATTTCAGAACTAAAAACCACAAAGAAGCGATACAAGAATAACAAAGTGATGACGAGTAATGCTGACAAAGATGGAAGTGTAGAATTATCCGATGATTCCTCTTCTAGAAAGTTATTCCCAATTTAAATAATTATTCATCAATCACATAAAAAATCCAAATATGAGACTACTCCCTAGAATTTTTCGAAAAATTATTGAAGTCTTTCATAAAAAAAATAGGTTGGATATGATTTGAATTAGGAGTTTTTTCCTATGTTAAGTAGACTCTCTGAAAAATTATCTACTTTCTAGAAAAAATTCACCCTTTCAATTGGTTTAGATAAAATGTGTTGAAAATGTGAATTTTATATGTATGTAATATGAAGATTGAAGGCTTTATGCAGATAAAAAATATGATCAATTTGTATACAAGAACTATGTGGTGTAAAACAATTTTCGTCTAGTAGTCTAGACGCTGCCGTTTATTAGTTGATACTTAATGGTATAGTCACAGAATAATAAACAATCAGAAGCCCAACAGAAAGAGAGATCCGATACGGTGCTCTGTGACCTCGACCGCTGGGGTCTTATCAAAAACGGCCCATGTTTTTGATAAGACTTCCTATCAAATTTCACTTACCCTGTCAGAGCCGTTCTCAGGGTTCAAATTGTGGATGGTGAAATGATACGGCTATTGTTTATGAATACATACATCTTTATTAAAAAATAAATCTTAAATCACTGATACAAATATAGATGTGTGAACTATACAATAGATGGGTTGATAGATAACTATCAAATACAAATTTATAAATGTCTCCAAACGATTAATTTATTGTTGCTAATGTTTTTGAAGTTTCTGTTAATATACTTCAAAGCATAAAATAATTTTAGTCGCATAAATAAAGTAATAATATATTCATTGGAGAAATGCGGACAAGGGTGATTGTAGTTTATGTTTATACCTATTTCAACAAGACGTTTCACAATATACTGGTTTGTGGAAAATTACTCAAAATTGTCAATAAACACTTTATCCAAACGATACAAAATAAACAAAATCATTGTGGGCCATCTTGAGGTTTCCAAATGGATCTGAGTTCGCATTCGTATAAGCTTTTAAATGACAAAAAATTGAAGTGCCCTCAAGATCTTTATGTGCATTTGAGTAACTTTCATAGATCTCGCAAATATGTTTATTTAATCATTTTCAAATCAGATATCCCCTGATGTATCGTTCCAAGTTTTTTTCTAAATGGGTATCGGTTTGATAATCTTTTTGAAAATGAATCGACTTTTCTTTTGTTTTAAAATATCCAGTGTTTACATTCTCATTGTCATTTCCGGAATGGCTTTTATCATGATTGTTTTTTAAAGGAAAATTGGTATCATGCCCCTCACAATTTTGTGTCACCGAATGATACGAATTTATATCCGTAACTTTTGAAAGTAGATTGTCACTATCCCCTTCACAATTTTCTGTCCCATAATGGTACAAATTTAGACAACAGTTCCTTATAAGCAATTTGAAATTGTATAGTTGATGGGTCACGACAATTTCCACTTTGTTGTCTAATAAGACCAAAATAATTCTCCAAGCAATCTTGATTTAATCTGCGTGTAAATAAGTACTTGAGTCCTTTGGAGTTAAGACTGGCCCAAATTTGAAGTAGCCCATTTATTGTGATTTTTAAAGCATTAATACATTTCACCTTATTACTGACATTATTATCTCCATTGAAAATTTCCAACTGATTGAAAAAATTCAAGCATTCACTTAAAAATTTTATTTGCGACTCAATACCTTTGAAAGCGTGATTAAACATTTTCGTAGACGATGTTTGGGATGAATTAAACAAATCAAATAATTTATCCATCAGCTCAAAAAAAATCGCTGTATAGATTGCTTCTGGTGGTAAAACTTTGAAATGTACAAATGTTTTCATACCAGTAGCTACTGAATCGATCATCACTTGTGAAGCGAACTTTACTTTCATGTTTTCGAAATTGTTTGAAAAACATGAGAATTTGATATTTTGGGGGCAGCTCGAATACTATTTTGTTGGTCTATATCGTAAAATGTTCTAAAGTGCTGCCAGCTTGTAACTTTTTGTCAACTACGAAATTATATTTTGATAACATGTTTCGTATCGCTTTTATTATATGAGGTACGTCAAAGAGAAAAACGATTTTGTCACTATTTATATAAAAGAATGGATTTTCTGGTGTTATGTTTAACTGTTTGGCCATTAAAATATTATAAAAACCCATATCGCATGTTGTTGCTTGAACACTCAATCCAATACTTTTTAGTTTTATTATAGATTCAGTAATTATGTTTTTCAAATTTAACCCTGAACATGTTGAATGGGTAAAAAAAATAGCATAAAGGATTTTTCCATTTTTCGAAAATACCTCTCACCATCAAAACTAAAACGTGCTTTGCAGACACCCTCTTCAAGTTCTACGAAGCCCACAATTAAATCCTTGGATGAATTATAGAATAAATTCGCTTTGATTGCAATTTCATCAAAACACAAAACACAATGCCGATTTGACTCAGAAAAACCCTTAATTTTGATTTTGACAATTTAAAAAATTTCTGGATTATTTAAACCCGGCTGAATAGTGATGTTTTGAATTAATTTCAACAATGTGTTTGGGCTCGGTACACAAAAAACGTTATGTAATATATTTTTATATAACTTGGGTCCAGTAAAAAACATTGCTAGACAAAATATTTTGAAATCTTTTGAAAACCTGCGTCCTTTTGAAGGATGCATACTTTCGGACACTTGAATATCAATAAAGTTTGCTAACTCTTTGGATTTGCAGAATGCATGCGTTATTGCGTTAGTTCTTTATATTCTTCCAAAGAAGTACTTTTTGGTGTTGACACTTCTTCTAACCTTTTTTTAAGTGACTTGTTTTCTTCCTCTAGTTCACTGATTCTCTGCTTAAGGGTCGAAATCATCGTGCGGAGATGGATTTTTCTCGATGAAGATGCGGATAAACTTCAATTTGTTTGAGTACTAACTGGTGACGTAAACGGTGGAGTCTCACTCTGATTGTCCGTGGTTTCCGGTATTTATTCTGTGCTATTGATTCTTATCACATCAGACCCTTGAAAAACCCAAAGATAATTTATGAAAATAGTTTACCTGGGCGAATTACAATGTGTTGTGAAACGTTAATTTTTTCCTTGGAAAAATGTCCATGATGGGTAACATCTTTGGTGGAAGACGAATTCGGTGGAAATATCGTTGGGACTACAGTATAGTGAGGAATACCGTCCTCTCTGATCATCATCAATCACACGGTCAGTTCAAATCAATCAAATACTGTCGTTAACCCAGATACCTTATGAACGACCTATATTACACTGGTATGCAAATACTTTGCGAACATACTTTATTATACGCGCGCATCCTTTTATTAATTTTCTGTCACGTGATACGCGCGCATGAGTTTATGATTGTACCGGTCAGCCAGAGGTGATGTGTGATAGGGGCGTTGAGGAAGGGCTGTGAAAAAGTTGCTTAAGAATTAAAAATTGTGTTATAACGTGTTATTACAGGTCAGTAAAACGAACTCTATATTAATACTATATGTCTTGAAGATTGTACTTATATTTTACTTATTCTGTGGTGTACAATTTGTCTTGTTTTGAATAACATGTGAGTGTTTAAAAGAAACCGTTTAATGCTGTACACGACTACGGGTCAAAAATGGACGCCAAGTAGAAAAACTCAATAATTACTCAAGTTTCCGTACTGGGATTGTAGTTATAGTATGATTGAGGGTATGTGTGAGCCTTGATGAATCTACTAACATTTTTCTATACACCGTGATGGATGAATATCCTAACAAACAAGTAAACAAAGTTAGAGATATTCTTCCTAAGACCCACACAGTGGCTGAGTAGTTTTCCGCAACCCAGGGACCTCAAAAGTCTATAAAGGATCAGTAACAAACAACTCTTCAGTTTTGCTTGTAGGTATTGTGTTTTTAAAATGTGGAACTGCAATTTAGACACGGAAAAACAGTAATTTATTGATTGCATTAAAAATACAAAACAGTTGTACAGCATGGTTCGGTTTTTGGAATTGCGATTGTGGGTTTCTCTGCCGTGCTCTTTCCCCACATGAATTCCAGGCTGAGTACGCCACTGTTTTTTACTTCTCATTCACATTTG
This sequence comes from Orchestes rusci, assembly GCA_958502075.1. NCBI lineage: Eukaryota > Metazoa > Arthropoda > Insecta > Coleoptera > Curculionidae > Orchestes > Orchestes rusci. The sequence continues at coordinate 46,210,203 of OY293304.1, forward strand.
TAATAAAGTAGGTGTATTACGAATGTTGCGTTTTAATTAACATCCCAGTATCCTCCGCATTCGAGGTAAGTAGCTTTATGCAAATCACAACGTGAGTGTCTCTTCTTTCGATCAAACTTGCCTCATTCAACTTTGTTGAACGAACCCGGGTATGTTATACTACAGATTTGGTGCCGTGACCAGGATGCGCTTATTCGACAGACAATGTGGAAATTTGAGTGTGAGGGTTGTTTTTTTTTTCGAGACACGACATACATTCACAAGTTATTATTTTTTTTTTAATTTTTTTTCTGTTATTTTGATAACAAAATCCTATGTTTTGTTTGAGACTATCTACTGCTGGGTTAACGTGTATTACAGTAATGTCGAGTGCTGATGTACAAGAAGATTGGAATGCAATTGCAATGTCGAGCAATGATCCTGAAGGTCCAGATGCACATGGTAGGGGCGCGGACCACGTTTCTTCACAACCACCCGTGAGAAAAGTTGACCAAGACCAGGGAGCATCACCAACGGCCCATCCACCACCGAAGTACAACAATCTAGGGATCCAGGACTCAGGAGAGTTGTTGCGTCATCAGACGGACTTGCTGTCCAACTTCATGCAACAGCAGAACCAAATCAATAAGAGTCTTCTCAGAGCCACATCTGGTGTCTTGGAGCAACTGCCACCAGTGCCACCCGAGAATGTCACCCCAGCACCACCATTGATTTATGGTAACCATGAAAGACCTGTAATGGTACCTGCATCGACATCATCAGTAAGTGACGCAATAAACATTACTTTATCACCCAATGTCACTGACCATCATGTGACACATAACTTAAGGGGAAATGAAAGTTCGGGGGCGGAATGGAGAACCGTGGCATTAGCTCTAACTGCGCAATCTTTCCGAAATTCAAATGTCGAAAAACCAAATTTTCGTCCATCGGAGTCACAGAATCCCGTGTTATTTCTACAGCGTTTGGATCGGTTTATAAAGGCTTAGGGGCTTCACCTATACAGTCTTTGGACATCGCGGAGGATTGTTTGTCCGGCCCAGCTTCGGAGTGGAGAGATTTGACAGAGGTGGTTTGGAGCACGCTGGAACATTTCAAACGGGACTTTCTGACATTTTTTTGGTCTGAGGACAGGCAATATTCAGAGCGCGTGCGTAGGTAGTTTAAAGTACTCATCAGGCAAAAAGCTCACGTTAGCCAAGTTTTTCTTAAGGCAAGTTAGGTCTTACCGACTATTTTCATCCCAAATACCCGATGCACATATCATTTCGTAAGTTATGAGGCAGATACCAGTACCTGTGCAGTCGTTATGGGCTACTGTTTCCGAACGTACCTTGCCTGTGGCCTGGGAATTTTTAGAAAGGCAGGTCTCTATCTTTGGCAAACACTCACAGAACTCTTTCAGCAATTACACTCCTGATCCTAAACCGGATACCGCTGTAGTAGTTCGTCATCTTCCTATCACACGTAATCATCGAATCAGCTGAAATTCTATTATCGTTCCGATCCATAGGTTCAAGTGTTACTTTGTTTATTTGTATAATCAAGTGTTTTTGCATTTTGTTCACTTTGAAAATGGGATATTATTCTAGGTAATTAGCTGTAAGTTTTGTTAGGAGTAAGTTTTTTAAGAAAAAAATGTTGTGAATTTTGGTGTTATTTTCTAGTTAGTTAAAATGTTGGAAGATTGTCGCCCTCCTTAGTCCCGTCCTGTCCAAAATATTCCAAAGGGGCGATCTGAGGAATACCGTCCTCTCTGATTATCATCAATCACACGGTCAGTTCAAATCAATCAAATATAGTCGTTAACCTATATACCTTATGAACGACCTATATTACACTGGTATGCAAATACTTTGCGAACATACTTTATTATACGCGCACATCCTTTTATTAATTTTCTGTCACGTGATACGCGCGCATGATTTTATGATTGTACCGGTCAGCGAGAGGTGATGTGTGATAGGGGCGTTGAGGAGGGGCTGTGAAAAAGTTGCTTAAGAATTAAAAATTGTGTTATAACGTGTTATTACAGGTCAGTAAAACGAACTCTATATTAATACTATATGTCTTGAAGATTGTACTTATATTTTATTTATTCTGTGGTGTACAATTTGTCTTGTTTTGAATAACATGCGAGTGTTTAAAAGAAACCGTTTAATGCTGTACACGACTACGGGTCAAAAATGGACGCCAAGTAGAAAAACTCAATAATTACTTAAGTTTCCGTACTGGGATTGTAGTTGTAGTATGATTGAGGGTATGTGTGAGCCTTGATGAATCTACTAACATTTTTCTATACACCGTGATGGATGAATATCCTAACAAACAAGTAGACAAAGTTAGAGATATTCTTCCCAAGACCCACACAGTGGCTGAGTAGTTTTCCGCAACCCAGGGACCTCAGAAGTCTATAAAGGATCAGTAACAAACAACTCTTCAGTTTTGCTTGTAGGTATTGTGTTTTTGAAATGTGGAACTGCAATTTAGAAACGGAAAAACAGTAATTTATTGATTGCATTAAAAATACAAAACAGTTGTACAGCATGGTTCGGTTTTTGGAATTGCGATTGTGGGTTTCTCTGCTGTGCTCTTTTCCCACATGAATTCCAGGCTGAGTACGGCACTATTTTTTACTTTTCATTCACATTTGTAATAAAGTAGGTGTATTACGAATGTTGCGTTTTAATTAACATCCCAATATCCTCAAATTTCCCAAATTATTGTTTTGTCGGGCGCATTCGAGGTAAGTAGCTTTATGCAAATCACAACGTAGACTTCTTTCGATCAAACTTGCCTCATTCAACTTTGTTGAACGAACCCGGGTATGTTATACTACAATAGATAAGTCGCTTTTTGGACAGACTTAACATTCTGTCCTCAAAATGTGCTCCGCAGACTCGCAAATCATGCGCTTTTTTGGGATTTAATAACAAATCCTCTCTTTGACAAGCACGAGCCCAGGACTTTGCCCTTAAAAAAAAAACAAAGTTATTCTATTTCAAATGGTTTATGCTTCCGCCCTACATCAGTGTATGGTAAAAGGGTTTCAGATAATATACATACAGGGTGTCTCACGGTCTATGGTACGTTGAACGTTTACGGAAAACTAGACATAGGATCGACCTGAAAATTTGGCTGAGCCCATAATCGAGTATGATCCATATTTTGTAAATATTTTCAGTTTTGCAGTGTTACCGCTTCTTTCCAAAAGTCGTAACAACTTTCTTATTTTAAATGGACCACCGTGTATATTATTATTTTTTTTGAATCTTTGACTGATTTTAATCACTTTTGCTTCATATACTCCTATACCTATCGGCAGCGGTTTTCATTATAGATATAGATTAATTTATAATATTTTTGTCGTAAAACACATCAGTGGATTGATTTCAATAATTTCGTACTTGAAAACGGTGGAGAGTTGAAATTGCTATGCCGACTAGAGGAAGGTAGGTTTATATGGTTCCAATAGAGAAACCGATCTGAAAATATACAGGGGTGCTTCAAATTTATTAATCTTTTTCCTTCACACAAAAATGATAAAAAAACAATTTTTTCAAATGGAACCCCCTGTATATTACTTGAAAAATAAAAAGGCCAATGAATTTTCTCTCAAATGGTATCCCATGTTCCTATACCTAAACCTTCAGGATCTACAAGAGAAATTTTTCGTTGAATTTTCTACACGTTCTAGCTATTATCTGATTGTTTTGTCCATGCAGAATAAATAATTGCATGAGAACTTCGTTAGAGTATCTATTTTCAGCCATTTCCAGAGTCGTAGATCCTGAATGTTTAGGTATAGGAACATGGGATACCATTTGAAAGGAAATTTATTGGCCTTTTCATTTTTCAAGTAATATACAGGGGTTCCATTTGAAAAAATTGATTTTTTATCATTTTTGTGTGAACGAAAAAGATTAATAAATTTGAAGCACCCCTGTATATTTTCAGATCGGTTTCTCCATTGGAACCATATAAACCTACTTTCCTCTAAACGGCATAGCAATTTCAACTCTCCACCGTTTTCAAGTACGAAATTATTGAACCCAATCCATAGCTGTGTTTTACGACAAAAATATTATAAATTAATTTATATCTCGAAAACCGCTGCCGCTAGGTATAGGAGTATATCAAGCAAAAGTGATTAGAATCAGTCAAGGAATCTAAAAAAATAATAATATACAGGATGGTCCATTTAAAATAAGAAAGTTGCCACGACTTTTGGGTAGAAGCGGCAACACTGCAGAACTGAAAATATTTTTAAAATACAGATTATACTCGATAATGTGCTGAGCCAAATTTTCAGATTGATCCTATGTCTAGTTTTCCGTAAACGTCTAAGGTACCATAGACCGTGAGACACCCTGTATGTATATTATGGTTTCAAGTACTTTTGAAGTTTGCACCTTCAAGTTGGCTTTCACACAAAAGTAGCAGGGGACGTGGTTGTATAGGTTTTTGGTATGAAAGCCGCCTGATAATTTCTTATTCACAAAATACTTTTGTATCTACATGATATGTCTGATAAAAATACTCTTACCTTTGGGGATCACTAGGCCATCTAAAAAATCTTAGATTCGGCTTGATGTGACTCTTATTGTCCCAATCCTTCACTAAACACACATACCTTAATAACTAAAATTATATTTGAAAAATATTTCAAAATAATTTACGCAAATCGAAAACACACTATGCCACTGGCGGAAGACTTTTTCGCTGCAAAAGATACCACGACACTGACCGATTTACGTGAATGTTTTCTTCCAATTTCTTCCAAAGCTCGAGGGTGGAAAACCTACCTGAATATCGGACCTCTCTTTCTGTTGGGCTTCTGATTGTTTTGTGGTATAGTGATGTAAGTGGTCTCTATAATAATATTTCGCAGTCTCGTCTCATATCACAAAACACCAGGTAGTAGCAGCCCATCTGCACGAATCCATACGACGTTAAAAGAGCTAAAAATTGTCCCTCCCCATCCCATATACCTTCGTGCGTTGTCATTGTAGTTCGTCGTACGGAGCACTATAGACGTATTAATTCGAGCTGTGACGTGAAGTGTGAAATGGGAAAGCATAAGAAAAAATCAAATAGAAAAGATGGGAAGTTACTGAAGAAATTGCGTAAGGTGTTAGCAGTAGTCGACAGTAGTACTTCAAGTAAGTAGAAAATACCTATATTAATGTATTCTAATGCGTACACTGTAAGCGATAACGGTTTCAATGGTTTTGTTGCTTTTATGACTGGCTGGTTTCGAGGATGCGGTGCGGCCAGGTTTATTTATAATACTTTATTTGGAGTGGTTATGCTTGAATATGAACACAGAAAACTCTTTTTTCTCGCTTATTGCGTGGAAATTAGAGAGCCCCTTATTGGGTGCTAATGTTGAGCTGTTCAATTTTCTGAGCTAGTCCCTATATTTTTTATGGTGAAACCATACAAATTCTGCAGCTTATTGCGTGCACTCAATATTGCCCCCTTATTGGGTATCAAGGGGAAGTTATGCTCGAATGTGAACACAGAAAAGACTCTTTTTTTCCCGCTTATTGCGTGGAAAATAGAGTATCTGAGCTCAACTGGAATCCTTCTTTCTTTTTCCAGGTTCTTCATCGCAGAGCTCTTGTAGCTCTCGGAGCTCCTCGTCTGAAAGAGAAGTTAACATGGACGTTTCTAATCATCAGCAAATGTCTGTTCAAATGAAGGAAGTGTTGGGGGATTTGACCAAAAATACCAAAACAGGACCTCCTATAAATACAGAGACTGCGGAGTATTGGTCTGAAATTTTGAAAAATGGCCTGGATAAGACTCTTCGAAAGGAAATTGTTGAGAAGTTTCCTGTTACGGAAAATTGTTTGGGTCTTCGTTCTCCAAAAGTTAACCAGGAAGTTGCTGTTTGTATCACCGAAGCAATTGTGAGGCAGGATAATTTTTTTGCATCAATTCAGCAACAAATTGGAGTAGGTTTGAGTGACATGGTTGGTCCAATTGAGGCTCTTTTGAAGAGTAATGAAAATAACCAGACTTTGAAAGGGTGGTTTCAACCAAGTTGTTTGCAGACGTGCATCATACTCTTTCTGTGCATAGGCGTTTTTTACTTTCGAATAATTTAGACTATTCAGTGAGGAAAGTAGCCGAGGATTGCCCAGTGAGTGAATGATTGTTTGGTGATAATTTTTCGCAGACAATCAAGAGTACGCAAGAAATTAGAAAAGTTGGAATGGGTTTGAAGAAAACGGATCGTTTCCAAGCGAAGTCTGGTTATCAAGGACAATATAAGTCTTTGAACTGGAAGCGCCAATTTCAAAAGAAAAGGAAGAAGAAGGAGGAGGGGAACAGGGGCAAGAAGGTGTACCGGCGCAGGGAACAGTCCCAGGGCCATTCTCGGCGTCTACAGAAGTGAAGGTAGGATATGCAGGCAGATTATCAAATTTTGTTGATAAGTGGAAGACTATCACGGATAATAAAGTTATCCTTAGCTGGGTCAGAGGTTATAAAGTTATTTTTATCAAGCCTCCTAAACAAATAAGACGACCTGGTAGAATTACTTCCAATAAAAAGGAAGTGGAAGTCAAAATAAAAAATTTATTAGAAATAGGTGCAGTATCTCCCTGTAAAAGAAAGAAGAAAGAATTCTTATCGAATTTCTTTGTAATCAGGAAAAGTAATGGGGAAAGTCGCTTCATTTTGAATTTGCGTAATTTAAATAAATTTTTGAGTCCGCCTCATTTTAAATTGGAGGATTATCGAAGTGTTAAACACTTATTAAGTAAATATTCGTTTATGACAATTGATTTAAAGGATGCTTATTTTTTGATAAGCATTGACAAACGGTCACGAAAATATTTACGGTTTGAATATAGAAGGAAACAGTACGAATTTAATTGTCTGCCTATGGGTTTGTGTACCGCTCCTTTTATTTTCACAAAATTGCTTAAGCCCGTAATAGCTAAATTACGATTGGAAGGTATAACGTGTGTTATATACCTAGATGACATTTTAATTATTTCCATGAAAAAAGAAGAATGTTATATTCATACTTGTAGAGTTTTACATTTATTAACCACTTTAGGATTCATCATTAATTATGATAAAAGCATATTACAGCCTTCTAATGAGTGTAAGTATTTGGGGTTCACTTTCGATACGGTTAGAATGACGTTGTCTTTACCAGAAAATAAAATAAAAGGTATAAGGGATTTAGGTAATAAGTTTGTTAAGAAACAGTATTGTTTCATAAAAGAATTTGCCAGGTTAGTGGGGATATTAACAGCGGCATGCCCTGCAGTTAAATATGGTTGGGCTCATACCAAAAATTTGGAGAGAGTGAAATATTTAGCATTGATTAAATCTAAAGACAACTATAATTAGAAAATGAGTATCACTTCAACTGAAGTCAGGAGGGATTTGCAGTGGTGGATCCTAAATGTGGGAAAAATAAGTACTTCCATTCAAACTCCGATCAATAAGTTAGAAATTTTTTCTGATGCCTCTAATCTAGGATGAGGTGGAGTATGTAATGAGAGGAGAGCCAATGGTTTATGGACTCAGACAGAAAAAAATCTGAAAAAAACTATTTAGAGTTATTAGCGGCATTTAATTGTTTGACGTATTTCACCAAGAAATTAAGAGATAGCTCCATCCTTTTAAGGATAGATAACACTACTGCTATAAGTTATATTAATCGAATGGGCGGAGTGAAATATAAAAACTTAAATAATATAACACACGAAATATGGCGGTATTGTGAAGATAAGAATTTATATATTTATGCGTCATATATAAATTCGAAAGACAATATTATTGCTGATTTTGAATCTCGTTTGGGATATTTAAACACCGAATATGAATTGACTGGAAAATATTTTTTGGTCATTTGTACCAAGTTTCACAAGCCGTCAGTAGATTTGTTCGCCACTGAAGACAATAAAAAATGTATTTCTTTTGAGTCTTGGAAACCGGAAAAGGGAGCATTGTTTATAGATGCGTTTACTGTCGCGTGGACCAATATATCGTTTTATGCAGAGAATGATATCCAACAAGGAAGCAATTTCAAATTGAATATCTTGAATCGAACTAAAGTTAGTAATAACAGATTTAGTATTGTTTTTGAAGTGGATTCGATTACATATGATGCGTTCATCAATAAACACCAAAAAATGAACATAGGATGGAGTCGCTGCAATGTCTTCAATGAATACGGAATCAAACGGTGTTATAAGTGTTGCAAATATGAACATATTGCTAAGGATTGTCGAGAGCAGAGAGTTTGTCCGAAGTGTAGTGATAACCACGAAATTATTGAATGTAAAAGTACTGTGAATAAGTGCGGTAACTGCATTTTTTCAAACAATAAATATGGACTCAGGATGAAGACTGATCATATGGTGTGGGACATTAACAACTGTGATACCTACAAGAGGATTGAAAGCATTCAAAGGAACAAGTTTATTAAATGACAATTAGACAACGAAGATGTCACCAAGGTGAATGAGGGTATGTTTTTATATTCAAATTGTCAAGGTCTTTTAAATAATTTTATTGAAATCAAATTGTTAGTTGATAAGTTTAAACCAGTCATCCTTTGTTTATCGGAAACTCATGTGAGCAGGGATATTTTTGATCATGAGATGGCCATTCCGAACTACAATGTTATAAACTGCTTTACGAACAATAGAAGAACTGGGGGCGTATCTATATATTTGAAAAGTGATATCTCATATCAAGTTAAATTGAATAAAAATGTTGAAGGGGTTTTATGGTTATTAACTATTACATTCAAAATTGACGAATCCAACTATGTCTTCACAGGATTGTATCGATCGCCATCTGGATCGGATAAGGTTTTGATTACGGAGTTTGGAAGCTCATTGGAAGAGATAATGAACATCGATGGAATGCAAATAATAACGGGGGACTTCAATTGGACCCCGTTATGCAACAGGGAACCAACCGACCAATTTTCCGAAACTGAGATATCAGCGTTTTCTGACCCAGAATATCCTTTTTCATCGTTCTGCAAAAAGAACCCAAACATATTCGCTATCAGCGCCATCTGGGAGCGATAGGCCTATCTTGCAAAATAAAAAATTATCGACAATACAGTTTTCTATAAAGAACCAAATACGCTTGGTTTCTTATTGCAGAATCTAGAGGTGCTTGAGTCCATTTTGCAGATTTAAATTTTCCGTAAAATCAAGTAAGTACCTAACCTCACTTTTTTTAATCTTTATAATAGAACTCGAATTTTTAACATTCTTGAAGTATGTTTGGGGTAATTATTATTATTGGTTGCTGATACACCCTTTGTCGACTACTTATTCATACAAAAAGATGTTTGTGAAATACTTCCACAGTTCCTTAAAATTAGGTTGGTTCCTTATTGCGTATTTGTTTTTAGGACGAAACGCATCCTTCCGAGAGATTAAAAGAGATTAAAGAAATCAAGCTCTTGAAAGAAAAAAAATACAGCATTTTTTTTAAAACAGACTATAAAGCAGTCGCGGACGCCAAAATAAAGGATATAAAATCGTATTTACATCTAATACCTACCTCAGATCACCCATGCACTTTTATACGAACCTTATAGGAAATTCGTCTGTGGAGGAGGATATAGATGGGTTTAATGGCGAATTGGATTTCGAGTTAGATATCATCTAGTTTACCGTTATGTTTCACTTCTTTTGTTGAGAGTTACCAAATGTTTAAGCTTTGTTCTTAGTTGTTTTGAATATACCATAATGTTTAGTTACACTTGCCATTATGCATGGCGACATTATCGAGGTGTTTATTTTTATTTTTTTTAGGAGTTAAGTTATTTTTGCTAATGTTTTTTGTTAACTATGTGTTTTTAGGTATGTATTTCATCAAAATGTTTGATGCTCTATTACCTTAGTTCCTTTTGAGACCAAAGATACAAAAATGTTAATTAAGCAATAAAGAACCACATGTTTTTTTCCTACAAGGGGGTAGTTTTTTTTCAAGTAAAATGTCTAGAAAGGTTGTCTACTCATATATGTTTCATTTACTTCTTATTTGGATTATTAAATGTATTTCTTTTCAATAAAAATTTCAATTGAAAATCCAAATTGTTTTTCTCGATTATCTCCGAATTATGAAATTGGTGGTTGGTTTCTTGTTGCATAACGGGGTCCAATTATGATTACCTCAAGGCTTCGTATTATACGTCTAAATGCATACAGATAAAAAGGATTAATGGGCTCACTCAGATTGTAAACGAATTCACAAGGATCACTAATAAGAGTGAAAGTCTCATTGACTATGTCATCACAAATGACAAGACATTGAAATGCAATGTTCTCACAACTCCAAAAATCAGTGATCACAGTATTATAGAAATAAAGGTGAAACAACATACATCTCTTCGCAAGAAAATCATCTTCAAAGAACTAAAATACGATCTCAAACAGATGGAAACAGATTTGAGGAAGAATGATTGGAACAACTCTATAACAAACATGCAATTGTTATCGAAAAATTTATCAACACCGATCGTAGAATCACTGGAATCCATGACATTTATCAAAGCAAAAGTTATTAACTCCAAGTACGAAAATAATAAATGGATCACATCTGAAATATTAGAAATGATGAAACGGAGAGACAACAAATTTAGCTTTTACTTTGATGAGAGAAGAGAACCTGTGGCAAGAATACAAATCAATCAGGAATGAGGTCATAACATTGATCCGAAGGTCAAAAAATGAATATTTACATAGAATACTGGATAGTAACAGGAAAAATTCACAACAATTGTGGAAGAATCTAAAAACGCTATTACCGAATAAAAAATGTGATATTAGTCAAAAATCAGGATTGTGATATTGTCGAGTGTTTTAACCAACATTTTATTTAGAGTATAGCTAACAGTGTTTCAGAAATTAAGCCAAAAAACAATTTTAATTATGTGTTGCGTTTTGTGGACCAGGCTAATAATGTTTTAAGTAGTTTTAAAACTGTGGAAATGTCTTATTTAAATAAAATTGTAAGAACTTTCAAGCAAACTGGGGGATGTGACGATCGAATTTCAAGTGAGATCTTGAAAGACGTTTTTAACATTGTTGGAAATAGATTTTTGGACGTTATAAACAACTCTCTTACATACGGGGTTTTTCCTGACGAATGGAAGTGCTCGATTATGACACCAGTGCCAAAAGTTCCGAACAGTGCCAAGGTAGAAGACTTTCGTCCAATAAATAATATGCCGCAATACGAAAAATTATTGGAGATTGTGGTAAAGGAACAACTTGTAAATTTCTGTGATGAACATTCTGTGATACACGAGTTCCAGTCAGGCTTCAGAAGTAATCACTCCTGTGAATCTGTGATACTAGAAGTATGTAATGATTGGTTTAAATGTTTGGAGAGCGGGATGTTTGTGATATCCGTTTTTCTTGATTTTCGTCGTGCCTTTGAGACTGTAAACAGGGACTTACTGATACAAAAATTATGGACGATTGGTGTTCGCGGAACAGTGCTTAAATGGTTTTCTTCATACCTTACGAGAAGAACACAGAAGGTGAAGGTCAATAATACTTTCTCCGATAAAGCTTACACAAAATTTGGTGTCCCACAGGGTACGGTTTTGGGACCATTATTGTTTATCATTTACATCAATGACAATTTCAAGCATGTTGAGCATTGTAAAATTAAATTGTTTGCTGACGATACAATGTTGTACTTGTGTGGGACTGATATGGATGTGATGCTGAAGTATATCAATGGTGACCTTGCAAGTTTGGATAAATGGCTTTCAAACAACAATATGGCACTGAATGCAAGCAAATGCAAATTTGTTGTATTTGGAACTTCTGGAATGATCAACAAACTTGAAGGGAGAAGTATCAGCATATATTTAAATGGCCAATACATCGAAAGGACAAGAGTGATAAAATATTTGGGAGTAATGCTAGACGAACATCTTAACTTCAACAGTCATATTGATTATATCTGTGCTAAAATGTCCCGGAAAGTTTATTTTTTACAAAGAATTGGTGAGCAGTTATCCCTCTACACCAAACTACTACTGTACAAATCCATCATAGCACAACATCTGGAATACTGCTCCAGCATATTGTATAACTTGACACAGGACAAATTTAAACAACTTTAAATGATCTAGAATCGTGCAATGAGAATTATACTGTCTTGTAGCAGATATACTCCAATCGAACTGATGCTCAATACTCTGGGATTATGGATGTTAAGCAAACAATTAATCTTCGCTCATATGTATTTATATATAAAATGAAACATGGACTGGTACCTCAATATCTGTGTAAAGAATTGAAATATGTTTGTGATGTCCATGGATATAAAACACGCAGTGCTGCAACAGATTTTTATGTCACTACAAGCCGCTCAAACAAAAAGCATGGTAGCATCTTTCATAAAGGACTTTCTGAGTTCAACAAACTTCCCATCGACATCAGAAACTGTACTAGTGTAGGTGTATTTAAAAATAGTTTAAGGAGGTATGTTTCTGATCCTAATAAGTAGCCTGTGATCCACATTTATAGTTTTAGATACCTGTTTTCGTTTTTCATAGTTGATCCTAGTTTAAGTGTGTCGCCCTCATTCACCTATTCTTTGTACTACTGTTTGTATTATATAACACTTTTTATTTTTTATTATTTTCTATGTACTTGTATAGCATTTTTGCTAATAAACGCTTTTATTTATTTTATGCGTTTCCTCCTTTTTCAATGATTGCCAAAGTAATGAATAAAATAAAAAATGATCAGGCTTAGGGTCTATTGCTTGTACCTAATTGGCCAGGTCTACCGTGGTATCCTCGCTTTATGAAAATGTTAGTTAAGGAACCCTATTATATAGGCCCTTATAAAGATTTAATCATTTCTTCTTACAGAAAACCACATCCGATGTGGAGCTCACTTATCCTGGTTGCCGGGCATATATCCGGGAAGCCTTTATAAGGAGAGCCTTTCCCTCTACAGGGTTACGAGGGATAATGGGTTCTTTGTGTAAACAAACGCTTAAGCAATAAGATAGTGTGTATTTGAAGTGGTGGAAATATTGCTCAGAGAACAATGTTAGTCCCTATAATTATAAGTTGTCAGAGGTTGTGAATTTTTCAAACCAAAGATTTGAAATGGGTTGTTCATTCTCGGTGATTAATACGTATAAGTCAGCATTAGCTTTAGTAATGCCTATAAAGAAAGAAGATGAAATTATGATACATCGGTTTTTGAAGGGCATTCGTAATATTAATCCACCCAAGGCTAGATATGCAAATACTTGGGATCCTCATCCAGTACTGGAATATTTAGAAAAATTTACCCTTTGGAAGAGGTTACTCTTGAACAGTTATCTTTTAAGTTAGTTACTTTGTTAGTTCTTGTATCAGCTCACCGGTTGCAGACGCTTAGTAAGATAAAGATATCTAATATTGTTAATAGAGGCGATTATTTGGAAGTTTTCATTGATGAAACAATTAAAACCTCGAGAAAAAATAGGTCTCAGCCGGTGTTGCGTATGCCATTTTTCAGGCAAAGACCGAGTCTCTGTTTAGCTTTGACTTTAGAAGTGTATATTTGTAGAACGGAAAGTATTCGACCAGCTGGAGTGGATAATCTAATTTTGACAGTAAGAAAACCCATACATGCAGCTTCACCCCAGACCATCAGTCGTTGGATCAAGAACGTCTTATCAAAAAGTGGCATTGACACAAAACTTTACACTGGTTACAGTGCAAAACATGCTGCTGTTTCTACAGCATTTAAAGCGGGTGCAAGTATTGAAGTTATAGACAAACAGCCGGCTGGTCGGAGAAATCAAATGTTTTTTGCTTATTCTATCATAAACCGATTTTGCCGCCTCAAGATACCTTTGCAAAAGCAGTATTTAGAGGTTCTGGTTTTGATATTAATTAATATCTATTTATGTGTAGGACTTCTATGTCATCATTATTCATTTATTTTGTTTGCTTTGAATAAATGATTAGCTATTTATTTTGTTTTTTTTCCGCACAGGTTTGATGGGTTTTTGTTCTTTAAACATCTTCCTGGTGTTTTGTGATATGAGACGAGACTGCGAAATATAATTAAATGATCAATCGACTTACCTCTAAGGAAGGTTGATCATAATTATATGAGCAGTCTCGTCGAAATATCACAAAAGTCCCTCCCTTTGTTTGTTTAGTTAGAACGTTGATAAACCCACCCAAACTCATCAAACCTGGGATGTACTTTGAACTAATGACAATTTCGTGGTAGGCACGAAGGTATATGGGATGGGGGGGGGACATTTTTTAGCTCTTTTAACGTCGTATGGATTCGTGCAGATGGGCTGCTACTACCTGGTGTTTTGTGATATTTCGACGAGACTGCTCATATAATTATGATCAACCTTCCTTAGAGGTAAGTCGATTGATCATTTAATTATCCCTCTGTTGACACGTACATAGTGGTGAGACCTGGGTTTCGTTTGGACTTTCCCACCCTCCCTAGTCTGGTTCGGCTGATTAGATCAAGAAAAAAGAAGTCAGTACAGTTCTTTATAAATAGTTGAACTCGATACATGGTTCGATTTTTTTGAAGCATCTTGGCAATTCCCTACGTATATTCAATACCATATTTGAAGTTGATAAGGTAAACCACATTCTCATACATTAAATTTGGACTATTTGCGATGTATATTATTTTTAGTGAAAACAGTTATGCAAATCTATTAATTCGGATTAAATTGATTGATAACGATTTCCCCTCACGACTGTGCATGGTGTCCATAAGCTATTCATCGAAAGAGTACACAAGTTGAATAGAAGAAAAATTTATTTTTTCATGTAAGGTGAGTCATCTATTTATTTATGTTATTTTATTTTTTTTAATCAACATGTTCTCCTACAATGTTTTCACCAAAATAATTGCTCACTTCATTATTACACTTACATAATATTTTTTTTGTTTGATAAATCTTGTGTGATAATAAATAATAACTAATGGTCCCTTTGAATAATATTAATCATCAATAATTGAATCTTGATTATCTAGAAAAATAATATGTTTAATAGCGTAAAAACACTTTTTATAATATTTTAAAGTTTAAAAACAAACCCCACTAATTCCTTGTTCATTTTGATAAATTGGAAAGGAGATATTTTATCAAAATTAGGTACCCGCCTAGTAGAGTCTATAGATGATATTATAATAATTTTAATTTGATTTAATTTTTTGAAAACATCGATTGGATAGGAAATTGATTATTTTAAATATTTCAATATGAAAAATGCTGTATAATCCGGGCTTATTATAATCAAAAATATGTATTGAGGGGTTTTGGGGTTGTGTTTTGTAAGAAAATTGTTGTATGTGCAAGTAAAGCTATTTTTTCTGTTACCCAGTTACTCATCAACGATGATCTGACCACTTCACTGATGTTGAATTGCAAAAATTGGATGCCTTCATTTGAAGACTGCTTGAATTAATAGCAAATCCTTGTGATTGAAGGTACGTGATGCGCCAAAATTATATCGCGGAAAATTAAATAATATATTTTTCATAGGATCCTCAAATATTCAATTTGGAATTGGCAATATTGCAATAGTGAAAGGAAAAAGATTGTCAAAAAAGGGAACTTCAAGAGGTGTCCAGCACTGCTGTAGTTCTACAGCAGAGAACACCTGTATCACAAAGGATTATCAAAAAAAGAAGACTTCAGGACACCTGCAGTCCAACAGCAGAGAACATCTGTATTCGCAAAGTCTTTTCAAAGTTGGATTCGGGTTCGGGTGAGTAAGAAAATTAATATCAGATTGTTTCTTAAAGTGTTCGGACGTGTTCAGTTTCTTAGCAGCAATTTAAATTATTGACTTTTTTTTTTCATTATATTGAGGGGGAGCTATTTACATCAGTCTTAGATTGTCTCTCGAGGTATTCAGATGTGTTCTGCTATTCTTCTTAGTGATAATTTTAGAGTATAGTTATTTTAAACAATCATATTGAGGGTGAGTTACTTTCATCAGTCTTAGATTGTCTCTTGAAGTGTCCGGACGTGTTTTTGCTATTGTTTTTCTTAATTGTATCAGTTTTCACGAATCATGTTTGCTATTAATGCGGATGCGGATCAAACGTATTGCTGCACTACTTGGGATATTTTGAATCAAGTCTTCTGAAGAACTTTTTCGAAAAGGCTTGATTGAGTGTGCTCGAGTAGTCATAAAAATCAACAAATCTGTGAAAACTGCTCGTTCAATAGGGGAAAAACAACAATTACAAGCAGCAATGGTTAGCGTCAAAAGTTTAAGACAACAGTTCAAAATACATAAAAAAAGGACGGTGGGGTCCAGAAAAAAGAAACGGCATGTCACCGTGAAAATGGGAAGATTTGAGTACAGCTTTTGAATCTAGAGTTGGAACAGGTGTCTTGATTAATCTTTACCATAAGGACATCATTGGATATTTATTGGATTGTAGGGTTATATTTAAAAGTAGGGTTCAAAATATTTTAAAAAATAGTCATGCTGTCAAAGATAACACTGTATTTTGTGGGGAATTCATTGTTAATAAAGCGAATACAACCTTGACGGAAAATAAATATTTAAATACTCAAAATGCCCCCTTATATCAGGATTCTGATTTAGATATATGGTTCGATAAAAATATAAAAATCCCCCTGCTTAGTGAATAAGAGTTTCAGGAAAAAGATAGTGGTTGGGCCTTATCTAAAATAGTAAATTTGACTATCGATATAGATAAGTATAAACCAATCAGAGCCGGGTCCTATATTGATCTACCCCCTCAAATTAAAAATAGGAAAGCTTGTGTCAATATTGAGAATCCTGATGATTCACGTTTTGCTTGGGCAGTGGCTTTGACCATACACGCTTGTATGGTCGAAGGGGGTCTCTGCACTTTTTCCTGTTGATCATGACTTTGTAAAAAGGACTTCTTCTTATCAGTTTTAAATTTAAAAGGTATTAAGGTCCCCATGACATTATCTCAGATTACTCGATTTGAACAGCAAAATGATATTTCTATAAACGTCTACAGATTGGAAAAATCTGGAAAGTCTTTCAAGATTATACCTACCCATATCACTAAAAATGAAGTTGAGTACCATATTAATCTTCTAATGGTACATGGTACAAGACAATTATCAAAGTGGTAAAGAGGGGATGATTCTTCCAACTAGAAATCATTTCGTTTGGATAAAAAATCATTCCCGTTTTGTTTCAATGCAGTCGAGTAAAAAGAAAATTGCTAAATATATTTGTGATCACTGTCTCCATTACTTTTATGATGTTGGAAAACTGGAAAATCATCTGCAAGACTGCGAAAATCTGAATAATGGTCCTCTTCCAAAGATTCCCGAGAAAAATCGAAGGTTTGTTGAGTTTACCAACTTTTCTTTCAAAACAAAAACACCTTTTGTCATATATGCTGATTCCGAGTGTCTTTTGACCCCTGTTGAAGATGATATATCTAAAAATACTCAAAAATATCAATCACATGTTCCATTTAGCATTTGTAGTGCGTTGCTTATGGTTAATATTAGTCAACCGCACAATGTATCGCTTACCAAGCATAACCTACTTATCGAGCAACTATGTGTACTTGTTAATCAATATGTGAAATAGAGTATCAGTATTGTTCGAGACACCGATGTTTGCTTATCTATTCCTAACCCTCGGACAATATCTTTCTACATGGCGATCCTGCCAAACCAAATGGCATAACGGTAGATTTGGCCATATAACTCGACCAGTTGCGACAAGTCAGTGCAAAATGTGTGTAATTGAGTGTTAATAATGGGTCAAAATCAACCAAAAGGCAAGATCATCGACAGAATTAAGAAGAATCGAAACGATTGTCTAAGAGCAAGAAGCGAGGTACACCTGGAGCGTTATTCTGTACATGTTTCCGTTAGCCGTCGGTATCGGTATCTACCGACATTTAACATGACGACGCTATTCTGTATGCCATAGTTACCGACTGTCGGAAATGCAACCGTCAACTATCGTTATATACCGATATCGATCGATTTGGTAAGATCAGCCAATTAGCGATAAGCAGAACTGTCAGATCCGTCAACGAGAATACGCCATTTCGCCGCTCAAATGACATTTTTGGATTTGCTTTGAAAGGTTTGTGTTTTTCGCTCGTTATCGAATAAAAAAAATGACTACACAAGCTATAAGGTCAGTGAATTTTGTACATTCATTGTCACATTTATTCATTTAGATATGAAAGCAAGTCGAGACAAAACTTTTGCGTCAAGTTATAGGAACTTGATGAAGGATTCGCAACTAACAATGTCGACTATTTGAATGAAAATAATTAAGTGTATGTCCTCCATCTATTATACAAAATATAAAGAGTCAATCTTGCTGCTTGTAGCAGTTTACTTTTTTCACATTTCTAGATAAAGAGTTTACAAATTATCGCGCCAAAATATCACGTTCTCAAAATATGAACTTTTTACTCGATTTGAGGTACCTATTTAAAGTATATTCACTCGAATCTATCTACCGGTTTATTATATTATTTGTGTGTCTGTGTGGAACTTGGAGTATATTTGGCGTAGGTATACCTAAGTACAGTAATATGGGGTGAATTCAAAGGGGCTTTTGAGTTTTTTTTTAATATTGCACTGCCGTTTGACATTAAAAATTTACCAATGTCCAAGTATTTATTTTACCTCTGTGTAGATTAACAAAACAGAATGATCAATCAAAAAACTAATAATATAATTTTTTTTATGATTGAATATTGTTCGAATTCAGTTCAAGCAATTTTGCCTAGGGCGTTCCGGAATTAGGTTGAAATATTTGAACAGTATTCTCTACACTAAAAAAAAAATATTATTTACCATACACATTTTTTTTTGCGAAAACGCTTTGTTTTCGAGATAACAAGATGTCAAAGATATATTTTTATTTTTGTTTTATCTAAATAAATCCCATGAAGGGCCGAGTGAAGCATCTGAGAGAAAAACGCTTTATTCTTGGAGTGTGGTTGGCATTTTTGTGCTCAAGTGGAGAATTTAGAATTTATTTATTCAAAGATTCTACCTGTTCATTCCTTTAATTTATTCATGGTACTACTATATTGTTTATAAGGTAAATCCACAACAACTGTTTTACTATAAAAACTTGATTATAGACTTGAACCTAGCTATATTATTGATTATTATTCTCTTTAAATTCATATGTTTCTGTTCGGTTTGAGTTGCGAGGTGTTTGACGCTTCGAGTGAAATCATATAAATTCAAAGTTATCATGAATGTATAGTGTGACTGTGTTATTAGTAGGTGCATGGTCATATTGAGTGATAATTATGCAGTTATTATTGGGAAAGCAATTTTTGAATTGAATTTTTATCAAACATTTATCAAAATCTTTTCAGCAAATCGCAGTGGTTTAATATCGCATAGAGGGACCATATATCATAAAACAATAAATCAATAAATATTGAATCAAATACCTATCTCCAATGTCATATTTTAGAAAAACTTGCAAATATAATATTATCACTTAGGTAGAAACCTTTTATAAAATACCAAACTGGTAGTGTTCAGTTTGGTTTTTTGGTGGTTTAAGTGATAATATATTCGCGATTCAATGTAGAATATATTTTGTAATAGTCTAAATTATGTTGAATGAAATACCTATCTCTAATGTCATGTTTTGAAAAAATATATGCATATTTATTGTCACTTAAACTTTTAATAAAATACTAAATTGAAAACTATAATGAAAAATATCTTTAAAAATATTCTAAACGTACTTAATAAATCCGCCAATTCAAGGTAAAACTTTAACTACGAAACAAATATCAACATCGGTAACGGCCACCGTAGGGTTGGCGAGATCACGGTACAGATACCGATTCTCGTTGGCTTGATTTACCGATATTGGTCGGTAACTAAGCATACAGAATAGCACACAGAGCGGCTTGACGATAACTATCGGTATGTGACAGTTACCGATACCGACGGCTCTCGGTAACGTGTACAGAATAGCGCCCCTGTTCATTTGACGGTTCGTGAATCGATGAGATATACTCGATTCCATCAGGGAACTTCCACTAGTGGTAACCAAAACGGCACTGGCATCGTGGGAACAAAGCTAGAACGGCGCAATGTCGCTAGTTTTGCAACATGGATGGTTCCAGGTATCCGGATCTTTGAAAGCAGTCTGACGAATACAGCAATTGAAGAAAATCGATGATTGACAGCTGCCCATCTTGGACAGATATAAAAGAAAACTTCCGTGGAATGTTACATGGCATATATTTTTTTTAGTATTTCATTTTGATGTATGTCGTATATGTTTACCGTATTTTATTCTATCTATTTTTTATAAATGACTATTGAATCGTGTTTCATAAGCGCGCCTACGCGTTCATGTATTCATACCCGAAGTTGGCTAATACTGCAACTCTGCATTCCATTGAGAATACTATCATGGTGACAATAGAAATATTTTAATACTTAAGCATTATTAGGATACACGCTATTTTTACGCTATTCGATACGACTTAGATAGTTCAGTATATTTTCAAGTAAACAAGTTATCGTAGGTAATCTAATGAACTATGTAGGCTGAATTTTATGGTGTCTATAATACAAATGATTTGGAAAAGTAATATAATAATGTAATGTCAGCTACGAAAATAAGCTTTGAGGAACTTTTAGCCAAGGTAACATTTTTGAAAGATGAAGTAGTCAGAAACTCTAAAAGAGTTTTAAAAACTAAATTGCCTAGATCGGAAGTTATCAAAAACGAGGTTAGAGATAGTTTATTAACTGATTTCAACAAATTTGTTAAAATCGTGAGTATTTATTATAAAAGCTTGACAGATTCTCAGTATCAACAAATCAAACTATTATTTCATACAGTCCGAGATAGAGTTATAAGGTCATATCAAGTTTTGCGCGTTGATTATAAGGTCCCTACCACTTTTAGTGCAATAGATCCGCAAATAAAAGAGGAATTATTTATTGTCGACGCATCCGAAAACAAGGACGAGACAGAACAAGACGAAACCGACGAATACGACGAGAAATATCCATCCAACATGCCTCTAACAGCAGTCGAATTTTATAACTTTGCAAGTAAAATTCTGCCCAACGAATTCGATGGTTTGGTAGATAAGTTAACATCATTTTTGGACGATTCAACTTTATTAGGTGCTAATGTTGATAATCACGAGACCAACGCAGTAGCTTATGCAAAAACCAAACTAACGGGCAAGGCTAGAGATTTAATAGATGACAATTGCAGAACTATTGAAGATATTAAAATCAGGTTGCGTAACGGAATTATTCCTGGAACTTCACAGGCAGTAACTTCAAAAATTATAAATCTCAGACAAAATCAGAATAGTCAAAAATACAGGGTGTCCCAGCAAGGGTGGCCACCGGCCATATCTCGGAAACTACTGGACCTAAAAGTTCAGGAAAAAAAATATGATCACTAAAGTGGCCACGAGAAAATGCTGGAAAATATTTTTCAACCTTGAAATTTTGCCGCTAGGGGGCGCAATCAAAGCTTAAATATTAAAATTCGAAATTTCTCCGGAAATTCTCAGATTGAGGTATATCTTTATCAACATTGTTAGAAAACCTAGACAATTTCACGTCTTTTTGGTACAGGGCTCATTGGCGTACCGATCTTCGTGTGAGTAGGGGAAGGTAGTGAAAGTGTAATTGTTCAAGTGGCTGTAACTTATAAACGACTCGTCCGATTTTGTTGCGTATAGGCTTGTTTGAAAGATAAATGTGAGTACTTTCGTATATCGTATCCAGTGATGCGTGATTGTCTCCAGAAAAGTTGCTAGAAGGGGTAACTTGAATTAAAAACAGTGTTTTTCATTTTACCGCAAAAATTTAAATGGTATGGTATATTTCTGATAATAATAACCAGTCCAAATTATGTAAAATTTAATGTTTTAAGGTTTTTAAGGTTTTTTTTTTTTTGTTTTTTTTTTTTTTTTTTTAGGTTTTTTTTGTAAATTTAATCTGCATTTTGATCAGAATTATACCGTACCATTTAAATTTTTGCGGTGAAACGAAAATAACAGTTTTTAATTCAAATTACGCCTTCTAGCAACTTTTCTGGAGACAATCACGCATCACTGGATACGATTTACGAAAGTACTCACATTTATCTTCCAAACAAGCCTATACGCAACAAAATCGGACAAGTCGTTCATAAGTTACAGCCACTTGAACAATTACACTTTCACTACCTTCCCCTACTCACACGAAGATCGGTACGCCAATGAGCCCTGTACCACCAAAAAGACGTGAAATTGTCTAGGTTTTCTAACCATGTTGATGAAGATATACCTCAATCTGAGAATTTCCGGAGAAATTTCGAATTTTAATATTTCCCAGCATTTTCTCGTGGCCACTTTAGTGATAATTTTTTTTTTCCTGAACTTTTAGGTCCAGTAGTTTCTGAGATATGGCCGGTGGCCACCCTTGCTGGGACACCCTGTATATTTTTGACATTGAAAGTCTAACTCAAAGATTAAAAAGATCTTTCATAAGTGAAGGCGTGCCTGTGATAGTAGCAGAAGGTTATACAAAAAATACGGTCGTGAAAGCTTCACAACAAAATGCTAGTTCAGATAGGGTTAAGTTAGTCATGGAAGCTGGTAGCTTCCAAACGTCTCAAGAAGCCATAACCAGATTTATCAACGTAAATTCGGAGCATGAACCTCATTCTTCAATTCTTTATTTGAACAGAAATAATGAAAACATAGGTAGAGGTTTTTACCGAGGGAGAAGAAACTTTAATCCTCGTGGTCGTATTAATTTTGAACATCGACGGCAAAATAACAATTTCCGTTACAATGACTATCGAAATAATGCTATCAACGGTCGATACCAAGGTCAATCCTACAGAGGAACAAGACCCAGAGGTAGATATAACCAATTTGTAAGGGCTTATGACGCGAATTTAGGTCAGGACCAGGAAAACTGTCGGGGACCCCAACAAGGTCCTTTGGGGCACTCCTAAAAGTATTTAAAATGGACCTGACGCTATCGAATTTTGTAATAATTCAGACAGAAATGACAGGAGACCAAAATGTCACCTTAATCGTAGACACGGGAGCTGATATATCGTTATTTAAAAGAGGTAAAATAAATCCGCATATTAGCAAAATTCAAGGTGTCACGGATGGTGTCACTAAATCTATAGGAACAACACAAACCAATATCTATGCTGATAATTTTGTTTTTAATCACGTTTTTCACATAGTAGGCGATGATTTTCGGATTCCTGCTGACGGAATAATAGGCAGAGACTTTATTTTGAAATACCAATGTAAACTTGATTATTCCAACTGGACTATGACTCTAAAAACCATACAAAATGATATAATTTTACCAATTTTTAATAGTCCAGAGGACGATGTTTTAGTCGTGCCACCCAGGTGTGAAGTTGTACGTAAACTAAAATCGCTACAGCATCTTACACGTGACTCGGTAGTTAAAAACGACGAGATAGCACCCGGAGTCTTCGTGGCTGGTACAATAATATGAATGCGTCTACATAAAAAATCCTAAAATTCAATACTCAGATTTATCCGACTTTAAAATTTACTATGCAAACAGTCAAAATTGTGAAAAGACGTAAGAAAGAAACTCTATGTTATTGAGAGAGCTCAATACAAGTAATATTTCACAATTCGTGAAGACCGACATGATAAATTTGTGTCAAGACTTTTCTAATATTTTTGCACTAGAACAGGATCAACTCACTACAAATAATTTTTAACAGCAGAATTTAAAATTAATTGACGAGTCTCCAGTCTACGTTAAAAATTCTAGAATACCATATTCAAAAATGGAAGAAATTGATTCGCAGGTTAATAGAATGCTAAAAGACAAAATAATCGAACCATCACATTCCAAATACAATAGTCCTATTTTACTTGTACCGAAAAAATCTAAAAATAACGAAGAGAAAAAATGGCGACTTAGATTATACACAAGTGAACAAACGCTTATGCGCCGATAAATTTCCTATCAGTCGAATTGATGAAATCTTAGATCAGTTGGGTAGAGCTAAATGGTTTTCGACACTAGACTTAAAGTCAAGATTTCATCGAATTCCATTGAAGGAAAGTTCTCGAGATGTTACCACATTCAGTACAAAAAACGGATCTTTTCGGTTCACAAGACTTCCTTTCGGTCTCAAAATTATTAGCCCTAATTGTTTTCAAAGGATGATGAACATCGCTTTTACAGGGATTACACCCGGAAAAGCTTTTCTGTATATGGATGATCTAATAGTGATAGGTTGCTCAGAAGGTCATCATTTGCAAAATTTACAGAGTGTTTTTAGTACATGCAGAAAATACAACCTTGAGTTGAATCCAGGTAAATGTACATTTTTTCAAAATAACATCACTTACTTAGGGCATTCGATTACGTCAGAAGGAATTCTACCTGACGAGTCGAAATTTGAAATCATTCGGAAATACCCGCAACCGCAATCACCCGATGACGTGAGAAGGTTCACTTCCTTTTGTAATTATTATCGACGATTTATAAAAAATTTCGCCGATATAGCTAAACCATTAACTAAACTTACTCGCAAAAATACCCAATTCAAATGGTCTGAAGAGTGCCAAAAATCTTTCGAAACACTAAAACAACTTTTTGTGGAACCTCAAATTTTGCAATATCCCGATTTTACCAAACCATTCGTTTTAACAACAGATGCATCCAAAGAGGCCTGCGGAGCCGTACTTTCTCAAGATTTCAATGGTGAAGATTTACCAATAGCTTTTGCATCGAGAGGTTTTACAAAAGGGGAATCAAATAAAAGTGTAATTGAAAAAGAACTGGTAGCAATTCATTGGGGAATAAATCACTTTAGGCCATATCTCTATGGAAAAAAATTTCTAGTAAAATCAGACCACAGACCATTATCCAAAATCCTTCGTCAAAATTATCAAGAATTCGATTAGATCTTGAAGAGTACGACTTTGAAATCCAATACATAAAGGGTAGAGAAAATATTTTAGCTGACGCATTATCTCGTATATCAATCGACGACTTAAAAAACATTAGTGTGAATTCAGTCAACATTTTAGCTGTTACCAGTGACAAAAAAGCAAAATCAGCAGATTGAGCATAAAGACATAAATGATGATCACAATGTTATTCTCAAAATACAGGAAGCTCTAACTGACCATAATTTGATTGCAATGCCTACTTTGAGATTTTCTAATGAGCCAAATTATCTTAGGATGATTATTAAAAAGGCGGAAAACGCGAAACAAATATAGAAAGTAGTTTTCATTTCACTTATGGCAATTTCTCCTTAGGGAAAATATTGTCTCGGCTGCAAAAAATAGCTAGTGAAAATAAACTTCATACATTAAAGTTGAAGACGAATGATGAAATTTTCAAAACGTGCACAATAAACGAACTTAAATTTTTAGGTCAAGATTATTTAGATAACTTGACAATGGTTTTATACAGGGATCCCAAACTTATTAGTGATAGTCATGAAAAATTGCAATTAATTGAAAAATATCATGATAATCCATTAACCGGAGGACATAGTGGACAAAAACGACTTTTGAAAAAATGAAGGACGCAATTCCGTTGGAGAAATATGTCACGAGACGTTGCTAAGTACATTAAGAATTGCAAAAAATGCTAGGTTAACAAAAGAAGAATGAAGCACACGGAATCTATGTCATCACCTCAAAAAGCATTTGACATAGTTTGTATAGACACGATAGGTCCATTCTCAAAAACCAAAAATAACATGAACTACGCAGTTACTATACAATGCGAACTGACTAAATACGTCGTTATGTACCAATTCCGAATAAAGAAGCAAAAACGGTAGCAAGAGCCATAGTCGACGATTTTATTCTTACTTTTGGTCCAATGAAGGAGATAAGAACCGATATGGGAACGGAATACAAGAACGAAGTCTTACAAAATCTGTCTAGTCTTTTAAACATTAGTCAAAAGTTTTCGACAGCTTATCACCATCAGAGCATAGGAGGCTCACCGGGAGTTTACCATGACTATACACCATTTGAACTAGTTTTTGGTCATAAATTAGAACTACCCGACGAACTGACAAATAAAATTGAGCCTTTGTATAACATTGACTCTTACTATCAAGAGGTTAGATATAGGTTACAAGTTGCACATAAAAGGGCGAGAGATTTTATAATCAAAGAAAAAGAGAAGCGAAAGTTGATATATGACAAAAATTCTTCAAAATTAATATTGCAACCAGGTGATTTAGTTGTGCTTAACAACGAGGGTAGAATTAAGTTTGACCCTTGGTATAAAGGTCCTTATATCGTAGTAGATTTTGATGATGCCAATTGTACTTTAAAAAGTGAAACTGGAAAGATTGTGACAGTTCACAAAAACAGAATACAAAAGTTTTATTCAAGGTGATTTTCGTAATATGATGATATAGTATTTTATCCTAATACATTAACCTTATAAGCTTATTATTTCTATAAGCACATAAGTTTATTTTTGAATTTGTAAACTGTATTACGAAAATGTAACATAATCATTTTGCGCAATAATTGTTGTAAGTATGGTATGTTCTCATTTCATATTGTTATTATGAAAAAATTGCAATCTTATGAATAAACAATATTGTCCAAATAGGTTATAGATGAATTTGCAAATTCTTTAATTTTGTTAATATTTTATTTCAAAGCGGCGATGGTGTCACCGGTCTAAAGGCGCCAATGACCGATAACGTCATCTAAGCAATAAGTTAATTTTGGTAAGAGACCATAAAAAAGGTATCTTATATATATATATATCTATATTATGAGTGTTATTGTATTATTGTAATCCATAGTATTAAGACATAAAAGGGAAACTTGGTGTAGTAGGAAAATATTTCCAAATATGTAACGAATGAGACACATTGAACTAAGCTAACTCAATGAATCCCATTCTTCTGAAAAAGGGGAAGATGTAGTGCGTTGCTTATAGTTAATATTAGTCAACCGCACAATGTATCGCTTACCAAGCATAACCTACTTATCGAGCAACTATGTGTACTTGTTAATCAATATGTGAAATAGAATCAGTATTGTTCGAGACACCGATGTTTGATTATCTATTCCTAACCCTCGGACAATATCTTTCTACACATTGGATATTATGTTAAATGTTCTTATGATGACTCGTTATCGTTTTATTAGTCTTATACGGGGGTCGATTGTATTCAATGGTTTGTTAATGAACTTTTCGACTTTCCTGAAAATGTGATGACAGTCTTCCATTGGAGAAGCTTACATCTGAACAAGTTAAGCAATTTTTTAAGGCGAGTTGTTGTCATGTATGTGAAAAGGTTTTCCAAGCAGAAGATAAAAGAGTTCGTGATCATTGTCACTTAACTGGTATACAAGGTGTTTCATTAATATTGCGAAAAAAATCAGGGTGAGTTTCCCAACTTGAAAATAATAAGAAAACTTCATATAAAGGTGTGTCTGGAAATGCTTCGTTACAGAGCTACAGGGTGTTGAAGTTTTATTTTTATTTTTGTTTTTTCTAAATAATATTTGAACCAATGTCTATATTTTCATAAAAATTGGTATTTGAGGGTTTGTTTTTATGCGAAATTCGAATTTTATCTCAGTTTGGCTGTTACATGTAGAGGGCGCCACCTACACTCATTTGTCCTGATATGTACAGCCATAACTTTTTTGGACGTGACCGTATGACATATTTGAGTGAAAAAACATATTTCTCCTTTATTTTTATGCAAAAAAGGCATACTTGTTAAAAGTCGCTACGTGCCACCATTTTCAAGATATTTGGATTTGAAATTATTTCGGTCATAATTTCATTATCAAATGTATTCATCATTTCAAATCTAAATATCTCGAGAATGGTGGCACGTAGCGACTTCTATCAGGTTTGCCTTTTTTGCATAAAAATAAAGGAGAAATATGTTTTTTCACTCAAATATGTCATACGGTCACGTCCAAGAAAGTTATGGCTGTACATGTCAGGACAAATGAGTGTAGGTGACGCCGTCTAAAAGTTAGAGCCAAACTGAGATAAAATTCGAATTTCGCATAAAAAGAAACCCTCAAATACCGATTTTTATTAAAATATAGACATTGCTTCAAATATTATTTAGAAAAAACAAAAATAAAAATAAAACTTCAACACCCTGTAGCTCTGTAACGAAGCATTTCCGGACACACCTTTATATGAAGTTTTCTTATTATTATTAAGTGGGGAAACTCACCTTGATTTTTTTCGCAATATTAATGCATCACCCTGTATAGAGGACCTGCCCATGAAAAATGTAATTTGAATTTCCAAGATAGCCACATTATTTCTGTTTTATTTCATTGTCTTAGTTCATATGATGGACATTTGCTTATCAAAGCTTTAGCTGAAGTGGATGGGTCAATCGATGTTCTTCCTGTAAACAAAGAGAAATATATCTCCTTTACAAAGCATATCCCTGAAAGTCGTATTCAATTCAGATTTTTGGATAGATTTCGTTTTATGGCTTCCAGTTTAGATAAACTAGCATCTTATCTTTCAGATTTTCCCATTTTAGAGTCCGAATTCAGAAATCTGAGTGACGATTATTTCAAATTGCTCACTCGTAAAGGTATAAGATTTCCATACGACTTTATGGATGATTGGTCTTAAATCAATAAGCGTCAATTACCTCCCAAGTCAGAATTTCAAAGCAGATTGGAGGATTAATGTATTTCAGATAGTGAGTACGCACATGCGCAAAAAGTCTGGAATACATTCTCATGTCGAACAATGTGTGACTGCGAAAAACAATCTGTATCCCACAGCCGATCTATTTTCGGAGTTTGAAGTTTTGAATTTTAGAGGATTGTTTCTATGTGCAAGCCTTTGTAATACAACATACCCGGGCTCGTTCAACAAAGTTGAATGAGGTAAGTTTAATGACGTTTATGACGAATACCTACGTTGGGCCTACGTTGTGATGACTCCACCTTCCAAAAATTTACTTACCTCGAATGCGCCAGACAAGTACAAAATTGGGGAAATTTGAGGATATTGGGATGTTAATTAAAACGCAACATTCGTAATACACCTACTTTATTACAAATGTGAAAAAAAATAGTGCCGTACTCAGCCTGGAATTCATGTGGGGAAAGAGCACGGCAGAGAAACCCACAATCGCAATTCCAAAAACCGAACCATGCTGTACAACTGTTTTGTATGTTTTAATGCAATTAACAAATTACTGTTTTTCCGCGTCGAAATTGCAGTTCCACATTTCAAAAACAAAATACCTACAAGCAAAACGAAAGAGTTGTTTGTTACTGATCCCTTATAGACTTTTGAGGTCCCTGGGTTGCGGAAAACTACTCAGCCACTGTGTGGGTCTTAGGAAGAATATCTCTAACTTTGTTTACTTGTTTGTTAGGATATTCATCCATCACGGTGTATAGAAAAATGTTAGTAGATTCATCAAGGCTCACACATACCC
Source organism: Orchestes rusci (assembly GCA_958502075.1). Taxonomy (NCBI): domain Eukaryota; kingdom Metazoa; phylum Arthropoda; class Insecta; order Coleoptera; family Curculionidae; genus Orchestes; species Orchestes rusci. Next base: position 46,239,694 of record OY293304.1, read on the forward strand.
TCAATCATACTATAACTACAATCCCAGTACGGAAACTTGAGTAATTATTGAGTTTTTCTACTTGGCGTCCATTTTTGACCCGTAGTCGTGTACAGCATTAAACGGTTTCTTTTAAACACTCACATGTTATTCAAAACAAGACAAATTGTACACCACAGAATAAATGAAATATAAGGACAATCTTCAAGACATATAGTATCAATATAGAGTTCGTTTTACTGACCTGTAATAACACGTTATATCACAATTTTTCACAGCCCTTCAACGCCCCTATCATACATGCTCTCTCGCTGACCGGTACCCTTCGTTAAAACTCCTGCGCGCGTATCACGTGACAGGAAATCAATACAACGATGATGCGCGTGTATAATATAGTATGTTCGCAAAGTATTTGCATATCAGTGTAATATAATAAATAAATAATAATAATAAATAAATAATATATTACGTAATTTTTAACAATTCAACTGCTTCATATCAGGTTATAAATGTAATAGGATCTCACATTCAAATAATATGCTGTACCTAGATGACAGATCATCTGTATGGACAGCAAATCAGTATCTCATTTTAATCAGTTGAACATCAATAACAATATATTGATAGACATATCTCTTCCAGAATGGAGAAATAAGCGAGTGGGCTCAGAACAACCTTTCAAATTTTTTCCAGTTCATGGCAATATATATTTTACATTCTTTCCTAAATAATTGCATTCTGTCTATGTTTCTTATCTCTACTGGTATAATATTATAGCACTTTGGGGCTAAGCAGTTTACAGATCTTATGTTTATACTTCTATTGCTATTGGGTACAGATATGTTCTTATTAATTTTATTTCGTGTATCGTACATATGATTTACATAGGTTTTTAAGAAGTTTGTTCTATGTACGAATACAGATATTTCTAAAACATACAGAGACCGAACATTCATTACATCCTGGGAATATAGTAATTCCGTGGAAAACCTTTTATTTCTCCTGAATATGACTTTTAAAATGTAGTTCTGAGAAACGTTTAAAGTAAGGTTTGCCTTTTTTGCATAAAAATAAAGGAGAAATATGTTTTTTCACTCAAATATGTCATACGGTCACGTCCAAGAAAGTTATGGCTGTACATGTCAGGACAAATGAGTGTAGGTGACGCCGTCTAAAAGTTAGAGCCAAACTGAGATAAAATTCGAATTTCGCATAAAAAGAAACCCTCAAATACCGATTTTTATTAAAATATAGACATTGCTTCAAATATTATTTAGAAAAAACAAAAATAGAAATAAAACTTCAACACCCTGTAGCTCTGTAACGAAGCATTTCCGGACACACCTTTATATGAAGTTTTCTTATTATTATTAAGTGGGGAAACTCACCTTGATTTTTTTCGCAATATTAATGCATCACCCTGTATAGAGGACCTGCCCATGAAAAATGTAATTTGAATTTCCAAGATAGCCACATTATTTCTGTTTTATTTCATTGTCTTAGTTCATATGATGGACATTTGCTTATCAAAGCTTTAGCTGAAGTGGATGGGTCAATCGATGTTCTTCCTGTAAACAAAGAGAAATATATCTCCTTTACAAAGCATATCCCTGAAAGTCGTATTCAATTCAGATTTTTGGATAGATTTCGTTTTATGGCTTCCAGTTTAGATAAACTAGCATCTTATCTTTCAGATTTTCCCATTTTAGAGTCCGAATTCAGAAATCTGAGTGACGATTATTTCAAATTGCTCACTCGTAAAGGTATAAGATTTCCATACGACTTTATGGATGATTGGTCTTAAATCAATAAGCGTCAATTACCCCCCAAGTCAGAATTTCAAAGCAGATTGGAGGATTAATGTATTTCAGATAGTGAGTACGCACATGCGCAAAAAGTCTGGAATACATTCTCATGTCGAACAATGTGTGACTGCGAAAAACAATCTGTATCCCACAGCCGATCTATTTTCGGAGTTTGAAGTTTTGAATTTTAGAGGATTGTTTCTATGTGCAAGCCTTTGTAATACAACATACCCGGGTTCGTTCAACAAAGTTGAATGAGGTAAGTTTAATGACGTTTATGACGAATACCTACGTTGGGCCTACGTTGTGATGACTCCACCTTCCAAAAAATTACTTACCTCGAATGCGCCCGACAAGTACAAAATTGGGGAAATTTGAGGATATTGGGATGTTAATTAAAACGCAACATTCGTAATACACCTACTTTATTACAAATGTGAAAAAAAATAGTGCCGTACTCAGCCTGGAATTCATGTGGGGAAAGAGCACGGCAGAGAAACCCACAATCGCAATTCCAAAAACCGAACCATGCTGTACAACTGTTTTGTATGTTTTAATGCAATCAACAAATTACTGTTTTTCCGCGTCGAAATTGCAGTTCCACATTTCAAAAACAAAATACCTACAAGCAAAACTGAAGAGTTGTTTGTTACTGATCCTTTATAGACTTCTGAGGTCCCTGGGTTGCGGAAAACTACTCAGCCACTGTGTGGGTCTTAGGAAGAATATCTCTAACTTTTGTTTACTTGTTTGTTAGGATATTCATCCGTCACGGTGTATAGGAAAATGTTAGTAGATTCACCAAGGCTCACACATACCCTCAATCATACTATTACTACAATCCCAGCGCGGAAACTTAAGTAATTATTGAGTTTTTCTACTTGACGTCCATTTTTGACCCGTAGTCGTATACAGCATTAAACGGTTTCTTTTAAACACTCACATGTTATTCAAAACAAGACAAATTGTACACCACAGAATAAATGAAATATAAGGACAATCTTCAAGACATATAGTATCAATATAGAGTTCGTTTTACTGACCTGTAATAACACGTTATATCACAATTTTTCACAGCCCTTCAACGCCCCTATCATACATGCTCTCTCGCTGACCGGTACCCTTAGTTAAAACTCCTGCGCGCGTATCACGTGACAGGAAATCAATACAACGATGATGCGCGTGTATAATATAGTATGTTCGCAAAGTATTTGCATATCAGTGTAATATAATAAATAAATAATAATAATAAATAAATAATATATTACGTAATTTTTAACAATTCAACTGCTTCATATCAGGTTATAAATGTAATAGGATCTCACATTCAAATAATATGCTGTACCTAGATGACAGATCATCTGTATGAACAGCAAATCAGTATCTCATTTTAATCAGTTGAACATCAATAACAATATATTGATAGACATATCTCTTCCAGAATGGAGAAATAAGCGAGTGGGCTCAGAACAACCTTTCAAATTTTTTCCAGTTCATGGCAATATATATTTTACATTCTTTCCTAAATAATTGCATTCTGTCTATGTTTCTTATCTCTACTGGTATAATATTATAGCACTTTGGGGCTAAGCAGTTTACAGATCTTATGTTTATACTTCTATTGCTATTGGGTACAGATATGTTCTTATTAATTTTATTTCGTGTATCGTACATATGATTTACATAGGTTTTTAAGTAGTTTGTTCTATGTACGAATACAGATATTTCTAAAACATACAGAGACCGAACATTCATTACATCCTGGGAATATAGTAATTCCGTGGAAAACCTTTTATTTCTCCTGAATATGACTTTTAAAATGTAGTTCTGAGAAACGTTTAATTGTTGCAATGCATTTTTATACAGGCCACCCCATATGGCTATCCCATATCGAATCACCGATTCAACCAACGTTTTATATACTGTTATCAGCATTTTTTGTGTTAAAATATTTCTAAGTGTATAAAACTTATAAATCAATTTTCTAACTCTATTTGAAAGGTTCAACAAGTGATGGTCCCATCTCAAATACTTATCTATAGTGATTCCCAAATACTTGGTATAAGCCACCTCACAAATAGGCCCATCCAAATTATCAATTTTGATGGAATCAAAATCCGGTCTATTAACAACTGTTATCGAAAAAGCCACGTAGTTGGTTTTATGAACATTTAGAGAGAGCCTACTTGTGTCCAGCCAGTTTTTTATTTTTGTCAAACCAATATCCACAAGATTTTCAATCTCAGGCCAAGATTTACCAAAAAATACCACAGCAGTGTCATCAGCGTATGAGATGACAGTACCGTTCTCAATATGCATGTTTGTTAATGAATTGATATAAGTTAAAAAAAGAATTGGTCCAAGAACTGTACCTTGCGGAATTCCCATCTTCATTTTTTGTGGATCACTAAGAGTCTCCCCAATCTTCAAAATCTGTGTTCTATCCCTAAGATAGTCCTCAAAGACATTCAGCACTACACCCCTTATCCCATAGGCATTTAGAACCTCTAGAAGCTCGGCGTGAGACACAGTATCAAATGCCTTCGCCAAATCAAGAAAGACAGCCAGACATTTATTGCCATAGTCAAGGTGTTGAGTAATATCTTTAGTGAGCTTGTAGATAGCGTCTGTAGTGCTAACGCCATTTTTAAATCCAAATTGGTTCTTGGATAGAATATTATTAATATTTAGAAATTCCATCAATCTATCCTTTAAGCATTTCTCAAATAATTTCGAAAAATTGCTTATCACACTGATAGGCCTGAAGTTATTGATGTCTGTATTGTCACATCCCTTGTATATCGGAGTAATCACCGCGATTTTAAACAAATTAGGCACTCTACCCGTTCTAAATATCAAATTTACCATATGTACAAGAGGCTTAAGCAAGTGAACATGAGAAAATTTTATTAATTTGCTGAAAACGCCATCAGTACCAGGTGCAGCATTATTTTTCAAAGAGTTTATTTGTTTTATCATCTCAAGTTCATTTACAGGTCTCAAAAACATAGAAGAAGAGCATTGAAAACCCAGCCTATATGGCTCTGAGGGTGCTTTTATCGTATCACACATCCTCAGGCCTACATTCACGAAAAAATCATTACAATAGTTTGCCATGGCTTTGTTATCAGAAAACTGTACATTGTTGTTTTTTATTTGGAAAGTACTTTTTTTGTTCCTTTGTTCATTTGAGGCATCAGAAATTAATGTATACATTTTCCGGACATCCCCATGGCAATTCTCAATTTCATCTCTATAATAGTCATTTTTACATTTATTAATAATCTTATGTGAGTTATTTCGATATGTTTTGTACATTATTTCATCTTTAGCATTACCATTACCAGCTAATATCTGTTTTTTCATTTTATCACGCTTTTTTATAGCTGTGATTATACCGTTGCTGATCCATGGTTTCAATTTCCTATAATTCCTATACCTAACATTTTTTACTTCCTTTGCTTTTTCTAAACAGTCCTTAATTATTTTAACAAAACCATCAGTAGCATTATTTACATCATTCATCTCCATGATAGCAGACCAATCATGCCCACCGACCAACTCACTGAAGGTTTGAAAATTTACTTTTACAACAGTTCTATTGACGTGAGAAGGTGAATTGTCATCCTTATTTTGGTTTTTCTCGTAAGTTAGATTGAACATGACAGGGAAATGGTCAGTGAGATCAGTATCTAGTATGTAGGAGGTGTGTTCAAAAGAATTTTTCCTCACTCTTGATTTCAGGAATATGTGATCAAGGCATGTGGCGGATTCAGACGTGACACGGGTTGGGCCTTTAATTACACTATCAAATCCATGAGAATCCAATATTGAAAGATATTTATTGGAGCTTTCATTCTGCTCCAGAATGTTTATGTTTATATCTCCCATAAAAATGTCGGTGTCGGATTTACAGATTTTAGAAATATAGTTTTCCAAATCCACAAGAAATGACTGAACATTTGTGGAGGGAGGCCTGTATACACATGTAACCCCATTATGTGAGCTGTAGCTTTTGAAAGTAAGCCTACTAAAAGTCACTCCCGAGATTCCAGATCTACTATTTTCAAAACACACATTCAAATGATGTCTTACAAATATTATCACTCCATCGTTTTGATTGTAATTTGCATTATTGTAGTATGTGTTGTAACCCTCTATATTGAATAGCTTATCATTAATTTGCCAACATTTACTTAATACAATCATGTCATAGAACAAAAGCTTATAGCTCTCCAAAAATACCAACAAGCTATCGAATTTTTTTCTAATACTTCGTATATTAAAATGTACATTCACTTAATACAATCATGTCATAGAACAAAAGCTTATAGCTCTCCAAAAATACCAACAAGCTATCGAATTTTTTTCTAATACTTCGTATATTAAAATGTATTAAATTTAAAGACTTACTATTAAGGGATATCTTAGAGGCAATTTGGCCACAATCAATACCTTCCTGGGTGACTGATGAATCATCCTGGTTCTGAAGTTCTTCAAGTGTTGCAAGTTCTGGTCGCCTATCCATCAAAGGAACCCCCATAGTCTATTTTACTTCTCACGATGTTTTGAAGGTATTGATAAGATGGACAGCTTACGTCATTTGCCGAATGACCAACGTTATAGTTTAGTTTAAACCTAGCATTTGAATTAACACAGTTAATACATCTTTTTAATGATTTTGGGCACTCGCGAACATTATGATTATCAGCACAATATTCACATACTACATCATTTCTACAAGAGGTATGCTTGTGATAATGTTCTTGACAGTTGTAACACCTCTGTATTTCAATATCCTCATAAACTGGAAATCTTTCCCATTGAATAAATATTCTCTTTATATTGATCATTTTTGCGAATACTCCAGATGTACATTCTCCATAAATAATATTTGTGTTGTTTTTCTTTATAGGCCTAATATATGTGACTTTCAGTTCATCATTCTCACCCAAAAAGTTATTTTGTTCTTTGATGCAGGCCTCAATTTCCTTAGGATCAGACAGGCTTCCATCAAAACCAACTATTTTGAATTTTGGTCTCCTCAATTTTGTCACTTGTATCTCATAATTGGTTAATTTTTTCTCAGCTTCTTTTCTTAGTGTTTCTATCTCATATGTACTATTGCACTTTATAATGACACTTCCGTCCTTTGTTGTCCTTGTACTTTTTATGCCAACCTTCAGGTCAGCTGGGTTTATTCTACGTTGTAATTCATTTTTTGTCTCATCAGCTCCTTGTCTTTTCTTTGGCTTCACAATCAAGTTTGGTATATTTAAAGTGTTTATTTTTCCAAGTGGTTTTGGGTAGGATGCTGTTATTTGACTGTATAAAGGTGCTGGGTTTCCAATGGTTGATCCTGAATTTTTTCTAGTTCTTGAATTTTTTGCTTTAATAGTTGAATTATTTCCTCTTTGCTATCTATGATTTTATCTTCATCTTCACTTGCTTTCTGTAGAAGAATATGTGTTTCCATTTTTTCACACTTAGAGCAATAAAATTTCATGATTCTTTCTTTCTTTAATTCTAGCACTTTCATTTCGACGGCTGTGAGCCCACTGTGAGCCTTGCAATAACATTTTCTGCAGCAATCACATGCATAGGTTTTGGGTTTAATTTCTTTACATACGTCACACTCCATCCTGAGAAATAAATGAGAGTGCTGAACCTACTCAATTCAGCTCAGTACACTCTCCATCAGCAACACGCCAAAACTCTCTCAGGTTCCTAGTCACTACCAAAATAACCCATATATGTAGACAGTGCGAAGACTCTCCACTTGCTCGCTTTATTTATTGTAAAAACTGCACGAGAGATAAGCCGAACAATAGGTAAAGGAAATTATGTACCTTTTAAATGCAACTTTTCTTCATATGCACTGGTTTGATATCATGATTTTATCATCACTGGAAAGTAGAATTAGTTAACGACTATATTTGACTGATTTTAACAGACAGTGTGATTGATGATAATTAGAGGGGAAGGTAATCCTCACCTTCTTTTTTATAAAAAAATTAAACATATCTTTGCAGAACTAGACCATCAATATAACACTCGGTCTAAAAAAAACAAAGATGTACAATCACATTTTTTCAGTTTTTAAACCTGAAAATAAAAATTGAACAATAAAGGTTCACCAAAAAGTTAAACTGCGAAATAAGAAATTTCATCATTCATAACTATGACCACTTGAAGGTATTAATCAATTCGTGGAATTGTACAATACCTACATATCACACACGCTCGTCGCTCCTCTCTCGCTTCCTTTAATTAATTTTGTAGACATTTATATTTTGCTTTATTTTAGTGGGTGTAGAATCTCAAGTACAGACCAATTAATGGCCTAGCGAGACTATACACCCCGTAGTTGACTAGTAGAACTTTCATTGTTATTTTAGAACTATAATTGTTATATTAAATGTTTGAATATGGTAATAAATTGATTGATGGATTGATTATTCTGAACTTTACATGAAAACTGATATTTTGTTATTGGCCGACGTGTTTGAGCAATTTAGATCAGCAGCTCATAAAACTTATGGATTAGACCCCGCTTATTCGTTCACTCTTCCTGGTTATTCTTGGCAATGTATGCTATATCAACTCTTCAAATCTGATCATCCAAGAATTGAGCTTTTGACTGATTTAGATATGGTCATGTTCATTGAAAGGGGTAAAAGAGGAGGTCTGAGTCAGTGTTCTAAAAGGCATGCTGAATGCAATAATGAGTATATTCCTTCATACGTTCCTTCTAGAAAAGAAACATATCTCATGTATTTTGATATCAAAAATCAATATGGGTGGGCGATGTCTCAACACCTGCCCTTTAATGGATTCAAGTGGTTGACCGATGCATATCTTCTTTCAATGTTTTAGACGTTGATGATACCTCTAACAAAGGCTTTATTCTAGAGGTATACTTGAAGATCCCTCATGAGTTACACGATCAATTTTAAGATTTACCCGCATGTCCTGAACATGAGACGCCTCCAGGTTCTAAAAATATCAAGCTTATGGCAACACTCTTCATAAAAGAAAAATAAATTATTCATCACAGAAACGTGAAACAGGTAATGCGTTGGGGTGTTAAACTATCGAAAATCCATAGAGCAATTTCGTTTAATCAGTCTCCGTGGCTTAAATCATATATTGATTTAAATACTCGTCTTAGACAGGCTTCCAAAAATGACTTTGAGAAAAACCTCTTTGAACTTATGATTAATGCTGTTTTTGGAAAAACTATGGAAAATGTTCGCAAACATTCTTCAGTTAAGCTTGTTACTAAATGGGAAGATCGATATGGAGCTGAGGCTTTAATTTCAAAACCGGAGTTTAACAGTAGTACAATTATCAATGAGAATCTTGTAATGATTGAGTTGGCAAAATCTGAAGTATTTTTCAATAAGCCAATATATGCTGGAATGTGTATATTAGATTTGGCTAAGATCACTATTTACAACTTTCATTATGATTACATGAAAAATCGTTTTGAAAAAATGTACTGTGCTTTACAGACTCTTTAATTTATGAAATAGCAGATTCCAATGTTTATGACGTCATCAGACAAGATTGTGAACAACATTTTGACACCTCTGGTTATCCTACGAATAATATTTATAATATTCCCTTAGTAAATAAAAAGGTTTTGGGTATGATGAAAGATGAAAATGATGGACGGATTATGACAGACTTTATCGGACTTAGATCAAAAATGTATGCAGTAAAATTATTTTACACTGGTGAGGAATTAGAAGAGAACAAAACTAACATGGAAAAAGGGGAGGTGTATACAACCAAAAAAAATAAAAGGGGTTAAGAAAAGTGTTATTGAAAATAGAATCAGTTTTGAAGATTATAGAGAGTGTTTAGAGTCGAATATTGAGAAAGCAGTTGATCAAAATTTAATTCGTGCGAGCAAACATGATTTATTTTCTATTAAACACACAAAAATAGCCTTAAGTCCGTATGATGATAAGAGACATCTGCTGAAAGATTCTGTCCTAACTCTCCCTCATGGGCATTATTCTATAATGAGTGAATATATTGTGTATAATGATTATTGTATTTGATAAGTTTTTGTATTTCTCATTAGATATGATAAAATTAGTTGTCTGCTTGAATTGTTTGATGTAATTGGATAGAGAGTAGAAGATGCTTGTATTTGTCCTATTTCTAGTTCCTTTTTATGCTCCCAATCCCCTACATATTATGGTAAATATTTGGGGATTTATGTGTGTGTGTGATGCAATTTTCTTTTCTTTTGATGAACAATAAATATATATTATTCGAAATTTGCCTTTTTGTTTCCAGCATTTTATAAGGTTAGTATGCGTCTATTTCATCTATGGATCAACGCTATCCAGGTGTTGAAACAAAATATATAAAATTTCTCAAAATATTTTACATTGTATTCAAACGGTAAATGTAATTTTTAATTTTTTTTATTCACACCAATACTGATGCTATCTTCTATAACCATAAAAATTAAAATGATCTACTATATCATGATCTCATAATAGTCTCTTGTCGTGATTCCTTTCTTATAAAAAATTCACAACACGGTCGTTGACTGTAAAATATGTAGATACATCGCGCTCTCCTTTTTAAATATTCTACATCCCCTAATTCGAATACCGCGGATGAGTAACATAACATACATACGCCCCAAAAAATAAAAATCTTAGTATTATTATGGAACCTATGCTAATTTCCAAAATCTCACTACCTATAAATCGAGTATCATTGAAATGAATGCAGTATCAAATACCACATAAAAAAACGATGGTACGCCATACACTATACACCTCAACAAAAACATTTCTCCGACGCGCGGCGTCGCGGTGCGCATGTGTCACTGAGCTCAACAATCAAAGGCATCCGGCATACTGATATCCGCATCCGTCATCCACAACCCCAGCCTCCAACCGCCATGTTTTTGCTAAATTATCACGTGAGTATTATGGATTTAGATTAGGGGTATTTACATCATAAATTGTTCAATCATAAACGTTGGAAAGACTTTGCAAAAACATTGGCGGTCATGTTATTGCAAAACACGATTGACCTATTAAAAATGATGCACTCTATTGTCGTCACTGTCTTGTATAGAGTCACTGAACTATGAACCAATGAAGCGAGACATCTTATTTTGTCCTGCATACGCATGAGAATAGAATATCAACTTTTCTACCTCATTTGGCACCGGCGCTTAAGTGATAAAATGTTTGTATAGACAATATGCTGACCATTTTGCTACCGTACCTCTGCCAGTCAGCCATTCCATAAGTAGCAGAAAGCTTGTTGATATCGACACCTCATGAAATGATTGAGCTGAACACAACAACAATAATTCTCTTTTGTAAAAGACTATGCATATCAGGTTTGGTATTGCATGGCACTGCTAAGGGCGAAAACAAAAAAAGACACTGTGTTTTTATCTATTTGTTTTGATCGATGAGCTGCTACAGTATCTTTCTGATGATTCGAAGGTAGCTTTCCAGATCCTCTCGATTATCATCAATAGAATCTATCACCATCGTTGTTAACTTGTCATGCTTCTCTCAAAGGTATCTTTTTCCACCATTTACATTTTTATTGCTATTAGACGAAGTGAACCGAGAGATAACGACCATTTTTTGGTAGCGTTCAATGCCTGTCTGCCGAACTGAGATATGATGTTTTTCAATATTTGAAGTCGATGAAATGCTTTAAAGATTTTTTTCCCCGTGTACCAACTTCAGATCAATGATTGAAGTTGTATTAAAAATTGAGAGAAAAAAAAAACGATCGATATCCATTTGCCGTTATGATTTTATGATTCTGCACTAAAAAAAATCCACCGGCAGTCATCGACAGAAAGTTTCGAGTGATATATTCTGCAGGAACTGACTATAAAATTGTTGTGATATACAGTGCGGCTCAAAATGGTCCCCCCCTCTTCTAACGTTTGAACGGTTTGATATATGTAAACGAAACATATGTGAAGACGTTCTGCATTTTTTTACATAGTTTTTACAGCTGAAAATGTCAAAATGACAGCTGGGCGACATTTTGAATGAAAAAAGAAGTTCGATTGATATTTTATTTTGAATGCCCTTTGAACCCCATTACAACTGCCAAGTTTCAAGTCTCTGCTCTCATTCCTGTTGATATGACAGCGTGTATTTTTTTTTCATTTTTGTCACTTGGTTAATACTTACCCGCAGGAGTTGACTTCTCCAAACTAAGAGGATATGATGAGGTACAAAAGATCTTTGGAATGAGCTATTACTCAATCTTTTTAAAGGGGATGAATCTCACAAACTTGGGGTGGAAAAAATCTTTGTCAAAAAAATTAAGTAATAGCTCATTTTGAAGATCTTCTGTACCTCATCATATCCTCTTAAGTGGGATTTTCAAACTCGTCGTTCGCCGTTACCGCTAACGCTGACGTTCGAAATAAACATATGGACGCGCCTGCATACATTTATATCATGCCGTCTGCCGTTGGTGCACCGCTAGAGATCGGTCATCTCCATCTTTTGCCGTCCGCCGTTCGTAGCTAGAGTCATTGGAACATGGCTAAATAGGTTTTTGTTCACATAATTTATATTTTATTATCATAAAATTAAGATTTGTACCAAAATATACTCGAGTCAGTCAACAAATCTCACTAAACTAAAATAAAACCCCTTCAAAGTGAGTAAACAGACATTTTGAGAATCTTCGACGGCAATCGACGGTATAAAAGTTTATGAATGCATTGGGCGACGGCAACGTCAGCGGCGCCGGCAAACGTCAACGGTAACGGCGGACGGCAAGTTTATAAATCAACCTTTAGTTTGGAGAATTCAAGGCTTGCAGGTAAGTATTAATTGACAAAAATGAAAAAAAAATATGACACGCTGTCATATCGACAGAAATGATAGCAGAGGGTTGAAACTCGGCAGTTGTAATAAGGGTCGAAGGGCCTTCAAAATAAGATCTCACTTGACCCCTCTTCCTATTCGAATTTTTCATTCTAAATGGCGACAAGCTGTCATTTTGACATTTCCAGATGTCACTATTTGGCGCTAAGGGCCATTTACCGTGTATGGCCCGTAGCACCAAATAGCTTCTCCCTGAACTCAGCCATATTGTATCCAAATTTCGTTTGGATATATTAAACGGTTCAAAACGTAGAAGGTGGGGACCTTTTAGATCCGCACTGTATGAAAAAAAAAAGATTAACGCCCGTCTGCCAAATCAGAGAAAGGTGGAAAATCTCAAAGAAAGCCTTAAAAATTCATCGGCAGCTATATAGAAAATATAATTGATAGTTATTGCGAATGTTTAACTTTCATATTTTCGTGACAATATATGCTATTTGTCATTTCATTTGACATTGAAATATAACAAATAACAAATTCGCAATAATTATCAAGTATATGTCCCTTATGTTTGCGGTAGATTTTTAAGGCGTTCTTTGAGCCTTCACACCTATCTTCGATTCGGCAGACGGGCATCAATCGTGTTTTTCCAAATCATTTTTCACAACAAATTTGAAAAAAGTTTCTGCAGAAGCTATCACTCAAAAAGATCTGCCGATGAATTTTTTCTAGTGCAGAGTTATAAAATAACAACGGCAGATGAACATCAATCGTTTTTTTTTCTCAATCGTCCAACTCACTTCACATTAGGTATTTCTCACCCAGAAAATGGAAAATGTGAGACGGATATTTTTCATTTCATATACATCATCAGACAGAAAATTAGTTCTTGTGATTTGCACACATCAAGAAGTCTTTTATAAGTTACCTTCAAGTGTTATAATATATTTATCTCAAAATCTTCAAGCTAAAATAAATGTCTTTGTAGACTTTATGTCAATTTTTCTATCGACCAGTTTCTATCACAGAATAGATACTATATCATTCATTCATGTTTCAAAAATACAATCAAATTTTCAAATCACTATGCTGATGCGGCGCCTATTTCTTGTCTTTAATCCTAAGCGTATTGTTTTGATCCAGAAAATCAAGCTTGAAACATATTATCTTTGAATCAACACGCTTCTCCATCATATTTTGATGAACTTGCTGTGGCATCATGTACAAAATTTAGCTAAACCTTCTGAGACTCGGAGATAACCATTTCTTGTCAAAAACAAAATAAAGTATTCATCTATTGGTAAGGGATCTTCTTCTCCTTCTTTGGATGCATATCCACTAATAGATGTTCGCGATCACATTTTTCATATCCGCTCTATCTCTTGCAGTATGCACTAGGGTCTGCATGTTGTGTAGTCTGGTCCACTGTTGTATATTGCGAAGCCAGGACATTTTCTTTCTGCCCATTCCTCTTCGGCCTTCAATTTTTCCTTTTATTATTAGTTGTAGAAAGTGATATTTTTCATTCCTTATTATATGCCCCAGATAAGCGGTTCTCCATTCTTTGACAACAACGAACAGTAAACGTTCCCGGTTCACTCGAGCAAGCACCTCTTCATTTGTCACCTTTGCTGCCCAAGGTATTTTCAATAATCACTGGTATATACACATTTCGAATTCTTAACCCATACAAAAAAAGTACCGAGCACGTAGCATTTCACGAATCGGTCTCAATGCCAGGTACAAATCTGATCAGGTGAGCACGTTTCACAGTCTTTGGAATGCCTGTCTAGCTTGTTCTATGCGATGTTTCATTTCGTTATCGGATGCGGATCCCAAAAACTTGAACCTATTCATCTTCCCATCGGTGTCTCTCTTCATCCCCCTCCATCTTGGCGGAATGGTATGAGATTTTTTTTATTTCTTATAAGAACCCTGCCACTGGGAAGTTTCACGGTGTGTCGATATTTCCCAATTTTGGTGACTATTCCAACTCGATCCAATAATTTTGTTATTCGGTTTTGAATCCTGACTTTACATAATTTTGGAATTGTTTTCAGTTCCTTTGAATCTCTATTGTATATTTTTGCTTGATATTCCTTCCTTTGTGCATAATTTTGATCACACATATCAGAAATGTTAGTCCACTTTTTGTCAAAAGATTTTTGATGTACGGGAACTAATGATCTTAAATTTTGTCCATACAGAATTTGTGCTGGTGATATTCCATTCTCTTCTGGTGTGCTTCTCCATTCCAGAAGTCCACCACAAAATTTGCTTCCATCTAATCTTCCAGACTCTGTACACTTCAGTATTAACCTCTCCATTGCCTTCACTGCTGCTTCTGCATGTCCATTGCTTTGAGAATAGTATTAGTAGTTGATGGGCTTTGACGAATATTCCAGTCTTCGAAAAACGATTTAGACACGTATGACCTGTGTCTGATCGAAGTCTAATAGGAACTCCTGTATCTGATTTTTTTTTTAAATCTTTGATTATGAAGAAAATGTTTGGATTTTCGTTTTCGGAATGACAAACTATCGGCCATCCAGAAAGTCTGTCAACATATACAAGCCAGCAAAAGAGAAAAGATCAGTCGAGACATCGAGAAATGGCCTTTGGGGGACAAGATCGTTCATCATTGGTTCTTTTTGTAAAGACGATCGTAAGATCTGATAAGTCTCACATGATTCCACCAAATTTTTGATATCGGAAGACATTTCTGGCCAATATTCTATACTGGCTCCACGCAAAGTTCTGACTATGCCTTTGTGAGAATCTTGTTCTCTTTCTAGAACAAGTCTTCGTGCCCTCATTGGTATCAAAATTTGACATCCTTTCAAGATGAGGCAATCATCAATTGTCAAATCTTTTCTTATATTCCAAAATCCAATATCAGAAAAAAAACTGCCTGGTTGATTCACCTAACCCATAAATGATCGGAGATCTTTCAGTTTTTTTGGTTTTGGAAAGTTCTGTATAGCTTTTACTTTTTCAAGATCTGCGTCGATGCCATCTTTACTTGATATGCAACATAGACAAAGACAAAGACAAAAGACAAAATATTTATTCGTGTTCTTACAAGAAAAGGTGTACAGCAGCATGAGTTTCTAATCAATTACAATATCACTTAAATTATCATCAATATATTCACCAACATTAAAAAAACTTTTTATCATGAGATATCTCTTTACAGTGTTTTGAAAAACTTTGAGAAGTGGTAATTTAATTTGGAGTGGCAGTTTATTGTAGAAAAGAGGTCCATAAAATGAAGATATTGAGAGCTTAAAAATGCTCCCTGCAGTCGGCCCTATAGTCCAGACCTCGCAGGATCCATATGGCCTTCCTCTGCAGGGAGAAAACCCAACTTGAATCAGTCGCGTCTCCCCAAATTAAAATACCATATGTAATTCGTGATGATTCATCAAGCCAAGTAGCTTGACTATTTTCTTAGATACTTGACTTGACTTGAAAGCTCAAGCTTTTCGATTTTTTGTACTTGACTTGACTTGATTCACTGTCAGAACTACTTGACTTGACTTGACTTGAAATCAAGCTACTTGATACTTGATTCCGTAAAATGTACACAGGGGATTCACTGAGCTTACAGCAAGCAGGCACTTGCGTCTAGTCGGCATGTATGTGGAAACATATATACCGATCTCTTTAACTTCAAATCGAGATTTCATAAATTCAAATTGAAAAAATCAATTTCAAATTGAAACTAATCAGAATCAAATAACATATTCTCCCCGAAAATAAATTCCGGACAAGAATAATCTGAGTCAATTTGATATCCCTGTAAGTTTTTCAATTTGTGTCCGATTTTGGCAAAATTTTTACCAAAGTGTAGCCCTATGTCTCGAGATATCACCCTTCATTTTGGTTTTGGGAAAATACTGATGGCTTGGTCATTATACAGGAAGGAACAGTAGCTACTTTTGTACCCTCAAGTTTTTAAAATCCTGTGGAAAAATTGAGCGGCAAAATTCATCTTTATATTCTTTATTATGTTCTGTTGTTAAGTGCAATCTTTCCTAAACGAAATGTTTTTTTGGTCATGTCAATATCTGCTTCTTTAGAGAAGATACAGATGTTTAAATAAAGTGCTGCAGTTTTTCGATATTTTATCAACAATGAATAAAAAGATTCTTATAGACTTGCATGAAGCTCAGCCCCATGTCTTAAGATATTATCCTTGATTTTGGTTTTCTAAAAATACCGATGGCTTGGTCATTATACAGGGAGGAACAGAAGCTACTTTTTTACCCTCAAGTTTTCAACACCCTGTGGAAAAATTGAGCGGCAAAACTAAGCTCCATGATATTGTGTCGTGAAGTGCAATCTTTTCTCAACAAAATGTTTTTTTAGTCATGTCAATATCTGCTTTTTTAGAGAAGATACAGATGTTTAAAGAAAATGCTGCAGTTTTCCGATATTTTATCAACAATGAATAAAAACATTCTTCTAGAGTTGCATGAACAAATGTTCTAAAATTCCATATTGTCCTAAACTACCCAATGTTCCATATTGGGCAAATTGTTCATCTCGAACACACTTTGGAGGCGGTAGTATCATGGTGTGGACTGGGGTATCACTAAAATATGGTCTTACAGATCTTGTTTGAATTGAAACTGGGAAATCAAACACATGGGATAGGTATGCTAGGATTGCTAGGTAGACATGTTCGCAATAGACATCTTTGAACCTTGCCTGCTTTGCGAGAAGCACATCTTTAAAAATAACAAATAATTTTCAAGATGCACTCAAAGTATGCCATTCGCATGGTAGAAGTCATAGGGATACGATGTGACAATACGTGCTATTAATTTAAAAACATTTTGTTCATGCAATTCTATAAAATGTTTTCAGTCATTGTTTATAAAATATCGAAAAACTGCAGCATTTTCTTTTAACATCTGTATCTTCTCTGAAAAAGCAGATATTGACATGACCAAAAAAGCATTTTGTTGAGAAAAGATCGCACTTCACAACAGATTTTAATGGAGCTAAATTTTGCCGCCCAATTTTTCCATAGGGTGTTGAAAACTTTTGGGTAAAAAGGTAGCTTATATTCCTCCCTGTATGATAACCAAGTCATCGGTATTTTCCCAAAACCAAAATCAAGGGTAATATCTCAAGAAATAGGGCTACCATTTGGTACAAATTTCACTAAGATCGGACAACAAATAAAAAAGTTATAGGGATATCAGTTTGACTCAAATTATTCTTGTCCGGAATTTATTGTCGGGGATTGTGATAATATATAGGTACATACTTACATATTCACACAATAAAAACAAATTAATAGTATGTAGTCGAAATATAACCATTTTGGGGATTTTTTCATTAAGATTGAGATTAATTAGTAAGTCAATTCATTTATTAATCTGCAATAAATTAACATCAACAACTGCGCAAAATATGTGGCTCACATTGAAAGGTTTATTCCAGAATCTCTGAACTAAGTTCACATTCGAATAAGTGATTAAGTATAATGTTTAATGACATATCAAATTCGTTTTCTTGGTACTCACGTATCGAACTCATTTATTATAATATTATGTTACATATTATGTATTTTTCCACTTTTCATCCAAAATGTACATAATGATAATAATAGTAATTCTAATGATTATTCTAATAATGAAGCAATAATTATCATTGTGACCGCCAGATAATATTAATTTCGATTTTTTTATGTATCAAGATATAGGAATCAATTTAATTCTGCTCAGTTTCAATTTGATAGCTTTCCATGGTCGAAGTCCACGTCCGGTAAAAAAGTGACAAGCTCTAAGCTTTGCTTCATTTTAAATCCTAGCTCTATAGGTGGTAGGGCATTAAACCGAAAAATTGAGACAATTATGCAGCTTGGCAATGTTGATCTTGATTGATGCGGTGATATGCGTCATTCCTGCCAATGTCACTACTGTCAACTGTCAGGAACGTAGCTTACTAAGCTTACCTGCCGGCCTGCCGCGAAAACAATAACAATAATAATTTACTGTTTTCATGTTTGTTTTTTTGTATTATTACAAGATTTCGTTTTGTTTTATTATTTATTATTTAACAAAGTATGTCCGTTTGTTTTTTTTATATATTTTTGATGAAAAATTGCTTTTTTTTTTGTACTCAGATTTTCATTCTTTTCACGTTTGGGCAGTTCAGATTATTGTTATAAAATGTACATTTTTTGAAATCAAACTCAAGTAGAATATTTTGAGCTTGATCGTCAAGCTACTTGATGTCCAACTACTCGACTTGACTTGAATTCCCAAAACAGATACTTGACTTGAGATTGGCTTGATTTCAAGTCAAGTCAAGTCAAGTAGCTTGAAAATCAAATCAAGCCGTGAATCACTAGTAATTCGGGATTGGACATACGCGAAGTAAGCTGATAATGCAACTTTGGGAGACACACTTTGAACCAAGCTGCAAATTACGAAGACCCCAGACGCAATCTTGGGACACAGAGAATCAATATGTGCATCCCATAAGAGTTTTGATCAATTTCTATTCCCAGGAAGGTAACTGGTTCATTTTCAAACTCAGGCAAGTCGACGTTTCGGGTGGATATGTAAATTTATTTATCAGCATTCATGTGGAGTTGGTTTGAGTGGAACCAATCTGCAATCCTTGCCTGTGTCTTCTGTAAGATTTTCTGTAAATCTTCAATTACATAGGCTTTTTTTTTTAAATATTGTGTCGTCTGCGAAAAAAATGAGATCAGCTCCGGGGTCACTGTTGCCAAGCTCCTTGATAAGATTCTTTCAATTTTATGCTTGACTTTGAAAATTTATAATAGTTTAGTTTCATGACAAGTACTCCAAAGGAGACACAATCAATAGCTTTGCTTAAATCGCAAAATGTGGCCCCAGTGAATTCTCCCTTTTTGAGGCCATCATTTACTATTTCTATGAGCTGATTCATTGCCATTGTAGTTGATTTTGCATTCCTGAAACCAAACTGCTTAGCACTGAAGAGGCCATATGATTCAAAATAATTAGTAATTCTAGTTTTTAAAGCCTATTCAAATATTTTTGAAAATATGGGAACTAGTGATATGGGTCGATAGTTCGTTAAATCATTGGAAGGGCCTTTTTTGTACACAGGTACCACTCTAGAAACTTTTAGCACGCCAGGATACACTGCGTCCTTCAAACACATGTTAAGAAGCTTAACCAATGGGTAAATATTGATATTTACTTTACACTTGATGAGCTGTGCATTCATACCATAGTAGTCTCGACTATTTTTGGTTTTTGACGATTTAATCATATCACGCATCTCGATGATTGATATTTTATCAAACCCAAATTCAATTGATTGAAAATCTATACAAGTGTAGTATAGGCGAAAGACGGAGTGTTACCAGACCCGTCCAAAATTGACGCAATCTCAAATTATACTGTGCCAAAGGACTCCAGTGAATGTAAGAGATTCGTGGCATTCGCTAACTATTATAGGAAACATGTTAAAAATGTTGCACAGATAGCCGCACCGTTAAATAAGTTGTCAAGGAAGGGTGTAGTTTTTAAATGGACACCCGAATGTCAAGATTCATTCGAGACTTTAAAAAAGGCACTATCTAACCCACCAATTTTAGAATATCCTGATTTTTCTGCAACTAACGAATTTATAGTAAGAAGTGATGCGTCAGCGGATGCAATTGGAGCCGTGTTGTCTAATGGAAATGACAAACCAGTTGCTTATGCTAGTAGGGCTCTTAATAAATTCGAACTCAATTACAGCGTTATAGAAAAAGAGTTACTTGCTATAACTTTCGCGATTAAGCAATTTAGGATTTATTTATATGGCAGAAAATTTGTTTTATATACAGATCATAAACCTTTAGTATACTTATTCGGAATGACAAATCCTTCAAGTAGACTGACCAAGTTTCGATTGTTACTAGAGGAATATGATTTTGTTGTAAAATACATTGAAGGGAAAAATAATGTGACCGCTGATGCTTTGTCCCGGATTATCATTACATCCGATAGTCTTAAAGAGTTGAGTAATAAAGTGTGTGATACCATGGGTGTTATCACAAGACCACAAAGTAGAGACATGGCATTAGAACATACGAATAGTTTAGAGATAGATTCATGCAGTAGGACTGATCACCCTGGCTTCGTGGAACTATTAAAACGACCTAAAAATATTTTTGAACTGTGTCTAACTGACAATAACGACTCTGAAGATTTAGCTAAATCAATCGATATAAAAAATAAAATAAAAAATAATGACGTCATAATAAAAGAATATATAATGATTGTTAAAGTTGAAAATATCATTTACATAGGGCAATGTTTTCGATCAACAATACCTCTAGACGGATTGTTGAGAAATTTGTCCACATTATGTAAGAAATTTGAAATTCCGGAATTGTTAAAAATAAAAAATAATGAAAATGCGAATTTGTTGAAAGAAATAGTGAAAAATAGGAATATTTTTCAAGAATTAGGAATAAACATATCTGTATTAAAAAATAAACAAAAAATTACAGATGCAGAAAGCCAACAAATAATTTTAAATGACTTTCATATTTTGCCAACAGGTGGACATGCAGGAATTTCACGCATGTATAATAACCTAAAGAAATACTACTTTTGGCCTAATTTACATAAAGATGTTGTAAGTTACGTGAAACACTGTGATGACTGTCAACGCTTCAAGTATTCTTAACCAAACAAAGAGCCAATGAATATAACGACAACAGCTTCGTCTGCTTTCGAGAAAATTTATTTAGATCTCGTGGGTCCTTTTGAGGAGGATAATGAGGGCAACAAATATATTTTATCGATTCAATGCGAATTGTCAAAGTTTGTGGAATGTTATCCTTTGGAAAACAAAGAAGCTTCAACTGTTGCAAAACGTTTTGTTTCAAATTTCATACTAAGATATGGTATTCCAAAAAATATTGTGACAGACCAGGGTACCGAATTTTTAAATTCGACTCTCGAAGAGACTTGCAAAATTTTAGGCGTAAAACATCTTTGTTCTACTGAAGAGAAATCGTCCATAGTATCAAAGAGGTCCTTTAATCAAATGAAGAAAAACAACGATCAACGTCTTCAGGCCTCAAACAAATATAATATACGGATGAAAAGGTTACATGTTTCGCCACATACTATGGCATCATCAGACCTACAAAATACAATATTTACGTCCAGTTAATATTAAAAAGTATAAAATAATTACCGTACAAACACTCAAAAATAAAGAAACATCTCACGACAACAAACAATACAAAGTGAGGTTAAGGAATTGACACTATTAAACACATTCAAAAAGAAAAAAGAAGAAAATAGCCCTGTCTTGGTATTGAACCATAGCATGACCATTGGTATCATAATCATAGCGCCACCACGCCACCACTGCGCTACCGAACCCTGTTGAAAATTCCATTGTATCTTCAACTAATTCAAGTTATTAAAAATAAGGTTTGGTTCAAAATTGAAAATATCATTGACACATTTCAAAATAGGACTCTTCTTAGCCTTTGATATCTCCATCTTCTCCAACAAATCCAACCTGGCTCCCTTTGTACATTGGTGGAGTACGTTCACATTACTGTCAACTGAAAAGTTGTGGCCCGTACTCAGAAGATGATTGGCAAAAGCCGATTTTGTCTCTGTGATGTCCGTGTCCTTGTATTTATTGAACAAGCTCAGGTGTTCCTTCACTCGTTCAGATATTTTTTTTCCGGTTTGGCCGACATCCCATGTAGCACAGAATCTTGGCCAAATACTGATTTTATCTTGGCCCTATATTGATTCATTGTCATCGTTATCACAACCAATTGCCAATATTAATCCAATGTTGTGAATATATTGGCAAATACAATATTGTCGGACAATATAAACCCAATGTTGACTTATTAGATATAGACAATATCAAGGATTATCTATATTGGCTAATATTGGCTATAAAAGTACATTTTTTATTGATATTGGCACAATATTGAATGTTTAGATCGCACCAATATGAAAAGACAATGTCACAGCAATATTATCTTTATATTGTTCTACCAATATTATACATCCACCATTTTCCAATGATTGATTTACTGAAGAATACAATATAACAACAATATTGTTTCGTTTTATTTGGCAATTGCGTTGAAGTTCCTATTAGGAAGCAATATGGTTTGGAAATATTTTTTCATCGCTCTTTTTAATGATGAGTAAGTATGAACAAAATCCCATTTACACATTACGAAGCTGTATCTATATCATTCGCGTAACACTCGTATGGGAACTAGCTCGTCAACATGTTGTTTTGCCTTTGAGATTGGACATAGGAATAATTTAATGTTTTTCAAGTACCTAAGTATACGTAGGTAGGTGCCTAACAGTCAAACAGTGCACAATCCCATATTTTTTTGGACCAGCTATTATTTCCAAAAATATGTAGGTAGGTATTCCATACCTACTGTTACACGCATTGACTATTGATTGGTTCTGTAATAGACCTCTATCAAGAAACTGTGTTGCCTATAATACCGATAGGAATTAATTTTGAATACCTATGTGGGTTAAACGAAAACTTGTTCCACCAAGTACACATGGAAAATTGTAGGCGACAATTTACTTTTTATAGAAGATACTTTACAACATGGTCAATATAATATTTCCACATAATCCGTTTTAAAAGCTTTGTCCCATATTTTGTCAATGTTTTTATATCCTGATTCTTTCATATATTTAGTTTATTCCTAATATCCTGATGCATGATAGTTGGCGTTGTTGTCAACTCCTCATATTATCCTCCATTGAACCTTCTCTTTTGACTACTTTCATAAGACTTATAAGAAGAAACCATATCAGCATATCGCTTTAGAATCAAATCCCTAATTTTTTTCATACTGCACATTTTTAGTATGAGTTAACTCGATCAAATAATGTTGTTTAAAATATCTGATTACTGGAGATAT
Organism: Orchestes rusci; assembly: GCA_958502075.1. Taxonomy (NCBI): domain Eukaryota; kingdom Metazoa; phylum Arthropoda; class Insecta; order Coleoptera; family Curculionidae; genus Orchestes; species Orchestes rusci. The sequence continues at coordinate 46,263,267 of OY293304.1, forward strand.
CCAATCACTCGATCATATTTCTAGCTCTGGCAACACCGGTCTAGAGAAGTGGCGCCACGCGGCCACGCATACGCGAACGTCACACATCATAACCTCCCTTGTTTTGTTTGTTATGCATGCATTTGTACATAAATATGTTTGCTTCTTCGGCTTCCTATTTCCGTGTTTTACACTTGGATAAAAAAGAACATGTTTTACAGTTTTGTCAAAGAGTTATTCTTGGTTTTGTGGTTCAAATAAGATTTTTTAAAGTTCCAAAGACAACTATATAGTTTCCCTCAAGGTGCTGTGTTATGGATTCAAACTTTTATAATCGAAGTTTTTGCACTGGTAAGTAGGTAGTAGGTACTCTCACTATCACCAAACTTCTTATTTTCGTTCATACATACAATATATATCTTGAAAGTAATGCATGGGTAATATTTAATCAATCAATAAGTACCAAAAGCCCAATGGCGACAAGGTTTTCACAGATAGGTAATTGATTCAGGTCAAAAGCTACTTTTTCCTTCCCCACTTTTTTTTCAAATCACAATAACCTTTGAAAGTTGGGAAAAAGTAAAAGACGGTTAAGGGGGTTGGTTTGGGTGAGTTGAGTTTTCATTTATAACGAAAGTTTTTTTTTTTGTTTATGGATTTAGGTACTAAATGTGTCAAAAGCTTTTCAAAGAGCCCCACAAGAGATTTGAAGATAAATGAGTGGAAGTGAATACCAGGGGTTTTAAAAATACATGCCTCTAATTATCATGAAATAAAGTAGCTTTCTTAACTAGAAACAATATCATACCTATATATCTTCGAAGTAACCCCGAATTACCATAATTGTTGATTTTGTGTATGAGGCAGGTACTTGACGAATTCGCGAAATTCAAACTAACCCGAACTACCTAAGTTTGTACCAAATTTGAATACTTGATTGTTTTATTATACATTTTGAATTTTTAAGAAACCTCCATGCCTAAAAATAATAGCCATTTTTTTTTAAAATTTAATAAGCATCTAATTCTTTTTTCAGGGCAGACAAACTTGCAGCTTCGTAGATTAGATTGTCATGACCAGACAATGATTATCCATTCAATGCGTGTAGAAGACTGGTTTACTCATTTTGTTCCTGAATTATTTTAAACGTTTCATTGTCCATTGATTGTTGTATATACTAAATGTTTATTTTTCTTTGAATTTATACTTTCATTGCATGATGTATAAGCAAACACAGTAAATAGAATATTGTGTCAACATAAAAAAACAAATTATTGGTCCAATGATATATGGATAACATTGGAAGAATATCACCATTACTGTGTTAGAACAATGTTGATGGTCAAATATAGAGCCAACATCGGTTAATCTATATCGCAGTAATATTACTATTTGTTATTGTAGGAATATTGCACATGTCAACATTTTTTACTGGGCCAATATCAGTGAATGTTTTTGGGCCAATATATCTTCAATATTGTTCCAATATTGGCGCAATAGATGTGTGCTACTTGAGATATACCGATGGACAATCTCCACACTGCAGAGAGTAAACTCCTGATTTCGCCAAAGGGTTAAGCTGGTCCTTATTGTTCACTTGATGTTTTTTCAAAGTGTTTGTTGTTTTAAAGGCAATTTTAACATTATATCCTTTAAATAAAGATGCCAAACTAGAAGAGATGTTGCCAAACAAGGAGATACATTCGAAAAACGATTTTTCTTTTGCTGCTGTTACCACATTATATGTCATTTTGTACTTGTTATGGAATTTAAAATAAATCTTATTAATTGTCTTCAAGGGGTAAGCGTTTTTGAACGCGATTTGTCTGATGGTGTCCAATTCTTTGGTGAAAGCTTCCTTGGAAAGAGGTAAATTGAAGAGTCTGAAGAACAGTGACTTAAATGCAGCAAACTTATGGGCGGACGGAGAGTTTGAGTTGAATTGAATGACATTGTCGGTCGCTGAGGGTCTCCGGAACACTTCAATGTCAATATTTGTTCCTCTTCTCACTAGAAGTAAGTCTAGGAAAGGGAGTTTCCCGTTCACTTCTCTTTCGATGGTAAAAGTAATCTTGTCATGAAGACCATTGACGAAATGTAGAAACTCATCCAACTGCTCATTGTCACCACTCCACAGAATAAAAATATCATCTACATACCTCTTATAAGCCTGGATGTAGTTACCGTGATGACTTCTGATCATTTTGCTCTCTAGGTTGGACATGAAAATCTCACTTAACAGCGGCGAAAGGCAGGATCCCATCGCCAAGCCAGATTTCTGTCTGAAAATTTTTTTGTCAAACTGGAAGAAGTCCTGGTCCAGTACCAATCCGAGCAGTCTGATCAAGTTGTCCGCCACTAGTTCAGGAATGGAATTATTTCTCCGGAGTAAGTCATTAACTAATTCAACGCTCTCACACGGTGGAACACTAGGAAAAAGGTTTTTCACATCCAACGAAACCAAAACAGCGTCCTCCGGCACAATCACGGATTTTAGGCACCCAGCAAAATCTATAGAGTTCTTGGTGGAGAAAATATTCGAAAACTTCGTTGATTGCCGAAGTATGTCGTTGAGCCAAGACGACAGTCTATAGCAAGGGGAATCCACATATGACACCACTGGTCTCACTGGCATATCCTCCTTGTGAACTTTGGGCAAACCATATAAAATAGGTGTTCTTGGGTTCATCGGGCAGAGTTTCTCCTTTCTAGTTCCGAAGTATTCCAGAGTCACTTGGTACTGGTCCAAAACTCCCTTCAATCTATTGAAGAACGGTCTGGTAGGGTCTCTGGCGATGGGTTCAAACTCTTCTGAATTCAGGAAATTTGCCACCTTCGCGATGTAGTCCACTCTTTTCATTATGACAAGGCAGGAACCTTTGTCAGCTTTGGTAAGTACCAGATCGTTCAAAGCAATCTTATCTTTGAGTGTCTTCAGATATCGTTTTTTGAAGCTATCTTTGTCCTCGATGTTCAATAAAAAACTTCTAGAATTAAGAAACGTTATCACTCTAGCCCTCAATACTTCTTTGTTGGAGATATCAGTGGTTTTAATTATGTTCTCACATTCAATTGCTAACGTTTCTCTGGTTCTTCGGTTGGGAGCAGATGTAAAGTTGTATTTCAGGTTTAAGTTCAAGACTGCTTCTTCACCAGGGGAAAAGACCACTCCAGACAGATTGAGGAAACGTTTGTGGAACTCAATGTTAGATCTCCCCATTTGTACACTGTATTTATTTTGGTCACTTCTTACGAGATTGGATTTTTGTGTTGACTTCAAATTTTGTAACTTCCTACTTAATCTATGGAAAGTCTCCTGACTATAGTAGTAGGTATCATCTCTAAGTTTTGAATCCAGTCAAACGAATTCAACGAACACAAGCATATAGGTGAGTGTCAAGTAGAGATATTTTAATTTGGAGTTGACTGAGTTCAGAGATTTGTAGTGACTCTTAACTTCTTCTCTGATCCATTTTGATTCAGCTGATCTAACTGCTTTCTTAGCGGATGTTGTGTTGTTTCTGGATCTGAGTTTTACAAATTTAGGTGTTAAATGGAAACGTAAACACTGCTGAAGGAACCATATTTTCAGCAACAAATTTCTCCGTGCAAATAGGTTCTTCTTATACAGGCGGACGAGTTGAGCCTGACTGGCATTTTCAAATGAAGAGAAATCGTCCATATTATCAAAGAGGTCCTTTAATCAAATGAAGAAAAACAACGATCAACGTATTCAGGCGTTAAACAAATATAATATACGGATGAAAAGGTTACATGTTTCGCCACATTCTATGGCATCATCAGACCTACAAAATACAATATTTACGTCCAGTTAATATTAAAAAGTATAGAATAATTACCGTACAAACACTCAAAAATAAAGAAACATCTCACGAAAACAAACAATACAAAGTGAGGTTAAGGAATTGACACTATTAAACACATTCAAAAAGAAAAAAGAAGAAAATAGCCCTGTCTTGGTATTGAACCATAGCATGACCATAGGTATCATAATCATAGCGCAGCCACGCTACCACTGCGCTACCGAACCCTGTTGAAAATTCCATGGTATCTTCAACTAATTCAAGTTATTAAAAATAAGGCTTGGTTCAAAATTGAAAATATCATTGACACATTTCAAAATAGGACTTTTCTTAGCCTTTGATATCTCCATCTTCTGTAGCGTTCGTTTCATCCTAAAGTTGTCCAAGGTATGATTTCTTCTTGTTTAGGCGGATGCGACCTTTCAATATCTTGGTCCATCTACGTATCGACTAGGATAGTACTCAATGTTTCTGTCGCGGCATAATTGCTGCCAATAGACGTGAAATTCCGTCAATGTTTGGGTGTTGGTGTTATCAATTTTGGTACGGTTGGGTACATTGTTTCACTTTTGGAGGTGGATTGTCAATTGTCACAAAGAAGTGAGTCTTCTCCCGTGTGTGAAGGCAGACACACACGTATTTTTTTTTGAAACCAAAAATGTTTTAATTCTCTTGGCGGTATTGTGAAATTGTGCTGGAGAAAGGAGTTTAACTGAGTGTATCTCACTCCCCATACTTCACAGAATGTATTATTTCTGAGGATGCCTCAGATGAAAACGGATTTGTGAAACCTAGCAAGGTGAGCATGCATTCCCGGTTTTTTTGCCATTCTTTTATTTCCCACTTCTCTTCTGGCAATTTTTCAATCTCACCCATTGTTTCAGGGTTTTTTTCTTGACACGTAATTTAAACCGAATGAATGTGTTGATTTGAGTATCATAATTCTACAACCTATCCTGTCTACTGTTGATGTTTGGCGACGTGAATCACGTAGGTGATCAGCAACGTTATCAATCCCGGTCCCCTTTTTGGTTATGGCTCGAGATCTGGAAGTACTGTTGAGTGACGAGTCTGGGGTTAGCTCGTGACGTATCCCAGCCGCATTCCAAGAAAAAAGATCGGAAATCAGGAGCCAGGAGTCTGGAACAATTAACAGGCCAGTCGTTTTAATTATCTTTATCCAATCCATTTCGCCAACTTCAATCAGATTACCATTTCAATAATTTTTTCTTTTTAATTAATTAAACATTAAATGTCAACTACATCGAATGCTGCCTAATATCTTATATTTTTATATCAACATTGTCACCCATAAAAACATTATCTTTGTGTAGAAAGATCTCAGATTTACATATTTTTATTGGTTAATTATTCTAAATTATTTGTACACTGCGCGGTACGATTTAACTATTTTTGTTCAATCACTCTGCCACTATATTTGTGAAACATAGCGCAATCCCCAAATCGTTCGAACGTATTTGCCCCTGCGACTTGATCCATTTTATCCGTAATTTTATCATTGATATTTCACTTCGTACCAACCAGTAATTTTCTGCCAACCAACGCTATTTATAAATTGAGATTTCATTCAAATTCTACCATTTTAACTCCTTGATTTTGGAGAATTAGTAAAATATCATATTATATCAAATTTCATGTTAAAGCATCATTTATTTGAGTGAATAAAGTAATGTTATTTGTGGACTATAAAGGTGTTCTTTTTTGATGAGTCTGGTTAACGGAAACAAATTCCTATAATCAAACAGGTTTCTTAGTTTTGCCTAATAAAGAAAACTGAGTGGCGCCTAATCGGGATTTTATAAGTAAGTATTAACTATCTAACAGTAAATTGATCAGCTGGCCATTATCCACGAACTCCAAGCCTACCGACACAGAGCTGCCGAATGCAAAAATAGTACGTGATAATAATTGATTATTTAACGCGCTACAAAAGTGGCGCCCAACGTGGGGCCTGGCTGAATTGTTTTGTTTTTTACTGAACTCATGGAATTTGTTTTGGTGACTTGATTCTTCAAATAAGAATAATAGTTGGATGCTTTTTCTTATCGCTAAAATACTTTGAATTTATTAAGTTTTTGATTTTTGATTTAAACATTTTTCATATAACGTGTTTAACAAAGAACCCTTGCAAGCATATCTGCCTATTCTGACCTTGATTTGAACTTTATTTTTCGGTTTGGTTTCCCCAATTTATTTAGGAATTTTTTTTGCGGGCGTTTGACTGTTTATATTTGTTGAGCGATACAGTGTGTTGGACATTTTTTATTGCGGTTATTTTTGATTTCGCTGAGAAACATTTCACTTTTTTACAATTATTGCTTGTTATTGAACCTTTTGAATTTAATTTTCTTATCACGATGGACATGTATGGCTTTCAACCCAATCACCTTGTTGAGCATGAGCTTGATTATGAATTGAAAATTCGATTGCTTGCTACAGCTAGGAATGTCGCAGACAAGAGGAAAATTTTGGGAAAGGTTTTTAGAAAGGAACAGTCAAACCCTGGTTCGTCTATTATATTAAACGAGGTAAATTTGGATTTCACTCAGGAACGCTCTGAAATTAAGAAAAGTTTAGATTCAATTGAAAAAATCATTGAGGATTTTGAAGGTAGTTCCACGGATTCTGCTTTTCTTCGTATGAAGTCTAGGTTATCGCACGTTTTTGGAAGGGCTAGACGCATTCCTGTTCCCACTGAATTACCTGATGAGACGAAATCCTATATTCAGGAAACGACCGCTACTTGTATAAAACTCGAATCAGATCTTTACGACAAACTTTCTTCAGCCTCTGAGATTGAATCTACCCCAGTCAACAATGTTCCTGTGATAAATGTTGCAGCCCCTGTTGTCCACTGTGCAACCCGTAACATTCCCATTAGTGAGTGGCAGGTCAAATTCAATGGAGATCCGAAAAAGTTGTATTCCTTTTTAGAGAGAGTAACAGAATTAGCCGAAGCTCGTGGTTTTTCGGAGATTGATCTTTTCCATTCAGCTGTTGAATTCTTCATTGGAGATACTTTCGTTTGGTACCGTAGTATAAAGTCTACTTTGAATGATTGGAACTCCTTAGTTTGTCGATTAAAGAGAGATTTTCTTCACGATGATATTGATGATGAGATTTGGGATCAGATCAGAAAGCGTAAACAAAGGAGGAACGAGTCTACCGTGATTTTCATAGCCCACTTGGATGCTCTTTTTTCCAGACTTAGTCGTCCACCAGCTGAAACTTCCAAAGTTAAATTCATAAGGAACAATCTTCTTCCAGATTTTATTGATAGGTTGGCATTAATGGATATTCCTTCGGTGCTACAGCTTTCGGAACTTTGCCGGAAATTAGAGGAGTCTGATTACGTCAAAAACAAGAATAGGGTTCGAGAGAGTGTTTCTGTGTTGGATGGTCCTAGTCATGAAGTTCAGAATCTCCGCTCAAGGAATAGATCATCACAAAATTTTTCACGTCCCAACAATCCTCCCAAAAATCATAACCGTCGCCAAGGTTCTTCAAATGAAGTTTACAATGAACCTAGTACCTCAAGAAGGGTGTCAGATCCGTCTTCGGCTAATAAACATAAAAAGGTGGTAACCTGTTGGAATTGTCAATTGCCAAATCATACATTCTTCGATTGTAAGGCTCCTAGAGGCATTTTCTGTTACAAGTGTGGTGAGCAGAATGTCAAGTCGACAGACTGTAAGAATTGTACAGAAAACGAGTGAAGGTGGTGACTCAAGGAAGCCGTTTCACTCTACCTGTTTCTTCAGCCTCTAAGCTTTCCAAATTTGATGAGTCCGACTGGAAAATTTGGCTTGATAAAGTTTCATCATTTATGAAAAATCCCATTGCTGTTGGTGAGGATCATATATCTCCCCTCTTTGTTAATAAACCCCTTGATAATAGACCCTACCTTGTTGTCAAATTATTTTATATTGAGATTTACTTGAGTCTGGAGCTACTTCTTCTGTTGTAGGTAACAAAGGCCTGATTATTTTGGATAAACTTGGATTGGTAGTTACCAAGTCTTCCGTAGAGAATATTTGCACAGCAGATGGTAAAAAGCAGGTTGTTCAGGGAACAGTTGATTTGCCAATTTTTGTGGATGGCGTTTGTAGAGTCATCAGTGCTTTGGTGGTACCCTCTTTGGCACAGGCGTTTATTTTTGGTTGTGACTTCGCAAAACAGTTTGGTTTGTTAGTTGACTTTAAAGAGGATTCCTGGAACATTCATACCAATCATAGTAACTCTTGTCTCCCTGTTTTGGAGAGTATTTCTTCTAACTTGGATAACTGTTGTCCCACCTTGTATTCTTTGGATGATCTTTCTGTGGTTCAACGAACTGATGCTCAGGATTTGATTTTCTCTTTTGGTGAAATCAGTAGTAACGATAGACTTGGTAGAACTGACAAGATTTGTTGTACCATTGATACAGGCGATGCTTCCCCTTTTAAAAGAAGACCTTTTCCAATGTCACCCTATATGTCCACTATTCTCAATAAAGAGCTTGATGAAATGTTGAAACTTGGAGTAATAGAGCCCTCAACAAGTCCTTGGTGTTCCCCTGTACTTCTTGTGAAGAAGGCCAATGGAGAAATGCGTTTTTGTTTCGATGGTCGTCCCCTTAATGAGGTTACTCAGTCTGACAGCTACCCGTTGCCTAATATTGATCGTATTCTCTCTTCTTTGCGCGATGCAAAATTCATTTCATCTATCGATCTGCGAAAAGCTTTTTGGCAAATTCCTCTAAACGAGTCTTCTAGGGAAAAAACCGCTTTCGCAGTGGTTGGTAGAGGTCTTTTCCAGTTTGTTACTATGCCTTTTGGGTTGAAAAACGCCGCTCAGACTCAGCAACGGTTGGTTGATGCCATATTTGGTCCTCGTTATGAGCCCAATATTTTCACTTATTTGGACGACATTCTAATAGTTTCTTCCGATTTTCATTCTCACATAAATCTTTTATATGAAGTCAAAGATAAACTCAAAGAGGCAGGACTGACGGTTAATTTGGATAAGTGTGATTTCTTCAAAACTTCTCTTAAGTTTCTTGGTTACATCGTGGGTTCGAATTCTCTTAGGACCGACCCAGAGAAAGTTTCTGCTATGGTAAATTATCCTTGTCCAAAGACTACTACGGAAATCAAGCGTTTTGTGGGTCTCTGCTCATGGTACCGGCGCTTCATCAAAGATTTTTCAACTCTCATGTCTTCCATCAACGATTTGTTGAAGGGTAGGAAAAAGGGTCAGTCAATAAAATGGTCAGATGCCGCCGAATCTTCCTTTGTCCAGATCAAACAGTTATTAGTTTCTTCCCCCATTCTTTCACAACCCGATTTCTCTAAAAAATTCTGTATTCAGAGCGATGCTAGTGACACAGGACTAGGTGGTGTTCTCACTCAGATTATTGATGGTGAAGAAAAAGTCATCGCTTATGCGAGCCGTTCCCTTTCTAAGGCTGAGAGGAATTATTCAGTTGTTGAGCGAGAATGTCTTGGAGTTTTATTCAATATAGAAAAATTTCGTCCATACGTTGAAGGCGCTGAATTCACTGTAATTACAGACCATTACAGCTTGTTATGGCTCAATTCTTTGAAAAACCCTAGTGGAAAGCTTGCTCGCTGGTCTATGCGTCTGAGACAGCATAGCTTTGATTTGGTACACAGGAAAGGTTCCCAAAATATTGTCCCTGATGCTTTATCTAGATCTCTTCTCGTTTGTGACGATGATTCCCCTGATTCAATTTCCGGAGAGATAGTGATTGGTGAGGTTGATGTTGATCGTATAGACCCTTATTTTGACAATCTTCGTTCAAAGGTTCGTGATCACCCTGATGAATATCCCCAATTCAAAGTCGAAAATGATTTCGTTTACAAATTTATCCTCAATTGTCTTCCAATGAAAGTTAATCTTCCAGAATGGAAATTGTTAGTTCCGAAGCCACAGAGGAAGGAAGTCATCGATTCTCATCATAGCCCCCCTAGTTGTGGTCATTTTGGTTTTCATAAAACACTCAGTCGACTCCAAGAACGTTACTATTGGCCAAAAATGCGCCAGGATGTGTTGAGATTTGTGAAATCTTGTTTAGTTTGCGGTTCTCAAAAGGCTACTAATACAGCTGCTATGGGTTTGATGGGCAAAGAAAAAGAGGTGTCTTATCCATTTCAAGTGATTGCAGTAGATTTGATAGGTCCATTTCCCCGATCTAGAAAAGGTAATAAGTGGATTCTGGTAATATCGTGTTGGTTTTCTAAGTATACCATGATTTTTCCCTTGAGAAGTTCCAAGACCCAATATGTCGAACAAATTTTGGAGGATAGAGTTTTTTCAGTACATGGTTCTCCTTCCCTTCTGATCTGTGACAATGGTAGTCAGTTCACTCCAAATTCTTTTAAAAATTTGAGTAAGAAATACAGTTTCAATATTCGTTATAATCCCCATTATTCACCTCAGTGCAACTTCGTCGAAAGGAACAACCGTACTATTGGTACCGCAATACGCAGCTATGTTGATTCTCATGACAACTGGGATCAAAACATTCCTCAAATTCAGTTGGCTATCAATACCGCTAAGCACGAAGTAACTGGTTTCACCCCGTCATTTTTAGTCTATGGAAGACACATACCCCTATCAGGAAATTTTTATAAGGATTTGAACCTTGATATCCGGGTGGATCATTTGATTTGTCCAGGAGATAGGAATGGTTTTGCTGAAAATCTCATCGCTTTGAAGGATATTTTCATCGATGTCCGTCGTCGTCTTCATGTTGCTTATGAAAGAAATTCCAAGGCATATAATTTGCGTGAAAGAGATGTTTCCTTCGTCGAAGGTGATCACGTTTGGCGAAAAAACAAAGTTTTGTCCAATGCTGCGGAAAAGTTCACGTCCAAACTAGTTCCTAAATATGTACACTGTATCGTTCGCAAAAAATTGTCAAACGTTGTTTATGATTTAGTTAAGGAAGACGGTTCTAGCTGTGGTAAATGGCACATAAAAGACCTAAAACCTTTCTTTGGTTCCACCGCTAGTGATTCCGATTCCTCGGAAGAGTAATGACTATTACTACTATTATTGATTATTTTGCTCCCTGTCGTTCAGACAGATATTCTGGTTTGAAGACCTATTTTGTCTTCCTGTTACATGTCTTTTTAGACTATATATTTTTTAGTGTTTTCTGCAAACACTTTGCTTTTGCTCATTCAAGTACCCTGAAAATTGACCAGTAAATACAATTTGGTTTCTTACTGAGTCTCAACTATGTTGGATTTTATGAGGACTACTCAAGTAAGAATCGGTTTTCCTTGCCCCGTTTTTCGGCTCTGTAGCGTAGGTTCATACCGGCAAATTGCTTTTACTCAAGTCACTAATCACTTCCTTTTCCCTTAAATTTCAGTGTCACTCATTACTTGGCTTCATCTGGCACAACGAAATTTCGTAGTTAAGTTACTATAGGTTAGTTCTTCATAGTTTAGGTTCTCTTTTAAGATATTTGTCCAACCTTTCTCGATTAGACCTACCGATTTTGTCCCTACCAGATTTGACCTTACCGAATATGACTCCTCTTGGACGGGTGATACACGTAGTTATCAAGAGTTGAGAAATTGTTGTGACTGAAAACCCGATTTCATTTATATTTAGTTATTCTAATGATTAGTCTTTAAAAGGTGTTATACTTACTTATTCAATTCACTCAAAATGTGGTTAGCTTTTCGCTAATCCTCCTTTCGATTTCCTTCTACAGTTTCGTTTTGTTCATGTTGAACATAAAATTGACTTTGTCAATTTCTTTTTTAGGAAGGGGGTAAATGTGGCGTTCGTTTAATCCTAAAGTTGTCCAAGGTATGATTTCTTCTTGTTTAGGCGGATGCGACCTTTCAATATCTTGGTCCATCTACGTATCGACTAGGATAGTACTCAATGTTTCTGTCGCGGCATAATTGCTGCCAATAGACGTAAAATTCCGTCAATGTTTGGGTGTTGGTGTTATCAATTTTGGTACGGTTGGGTACATTGTTTCACTTTTGGAGGTGGATTGTCAATTGTCACAAAGAAGTGAGTCTTCTCCCGTGTGTGAAGGCAGACACACACGTATTTTTTTTTGAAACCAAAAATGTTTTAATTCTCTTGGCGGTATTGTGAAATTGTGCTGGAGAAAGGAGTTTAACTGAGTGTATCTCATTCCCCATACTTTACAGAATGTATTATTTCTGAGGATGCCTCAGATGAAAACGGATTTGTGAAACCTAGCAAGGTGAGCATGCATTCCCGGTTTTTTTGCCATTCTTTTATTTCCCACTTCTCTTCTGGCAATTTTTCAATCTCACCCATTGTTTCAGGGTTTTTTTCTTGACACGTAATTTAAACCGAATGAATGTGTTGATTTGAGTATCATAATTCTACAACCTATCCTGTCTACTGTTGATGTTTGGCGACGTGAATCACGTAGGTGATCAGCAACGTTATCAATCCCGGTCCCCTTTTTGGTTATGGCTCGAGATCTGGAAGTACTGTTGAGTGACGAGTCTGGGGTTAGCTCGTGACGTATCCCAGCCGCATTCCAAGAAAAAAGATCGGAAATCAGGAGCCAGGAGTCTGGAACAATTAACAGGCCAGTCGTTTTAATTATCTTTATCCAATCCATTTCGCCAACTTCAATCAGATTACCATTTCAATAATTTTTTCTTTTTAATTAATTAAACATTAAATGTCAACTACATCGAATGCTGCCTAATATCTTATATTTTTATATCAACATTGTCACCCATAAAAACATTATCTTTGCGTAGAAAGATCTCAGATTTACATATTTTTATTGGTTAATTATTCTAAATTATTTGTACACTGCGCGGTACGATTTAACTATTTTTGTTCAATCACTCTGCCACTATATTTGTGAAACATAGCGCAATCCCCAAATCGTTCGAACGTATTTGCCCCTGCGACTTGATCCATTTTATCCGTAATTTTATCATTGATATTTCACTTCGTACCAACCAGTAATTTTCTGCCAACCAACGCTATTTATAAATTGAGATTTCATTCAAATTCTACCATTTTAACTCCTTGATTTTGGAGAATTAGTAAAATATCATATTATATCAAATTTCATGTTAAAGCATCATTTATTTGAGTGAATAAAGTAATGTTATTTGTGGACTATAAAGGTGTTCTTTTTTGATGAGTCTGGTTAACGGAAACAAATTCCTATAATCAAACAGGTTTCTTAGTTTTGCCTAATAAAGAAAACTGAGTGGCGCCTAATCGGGATTTTATAAGTAAGTATTAACTATCTAACAGTAAATTGATCAGCTGGCCATTATCCACGAACTCCAAGCCTACCGACACAGAGCTGCCGAATGCAAAAATAGTACGTGATAATAATTGATTATTTAACGCGCTACACTTCTCCAACAAATCCAACCTGGCTCCCTTTGTACATTGGTGGAGTACGTTCACATTACTGTCAACTGAAAAGCTGTGGCCCGTACTCAGAAGATGATTGGCAAAAGCCGATTTTGTCTCTGTGATGTCCGTGTCCTTGTATTTAATAACTTGAATTAGTTGAAGATACCATGGAATTTTCAGCAGGGTTCGGTAGCGCAGTGGTAGCGTGGCGGCGCTATGATTATGATACCTATGGTCATGCTATGGTTCAATACCAAGACAGGGCTATTTTCTTCTTTTTTCTTTTTGAATGTGTTTAATAGTGTCAATTCCTTAACCTCACTTTGTATTGTTTGTTTTCGTGAGATGTTTCTTTATTTTTGAGTGTTTGTACGGTAATTATTTTATACTTTTTAATATTAACTGGACGTAAATATTGTATTTTGTAGGTCTGATGATGCCATAGTATGTGGCGAAACATGTAACCTTTTCATCCGTATATTATATTTGTTTGAGGCCTGAAGACGTTGATCGTTGTTTTTCTTCATTATCTTTGTTCTACGTCTTATCATCACGAAACCCTTGGGTCCTTAGAAAATTCTCACAAATGTTTGGGTGCTTATCTTAGAATGCAAATCAATACATACAAACAATCTTGGAGCACTTGGTTACAGTTTTGGTATTTTTCTTATAATAACACTGTACATTCTGAAACAAAGTATACACCACATGAATTGGTATTCGGAAAACTATGCAACTAACCCTCAAATATCCTAAACAAAACAGACCCATTATACAATTTTGACAACTATCCGTTGGAACTCAAGTATAGGTTGCAGACGGCACACTCTGATGCTAAGTCAAATTTAATCAACTCAAAGTTAAAAAGAAAAGTAATTTATGACAAAAAATCTAAACCTGTTATTTATGAAATTGGAGACAAGATTTTGTTGAAAAATAACTCAGGTTCGAAATATGACCCATTGTATTCAGGTCCTTACTTAGTTGTTGATGATAGGGCACCTAATATTGTGATTAAAGTAGGAAACAAACCTATAGTGGTTCATAAAAATAGGGTAAGATTATATCATGAAAAATAGGTATGTAAAATAGTTTTTTTTTTTTTTTCTTTTTTTTTTAATTTTCGGGGAAGGTGTAGTATAGGCATAATCATAGAGTAGGAAAATAGCTTAGGATGAATTATATTGGGAGACCCTGTATATCAATTATATTGTAAGGTTTGTCAAGACTTGGTACTTTTTTAGTAGAGTAAGCAGAATATGCATTTATGTAACAACATATTATGATAACATGTTCAATAAACATTAGGGGTCATCAATTCATTGTTACTTAACTAGATCAAGAATATAGATCGAGCTTTACGAACGAGTATAGTTATTTATTCCCGTTCCCAAATAATTAATCAAATGATGTACTGAGTTACACTATACAAGATGTGTATTGAGTGATATACTCCTCTGCTGTTCCCTGGGAGGGTGGTAAACCGTTTATAATTTTAGATGGTATTTCAGAAAAAAATGTATTGAAGTCATCAAGTGAATAATCATTGACAGACAATTCCTTTCCTTTTAAAATGTTGGAGTTTGCACGGACCACATCCCAAATAGCTTTTGGGTTGTAGTTATGGTTTTGGGAAACTGTTGACTCTGCGAAAGTGAATTTATGCGGATTGAGTGATATGCTCCTAGATCTACATCGGTCAAGTACTTGAATAATTATCTTACAGTGGGTTTAAAAGTTTTATCATGAAGCAAAATATCATCTACTACTTTTATCAAATTACCAATAGCAGCTAGTGCCCCATCACCTCTTCGACAAAACTTGTCTCCAGAACTCACTAGTCCCATTGGGGCTCTCATGAAGTGATATCGACTCCTATGGCGTTGAAAAAGCTGTTAACTTTTGGCTCTTAGGGTCTGACGGCATCTGCTAATATCCGTTAATGGCATTAAGTGTAGAAAAATATTTTGATGTTCTTTTCACATTTGAAACTGCATCACATGGTTTTCTGACATATTTGTTCAATATTGGGTATTCTACGCAAATGTGAATTTTCTCATTTGTACATAACCATAGAACTGACAAAATCACTGGGAGTATCATCAACTGGACATAAAATTTTCTTCTTGAACATTTCATCAAATTCATTTTTGACTTAAGTTTGCCAAGCGTAACGTATTTTTCTTGGGCAAGATATTGAATAAGGAATCGAATTTTCTTTCAAGTGTATATGAACAGACTTTCTCATCATTGATCTTGATGTAGTAGTGTTCTCAAATATATCCGAATATCGTCCCAACAGAGTCAGACGAATTCGTTGAGGTTGTTTAAAATTAGGATTCTCAGGAATTTCATCCAATATGTTCATTGAACTAACAGCATCTGGTAACTGCTTTGGAAGAATCACTGCCAAATCTATCAAAGTTCTTTTATCTAATGGAAATTCCTTAACACCTTTGCATATGATGACATTGACATATGATATTTTTCTTCCATAGAATATCTTGCATTGTATTTGTCCAGGAGCTGATATCCTTGATGGGTTTGCTGCTTCTATCTTCAAGTTTGATAGTTGTAACTCCACATCATAGAATTTTTTCATAAATTCTTCTCCTGCTACTGAAACTTCTGCGCCTGTACCAGGTGAAGCATCATGGAGAAACTGATGTACTTTTGATTTACCCTGTACCTCTACTCTAACAATAATTTGACGATGTTTTTCATTTCTCTGTTTATTTTCTATGGATGTCAATCCTAGATGTCCAATATTTACAGATTCTTCTTCTTGCTCTGGTATGAGACTTATTTTGATCAATTTGCTACGACAATACTAAGAGAAATGTCCTTTGATTTCACACTTGTCACAGGTTACATTTCTAGCTGGACATTCTTTCAAGTTTGAATGCCAATTTTTATTGCATCTTGGACATGTACGAGAGGGTATTGAACTCTGTTGTGATTTACTAAATCTTGTTTTTTCAATCTTGTAGCTTGAGTTTTCTTTCAATGATGCTACCTATTTTGCTTCACAAAGTCGTACTATATCTTTTAGTTTTGGATTTTCCGGCAGCATTCTACATTTCTTCCTTAGCTCTGTATCAAAGACTGATACCATAATATTATCTGAAAGGCTTCTCTCGTAGCAATGTTTGCAGGATTATGACAGTTGGAAAAGTTTATTTTCTAGAACATCCTGATAAAGTAGTTATACCAGAAGAGCAGTGGTTTGTTTGTTGAAATTGTTCTGGAGACCTTGGAACATCAAATAGTTTTCAAATTTGCTTTGCCAGTCCTTGTATCCAGCAAACGAAAAAGTATCGGCAAATTTTTCTGGAATGGGAATATTTCCCATGATTCTTTGAGAAGCAGAATCATTGTTCTCGATATTTTTTAGCTCATGAATGGAGTTTGAAAATCTTCTCCATTGCCTATTGGATCTCCTTCATACCATCCTCTAATGATTTAACCTGCTGCCGTGTTTCAGATAATGAATTCTCCAGTGAAAGTTTATTCTTTTTACTGTTTCGAGAGTTTCTTTTGTTACTTTTCGGCATTTTATCATCAGAATACCGGGACTGTACCGTGTTATTTTTAATAGTCTTTATTCCAATGAAATTGACTTATTATTATATAAATCCAACTGACAAGTATAACTCTAAATATATCCAGGTAGCATGATACTATAACAAACAAGATATGCTAACGCGCAGGTTTCGCTGACGTCATTGCGTGTCCAAACCTCAAAATTCATAGGTTACCTAGGTAACTGGGTTACCATGATACTGAAAAAAACAAGATTAACTCATGCCATAATACATTTACTCTCTCACATCCCCCTCAGATGTCATCACGTGACCTACCGCAAACCTATACGATCGATGTCACGTGAGGACTTCATGCGTGAGCCAATTCAAATTTCAATCAGCAAATGGTTACCAGGTCACGGTATTGATGTTTTACATCTAACCTCACTTTTGGCTCGCAATGACGACATGCGCGGCTCGGTTCTTATTTTGTCCAGCAATCGATCATATCTTTTGTATTCTAGTATCATGTGCAGGTAGCGGGTGGCTTAAAAATTGATCCACACCACATCAGTGATGGTCATATTCTCCACTTGGCAGAAATGCAGAAGGCGATCTTCTCTATCGTTTCTAGTTCCAAGTCCACAGGGTCCGACGACACTCCCGAATTTTCCTTTGCCTATCTTTACGTTGAAATATCCCATAACTATGACATCATATATTTTGGTGATATTCAGCAGCTCAGCTTTTGTTTTAGAATTGTTCTACATCTTGGTCCGATGCGTCCCCTGTAGACGCGTGGACTTGCACGATATAAAGGTTGTTCGACTTAGCTTTTAGTCTCAATAAGGCATTTTCATATATTTTAAAAAAGGATACATTTTTCTATAAAAAATGCAAAAAGAAAACAAACAAAAATGAGAAAAAATGAATAAAATATTTGTTTTTTTTTAAATTTTTTAATAGAAAAATGTATTCTCTTTTAAAATATATGAAAATGAATATATCATTACGTTTGATTTTTTTGGAAGAAACTCAAAAATATGCTATCATTTCAGTCAATGTCATCTAGAGGCCACGGTTCATGTCAAACATTCAAAACCAAAAAAATATCTTGTAGTGCAGGGGCGAGTTCAGAAACGTCACACCCGGTGTGAGTGTGATCAAAATGTCAAACCCTAACCGTTCAGATATGGCAAGCCGATTTGCTTTTTATTTAACCCTGCTCATAAAGTATCATAAAAACTGTTTGTATGACACTTTATAAGCACAGATGAATAAAAAGTAAAACGACTCGCCGTATCTGAAGGGTTATTGTTTGACACTTGGATCACACTCACACCGGGTGTGACGTTTCTGAACTCGCCCCAGATCATGCTCTTTCATATGAGCCCAAGTTCGTTAAAATCGGTCAAGCAAAACGGGAGAAATCTCCGTTTGTTTAAAAAAACAATTGATCTTTCCCCATCGCTTTATTTTGATGGATAGAAAAAAACGTTAAAGGTAAAAAGTGTAGGTAAATAGTCAGTAAATATGAAAACGATATCATCGATATATTTTCATTGGGCAAAATTCTATAAAAATCCCATTTTTCTACTTGATGTTGGTTATTACGCCCCTTAGCGATCAATTCAGAAACTTGAAAATATTTTCCAGGTTTTTCTATTGGCCGTTTTGGTAATAATTTTTTTTGCCGCAAGCCTCGACCATGAATAGTATCCGGGATATGGCCGGCGACCTCTCTTAGTTGTACACCCTGTATTGAAAAATTCAGGTCTGTGTTTATAAAAATCAAATTGATGGTGGTTGCCCAAGAACAAGACGTCATTTATTCAATATAATATAATTCAATGAGTCGCTTTGAAGCATTTTCAATTTTTAAATATGATGCAATCGGCGCCTTACTTGCCATAATTTCTCACAAGGACATTTTATAGGGTCGAAACGTCGTCAATGTTATCAGTGTGGTACATCATTGAAAAGGGTATGCAGAAAGGTTTTGAAAATAAAGATAAAAAATAATTAGGTCCGTGCCTGCTCAGAAAAATTAAGTTGCTGTTGGTTCTTCGAATGAAATCATGCTGAAGAACGGAAAAAATTCTAAATCTTCAAAATCGCGCAAACCAGAATGAATTTTGCTATACAGTGAATGGATGAGCATAAAAAACGATAACTTTTTTCCCATTCAACCTTTCTTGTAGCAGCCATCTGATTGGTTTCGTATAAAGCTGCAAGGTTTAATTACAATGAAAATCGCTCATAAAAATGGTTGTGGCCGCTTTCCATACTTCATGCCTTCAAACTATGGCTTGTGATATAAAAATAAAGATACAGAATGTAAATAAGTAATGCATTGTTTTGTCCTTTGTCTCAACCTATTGTGTAAAAACTTTGACCAGCTTTTTGAACGCTGGGGTTGATACCTTCTTTTCTATTCATTCTTTGTCCCTTCATAGGCCTACCACTAATTCGTTTTTTTCCTGAAACAACTTTTGCATTTCCATTGTAGACTTGAATAAAGACCAAGAAGCGTTCTTAGTTCTTGAGATATTTAAAACAATCATAGAAAGAAAGATAGTCAAAAACCAAAAATCAATCTATTGTTCAATCGATATCACTTTTGACCAATAAAGCATCACAGCTATATTGTCACCTGTGACTCGATTTCAAACATTATCTTCTGATTTATCATTTGTCCACTCCACGCTCCAGGCACAGAAGAAACCAACTTGGTTTTTTCTGTGCTCCAGGTGTGTAAGCAATTGAATGAATCAAAAATGTTGTTGTCATTCTTGTCATTGTTTTGAAGTATTGAAATTTTAAAGCATACATCAACAATCCCATGCAGGAAAAAAATTGATAAAGAAAAGAAAGTAGTTTTATTGTCACAAAAGTGAAATCAACTCGCAAAGCATAAATTATACCAAGGTAATAGGTACGGAAGTCTAAAAGGAATGCGAAAAATATTACATCATACTTCAAGGCCAACAAACCAATTAACGACAAAGGATGATAGATGAGAATATACAGATATAAGTATAATGGGCGATTGCACCAACCTATTTAAGGGATACTAAACGCTAAGGAATTCCTAACTTGACAGTTTAACATGCAAAACTGTCAAGTTGAGGGTTCCTTAGCGTTAAGTTTTTCTTAAATAGGTTGGTGCAATCGGTCATTGGTGTTAAGCTAAGATTCACAATCATGTTGATATCTGAACAGGTATACCTTCATAGGAAAATTTTTTTGACATACATTTTGTCAATGTTTATAATAGGTCTGTAAATAAACACCTGCAAGAGAACACGCTTTTTAGCTTTACTGTGTACTATGACTCAAGGCAAACACTAACTAACCATCATATTATTTGCATCTCCACATGCAACTGATTTAAAAAATTATACATTATACAGTTCATTTTTTTCAAAGTCAGTGACAGATCAAAATTGGAGATAGAAGGTTGGCAAAGTTAATCGATAAACGAAGGATTTCGATCATCAATTCCAAAATTATCATCACTCTCTATTCTCAAACGTTTTTTTTTGTAAAATCAAACTTATTTTGGACATGGTAAAATAGAACGAAACGCAGTCCAATAGACTGCCTAAGTCGTGACGTCACAAACGTATGTCGGAGCTTATAATGTTTTCAAACAAACAACAAACTCGTAACCATGGTAACCTATGTTTACATCTCATAAGAAAATTTTTGGATTTGCCGAAATAATGAGACCAATACCAATGGTACTCGCAGTCAAACGGTATTTCCTTGCAAGGAACCACTTCTCATTCGAAGCCTGTCCAGTCGGCAATATCGCAGTTTGTTTTATTTTATCGTCATCAATTGCGCACATTTCTTTCAATTTGAAAACTTTATCTTGAGCTTGTAGCTTTTATTTTTCATACTGGCCAATACTTCACCTCTTATCATAGAAAGCTTGGCGTCAAACTCTATTTTCTGGACATGGTCTTGGATTCCAAAGCATTTTCATCTTTTTTGATTGTTTTATTGTCGTTCTCAAAGAAGGGATTTATGCTAGAAAGGTTGAGAACGTGCTTCGAAGCCATGTTCCTTACAAAAGTCTGAAAAAAATCACTAATTACTCACAAATCAAAATAAATAAAATGAAATAATCAAAATAGCATGTAAACATAAACAACGTAACTTCAAAATGTTCAAAGTAATAATTATACACTAAAATCAACTAACCTTATCAAAAACTTGAACTTATCCGGTAAATCTCACTTTTGTCCAAATAAATATCACCGTTAAAAGTCATTCGCATATAATGAATCCAAAAACACTCAAAACTCAGTTTTCCTGGTTTTCCACATGAGATGTCAAAATCAGTGAAAATAGGTTATGATGAGTTTGTTTGGAAACATTTTAAGCTCCGACCAACGTATGTGACGTCAGACTTAGCCAGTCTATTTATGACTATCGTAATAGAACATGTTTGACAACCTTCAACCTACTATTTTGATCTGTCACTGTAACGTTAAATAAAAAATGAACTTTAGTTGTTATTCTTTATCATAAAATACAGCTTCCACGATTTATTTTCATCCTGAAAAAACACATCCTTGCTGATAAAATGTACATTGATCGATTTAATGTAGGGTATAGTAATCACATCTTATCAGGAAATAATCCAACAAAATAAAAAGCAAATCGAAACATCTGTCAACAATGATCCTTATCACGGAACACATGCGCGAGTAAGCCAACGGTTTGACAAATGTAGCGGCACCGCCATCTCACAAAATGGAGTGTACGCTGAATAGATTTACATACGTGAAAATGTCTGGGTCTGCTGTCTGCTATTTTCATCAGCACATCCCTCCATTGAAAATATCTTAGTGTGAAAATTGATCAAATTACCGATAAAGACAAATAATAATGCAGCACTCAATATTAATTTGGTCGTTTCTACGTAATTTTATTGTAATTTTCATGATGTTAATATAAATGCAAAAATATAAAAGACTTTTTATGTCATACCGATAAACACCTGAAGTCTTTTACGATTCTGAAACTCACTGCGATCTTTTTATTATCAAATCCTAGATATGAGAGATGATGTTGAATAATTGAAGTGGTTGAGATTTTGCAAATACAGTATGATGATGATCATCATAAAATTATTGTATAAAGTGGGTAGAGGTGAAAATGAAGAAAGTTTGCTCATTGATGTGGTTTCTATCGATTAAAAGTATACTGCTAAAGTAATCGACAAAAAACTTCCGATCTACGTCATCAATGCCACCAAGCGCGTTGTTATGTGATTTGCTAGTTGTTTGGCGTTTAATATTCATAGCTTTCTGACACGTTTATGTATCATCAAGTAAATCTGCCTTTAATTCTCGAGGTGAGAACATGGTGGAGTAGTTCATCTCACCACGCTTTACGCCGTGATGCACAGAATAAATTAGAAGAAATATACCAGAGTCGTGCACCTGGCTCAAACATCGCGAATCAATGAACACAAAACACAATGACTTGTTTTCAAAACTAGCTTGACTATTGGTCCGTTGATTTTTGCAGTATATTAGATCTTAATTCTAGATACAGTGATTATTGACCGATGATCAAACTCAAAACTCTTTATGCATATAGTGGCTCAAAATCAATATATTGGCAATGGACAATTTGCATACATTTTCAAATGACTTGAAATTTTATATACGTATTCTAGACGATATTAGAGTCATGAGCGAAAAAATGTTTCCAAATTTCTCAAAACTAAACAAATATACTAAATAAATGGAAAAGAAAACGCAAAATCCACTGTATTATCAAAAACGGGGCGGAGTTATATTTCGCTCTCTCGAGAGAGAAAGCTTTTACAATTAATACGCAGACGAAAATAGATAATGTATTCTTTGACAATGTGGATGTTGATTGCCGCTCTTTAATCAGTGATTACTACATTATTAGAGGTCGTAGGTTGATTTTTTGAACATCAATGGCATCGGTACTCACTAATCGTCATATTTTTCATATTTCTAAAAAATGTGCAAATTGTCCATTGTGTTTGTTTCAGGTGGCTTGCCAGAGATAAACAGTGTGTACCCGAATCGACGCATAAATAGGTGAAATAGATGGAACAAATTTGAATTGAAGTTTCATATTCTGGGGTTCAGCTCTGCTTGGATGGAAACCTATTTGTGTCATGAGTTTGGTTTCAAAAAAATAAGTATGTCTTGGAAATTAACCGAAAAGCTATTTCTCTCAGAAGTAAAGAACTTCTTCCATAGAAGATAGGATAAAATGTTATCGAAGAAAGTTGTTCATAATAAAAAACTGGGTGGGAATGCAAAGTTTCAAAATATCCGTCCACTTTGATAATTTGTATTTTTCCATTCCAAGTTTTCAGAATAGCATGAAAATACATTTGATCTTGATATTTTGAACGTTTATTGATGTTTTCTTGATTTTCAAATACTTTTATATTTTGCATAATTGCGTAATTCATCATTATAAAGAATTCGCTTTTGAACTTTTCCAATTTCTTCAAAATTACAAAGTAGGCCGAGGGTTTTCATGTATTCTTCGTTCTTAAATCGTTCTTCATTTTGCAGACTTGCGTAATATTCATCATTGAAAACACTGTATATTACGTGAACGCGAGGTGCGGATCATAATAGTAATTATTCAACGAGTGGAAATGGGGGGTTGGGAGAGTAATAGCCATTTTCCGCGAGTAGAATACGAATAAGCGAAATTTGCAATATTCAATTTCATTTTGACGGTCCTTTTCACAACTATGCTCAAAGTGAAGTAAGGTTGTCAATACAATGACTATAAAACAAGAATGGACGGTCAAATGGGCTGTTTCAAAATGATGGATTTGAAGTTTGACATTTTGTCGAATTTTCTGATTGGCTCAAAAACAGTGGAGTAATGACATTAGATCATTTCATTGCTTGAAAACAATTGACTAATGGAAAAGAAAACTGGTATAAGTAACGAATCACATCAACCAATAGAAAGTGGATGTATAATACATCTATAATAGAATAGTCATAGAAAAATATATTATGATTTTTTCATTTTATAGGAGTTTTTTAATTTTTTTAAGGGTGGTTCAACACCTACAAATATTCTTGTACACGGTACAGCAATACAATATGATAACTAGTCAACCATTATGAGAAGTTATTGGCCTACAGAGCTCCATCCTCTTCCACAGTTAAAAACCCTTTTTTTTTCACTGTAGAATCATAAAAACTCAAATTAACTCCAGATGATGCAACGTGATATTGGGGTTGAGGACATTAAATGAAACTCCTTAGATTTTCAAATTGCCGACGTTTCGACTTCTAATTCGAGTCTTTATCAAGGCTACAAAAGAAATGCACATACAATGTCTGATATGACAATAAAAAAAAAAACACGAAAACAGAAATCACACATTAAAATATTACAATGGATAAAGGAAATAACTCATATAAATAAACTGTTGAGTGCAGGGCCGAAATTTTCTTTACCTATATCTAAAAAGGAATTACCTATTCCGATAATTATCAAAGACCTGGAATACTGCATTGGATCATCAAACTTACCAGAGGAGGAAAAGAACTTGGCCAGGGGGGTTTCAATTAATATAATTACAAATCATATTCATTCACCTGACAACTTACATGAATCGAGAGTCATCAGAAAGGATTTCATGGAATGTAAAAAATTTCTGAACACTAACAACAACCTTGTCGTGATGAGATCTGATAAAGGGTCTTCTACAGTCGTCATGATGAAAGATGAATATTTGCACTCCATGAATGAATTATTGAGTGATCCTAACATATATAAGAAAATTCCTTCTGACCCTACACCTAAGTTTCAAGCTCAGTCTAATTCTTTTATAAAGAAACTACACAGTCTAGGATTTATAGATGACCGCCAATTAAGAGTCTTATGTAAGAATAACTGTGTCACCCCAAAACTGTATGGATTGAGGAAAACTCATAAAAGTACGTTGAGTATGAGACCAGTGGTCAGTTGCATTAATTCACCGTCCTATAACTTGGCAGTATTTCTGCATGGCATATTGAATAATATATCAAGCACTTCCATTTATAACGTCAAAAATTCGTTCGAGTTCGTGAACTCGATCCGAGGTTTGGTTCTTCCGGACGACTTCATTTTGATATCTCTGGATGTAGTTTCTTTATTCACTAACATTCCAAAGGACCTTGTGATAAATATAATCAGGAAAAAATGGGCTCACATCGCAGCATACACAGATTTAACAAGGGATATATTTTGTGAATTGGTCCATATCCTGTTCGAGACCAGCTATTTTCAGTTTGATAATAGTTTTTATAAACAGCTTGATGGATCAGCGATGGGCAATCCAGCTAGCCCAGTATTGGCTAACCTAGTCATGAATGAATTGTTCACGGAAGTATTGAACATTTTACCATTTGACTTACCGTTTATAAAGTTATATGTGGATGATTCATTGTTGGCCTGCCCAAAAAACATGGTTAATGATGTACTCGCAGCGTTCAACAATTTCCATCAGAAAATCCGGTTCACGGTAAAAATGGAAAAAAACGGACGAATACCTTTTCTAGATGTGGAAGTGAATCGTGACTCGGATGGAAACATCACCACAAATTGGTATCGAAAACCGACGTCCTCAGGAAGGGTTTTGAACTATTTATCAGCCAACCCTCTCACCCATAAGATAGCTACCGTTAAAAGTTTATGCCATAGGGCATTCCATCTTAGTAGTGAACAGTACCGTGACAATAATTATAATATAATTAAGGAGATCTTGAAAAATAATAATTATCCCTCTTCACTGATAAACGGTATAGTAAATCAGTTCAAGAGCAATATACTAAACC
The DNA here is from genome assembly GCA_958502075.1 of Orchestes rusci. Taxonomy (NCBI): domain Eukaryota; kingdom Metazoa; phylum Arthropoda; class Insecta; order Coleoptera; family Curculionidae; genus Orchestes; species Orchestes rusci. Next base: position 46,288,863 of record OY293304.1, read on the forward strand.
AACAGCCACGCGAACGAGACTTAATATTTTATAAATTTCCATACATACAAGGTCTCTCAGAAAAAATCGGCAGTCAGATTTCCAGAATGGACCCAACGTGTAAACTGGCGTTCTATAACACCAAAGTAGTGGGATCTATTTTCTCGAAGGTGAAAGATTCTATACCAAATAAAGATCGTTCAAATCTTGTCTACAAAATACCATGTATTAACTGTGACAACTGTTATATCGGTCAAACACGACAATACTTGAGCAAAAGACTATATCAACATCGATACGATTGCAGAGAAATAAGTAGGTACAAGAATGAAAAGACTGCACTCTCGGAACATCATTTCACAACCAACCACAACTTCGACTTTAATAATGTAGAAATCCTTGATTTTGAAAATAATTGGTACAAGCGTAATATCAGTGAAATGATCCACATATCAATAAATAAAACTATTAATAATAGAACCAATGTACAGGGATTGAACACTCAGTATAGTAATTTGCTTTATCTGTATAAAAATAAACATTAGAGATAGTAGAATGATTATGGTCGTCTTGAAACCCAATCGGACCAGCATTTGTACATTTTCTGTTGTTCTGTCCACATATACTTCAACTTTTTAATCTGTGTGTGACATATTATATATTTCATCTTCATCTTTTAATGCCGTGTGCTGTTATAATGTTAATCATTGTTTTATGTATGACATGGAACTTCTTCAATTGACCAAAAAGGTATGAACCCTATTTTGTTAACCTTTTCGCTTGTTTTGTTGTGTTTTTTTTTTTCTTTTCTTTTTTCATGTACTTTATAGTTTATTTATATTAGTTATTTCCTTTATCCATTGTAATATTTTAATGTGTGATTTCTGTTTTCGTGTTTTTTTTTTTATTGTCATATCAGACATTGTATGTGCATTTCTTTTGTAGCCTTGATAAAGACTCGAATTAGAAGTCGAAACGTCGGCAATTTGAAAATCTAAGGAGTTTCATTTAATGTCCTCAACCCCACTATCACGTTGCATCATCTGGAATTAACTAAGGACACAAATTAGAGCTAACTCAAATTAACATCAAAATCATCCGCCCTTACCTACCTCTCGCGTCTCTGAACCCAACTTGGTGAAAAAAATAAAATAAAGAAGCATAATTATTAATTAATCCATGCAATACATCCATCGTCCTCTCGGACGAAGTCGATCGTATTTTGAAAATTTTACTCGTAGGTATTTTACATATTATGTAGATATAAGTACACTGTGGGCCAAATTAAGTTAGAACATAATTTGACGCTAGGCTTACTTTTTCGTTTGTTTATGGATTTTGATAATTTTTGGATATGATATTGGTCAATATGTTCTGAATGTTACCCCGAAATTAAGCTTTCGAATTTTAGCCATGACCGGACTTAGAACGTTTTCATGAAATTGGTGCATTTAAGCCCGTTGCATAAACGAATTGCTCCAGTCACAGACCTACTGATATATTTTTTGTGAAGGACATTAGTGCGAAAAGGTAAAGGAGAAACGAAAATGTTTATTTTCTGTATGATCGTGCTTGTCGGCATTAAAACTATTTCACTTCATTTTGATCAAAGTTTCTTGAAATTTCATAGCAACGTAGATTGTTTGTTGGAGATTTGTCGATTTTTGACATTTTAGAATTTTTAACGTTGAAAAAACTTCGTTAAATTTTACTCGATAATTTGAAGGGGCGCGACGTTCTCGTGCACCCATCTTTTCCAATAATCAATTCAATGATAAAACCATGTCTACTTATTTAAAATCAGACCGGCAATCTCTAGAATATAAAAAAAATTCAACAAACAATCCACTTTGCTATGGAATGTCAAGAAACTTTGATCAAAATGGAGTGAAATAGTTTTGATGCCGACAAGCACCATCATACAGAAAAAAATATCGTTTCTTGGGTTATGATTTGAAAATATTGATATTATCAGGATTCCTTTTCCACTAATGTCCTTCTCAAAAAATATATCAGTTTGTCTGTGAGTAGCGCAGTTCGTTTATGCAACGAGCTTAAATGCACCGATTTCATAAAAACACCGTAAGACCGGTTCTGTCCAAAATTCGAAGGGACAATTATGGAGGAGCATTCAGAACATATTGAACAATATCATATCCAAAATTCTTCAAAATCCATAAACAAACAAAAAATGTAGTGAGGATTAAGCTATGTTCTAACTTAATTTGGCCCACAGTGTATTAAGAAGTTTTTCATCACCTTGTTTACGAAATATTATGAAGGAATCCCTTAGCCCTGAGCCTCAACAATTTTTTTGATCAAATTTATTGATGTTTTCGTTCTGAACCGTCAACCGTTCCATTTGTTGCAAGTGTTTTGGAACATTCTCAAGAAATTAGTATTTGAAAAAATGAATCCTTCATGCGTATTTGAAAATATGACGAAGGAAACCAGCTAGAAGTTATAGATTATTTTGTATGACTGCTACATATTTTCAGTAAAAAGTTCAAGTAGTGTGTGTGTAGAAAACAACTTTCATACAAATATTGATATTTTTTTAAAAAATAAGAAAAAAACATCAAGATGCTGTCTGAATAGCTGAAACAAAAAGTTCTAGATTTTAATAAAAGTGGTGTGAAACAAGTGGAGATTTTCTGCGCAAAGTCCTGATTTAAATATTATTGAAAATCTTTTGGAGCATAAAGTACAGAATAGGCAGGATTTGATAAGAATTTTGAACGAAGGCTTGAGAAAATATTTCACTAGATTTTATAAAAAAGTTATTGGAGTCAATACCTGAAAGACTTCAGGAAGTGATCAAGTATAAAGGATTTTGCACACATTATTAATTTAGAAAAAACATAATGGATATTTGCTAAAAAAAACATTTTGTGTTAAGTTTTTCCATTTTTGTACACTGGTTTTTATGATTTTTTTTTTAATTGTTTAATAAACATATATTTCAGCTAATTTGGTGGTATTATAGTCTCATTGTCATGAGAAATACATAACAAAATAGTTATTTATGGATGTTAAAGAAAAAATACAACTACATAAAAAAAGTCTTCACTTTTGTCCAAAAAGATACACATCTGGGGAAGGATGCCATATTATGAGTTCCCAACTCATAGCATGTCATATTATCACATATGATTTTCACCAAATAATTATAAATTGATTAAACTCACTTTCCCACATTCGACACAGGACGGAAGGTTATCTGAAAGCTAGACAAATCATAAATTCACATAGAAGGAGAGTGCCGATTTTTCAAAAAACTTCATATGAACCTTTCTGATCGTTCTCATCGATGATATGTTGTAGTGTAAGATTAAAAATATATACATACATGTTAAATATTATTTGTGAGTAGAAATTGATGATCTTCAAATTTATCCACTCTATATACTATTATGAAATCACAGACGTAAGCATATTGACATTAATGACAATCATTTGTTATACACTTTAGCAATAGGAATATTTTGTATTAAAAGCAATTTTGCAATTTGTGTCCCAATGAGAACAATAGAATTATTCAGAATTGATTTTTTCTACTAAGTAAAAAGTAAAATACATTAATATAGGCAAGACGCTGAGCAAAGCAGAAAATAGCGGTGCAGGTACCTAAACTATATCTACTCCCAGTGTTGAGAATGGTTTTAGCCCTATCCAAGATGTCCCAGATACTTAACTTGCGTCAGATCATAGAAAAGAGTACAACACTCCAATGATTATTTGTTTCTTGGACTATCAGAAGGCTTTTGATTGTGTCAACTGTCGGATGCTATGGCACGTTCTTCGTGAAATGGGAACGCCTAAACACCTAGTTTCACTCATCAGATACCTTTACGAGTGCAACGAGGCGAAGGTACGCGTGGAGAGCCAACAGTCTGCGTCTTCTAGAACTGCCAGAGGAGTCCGCCAGGGATGCATTCTCTCTCCTGATCTATTTAATATATATGGAGAATATATAATGAGGAAAGCTTTGGACGAGTGGAACAAAGGAATCGCAATTGCCGGCAAAAAGATTTCAAACTTGAGATATGCAGACGATACAACGCTCTTAGCTGCATCGGAAGAGGAAATGTTGGACCTTCTGCACCGGATTGAGACCGAGAGCAATAAATGTGGTCTTAAAATAAACGCAGAAAAAACAAACATCATGGTTGTCGACCGTTCAAACGCTTTACAGTTGACAGATGCTTTACGCAGGTTCTAGACCGTAGACCATTTTGTGTATCCGGGTTCCTGTGTATACACGGGTTCAAGCGAGTGTGACATTCGAAGAAGAATAGGAATGGCTAAAAGTGCGATGAGCAGACTATCCAGGATCTGAAAAGATCGTTCCATATCAAAAACTGTCAAGATGAAGCTGGTTCAGTCGCTGATATTCTCTATCTTTCGATACGCTGCTGAAACGTGGACAATCAAAGCGGCAGATCGAAGACGCATCGATGCGTTCGAGATGTGGTGCTGGAGGCGTATGCTCCGAATTCCATGGACGGCACGCAGAACCAATGACTCGATTCTCAGAGAGTTGAAAATACAGAACAGACTCTCGTCGGTGTGTCTGGCAAATGTTCTGAGTTTCTTCGGTCACGTTTTACGAAGGGATAATCTGGATAGATTATTAGTTTCTGGCAACGTAGAGGGACGAAGATCAAGAGGGCGTTCTCCTGTCCGATGGACCAACCAGATTCAAAGGGCCACCGGTACCTCATTTTATGGATCCATAGACAAAGCCCAGAATCGAAATCAATGGCGGGCTCTGACAATGCAGGTTGCTAATGATCACGATTCTCAGTAATGAGAGAACGACTGAAGAAGAAGAAGATGTCCCTGATGTGTCAATTATGTTGACAATTTTTTACGGCTGGTGTATCTATGTAAGAGGTAGAGAAGCTATGGTACTGAGAAGGCGTAGAGAAATCCTGGAAGAAATCGGTAGAAGTCGAGAAGCATCTTTGAATCAAGATGAGGAACATTTCAAAATACATTATTATATGGTTGCTGGTTATGGATAATAGGAAATATGGTCAAGTTAATGGATAGAAGCTGGACTGTCGGCGCCTACTGAGTTCACATACTTCCTAGATGAGGACAAGGTATTCAAAAGGAATTTGGTGAAGGACAATGCAAAAAGAAAAAACACTCAGAAGTATATCCTACGTAAGCTTAATAAATACAATTATTATAAATTATAATTAGAGATCATTAGGAGAACGTTCAATGCCAAGTTAAAAAGTCACTCAAAATTAATAAAAGTAGTTAGGGAATATGTAGAACACATTGAAATTATTTGAGAGCTGTTAGACCCGTTTTATCATCTAGGTTAGGGATTCTGAAAATATTTGAAGCAAAATCGAACAAGTTTAAATTGTTCTGATTCCGATTCAAAGACTTTTGACGAGCTTGAAAAAAATACGTCGGAAATATCTAGAAAGATGTCAGACAAATTCGATCCCAAAACTGCATCCAGCTCTATGCCTATCATAGATGGTTCTGAAACAGTAACTTCACAATTGATTAATAGAATCGCACTTTTAGATGACGCTGGCATTTTTTTTGATCACATACTATGTACTGAAAACGCGTTTGTGAGATAATATAAATGACGCCAAAGTGATGGACAGTTTTGAGGACAACATTAAAGGTGTAGGTAAAAAATTTAAAATCACCAAAAATTCGTCTAAAGCTTATTGCATTTCATAGTTAGAATTTGATAATATAATCAGAAATAATAAATTGGATTCTTGTACAAGGCATGCATTTTCTTCCAAGGAAGAAAAAGCTTGGAAAATTAAGAATTCTTGATCGATGTTTGCCTCAGATGCATCGTTGAGAGATCTTGAAGAAACTTGTGTGAAACATCTGGTACCAGAAATATATATTTTGAGAAATGAAAATAATGCGCAATTAAAGTAACGGATTCCTCAGAAATAAAAATGGCTAGTGTAAAAACTCCATTCATGAAAGACCTAAAGAAAATTTCTGATATAGAAATGCAACAAATGTTTTGAATGATTTTCATATATCACTGAGCGGAGGTCATACAGGTATCACTAGAATGTATAACAATATAAAAAGGAACTATTTTTGGGCTAGTTTACATGCTGATGGCTGCTGTTAGCAATTTCGTGAAGCGTTGTGATTATTGTCAAAGATTTAAACATTCCAGGTCTAATACTGAACCTATTACAATAACAACTGCTTCGTCGGCCTTCCAAAAAATATTTTTAGACTTTGTAGGACACTCGCTCGAAGATCTAGATGGTAATAAATATATACTAACATTACAATTCGAGTTATCAAAATTTGTGGAAGGTTACCCCATCAAAAATTGAGAAGCGGAAACAGTTGCAAGATCTTTTGTCAATAACTTTATTTTCAAATATGGGATACCCGAAACATCGTGTCGGGTCAAGGAACGGAATTGATAGCATTAACTTTTATGAAAGTTTACATTTTACAAATAAAACAAAACATTCACAGCTTATCACCACCAAACATTGGGTTCTTTGGAAAAGAACACCGAAATAGTTGGAGTTCTTGGATTCAATTCTGGTGATCCACATTCAATAATTCAATATGTATTTTGTATTATAAGCAATTTTGCAATCTGTGTCGTAATGAGAACAATATTTATTCAGAATTGATTTTGATACGAATCAAGTTGTCTCATTTTTTCAATTTGATAAAAGATCACCTTTTATCACAATGTAAAGTTAACGAAACATGTATTTCTTGTGAAAAACTACTGAACCGGAAGTATTGATTGTTAGCTAGAAAATAGAGGATAGCTACAGAACCGTGTGTAAAAAAGCATGCTCTAAAAATATCATTTGAGCGTTTCGTCTGGATACATTTTCACCTATTCAGTTACTTGATTAACATTGTTCACACAGTTCTAGGAAAATAAGAATTTGATCCAAAAAATAATTTTCCATTTCAATTGCACGACCAGGGAAAACAATCAATTATAATCAAATCGCGTCACTGTGAAACGCCGACATCTGCTACTTTTGAAACCATCTATTAAACTAATGCATCATTATTTATTATATTGTATGGCAAACACATTTTAGAAATACGTTGAGGTTACGGTTAAATTAGGTAGAAACCTCAAATCACTTACTGGTAAATAATGATAGGATAAAAGCAGTCTGGCCTGGGGAAAAAATGACAAGGTGGAGAACAGGATATTAAAATGCTGCTCACCTAATTTGGTTACGCCCCTCCAGCTGATGGAAACTGTGAATTTAATTTGTGGTTGCTGATGACATCAGTGCAGTTGGTGTGAATTTGGAATTAGTATATATTTGTCAAAGGGCTCCCGAGGCAATGTTTTCATTTTATCAATTTACCGCTGGCAACTTAATCACAATTTGATTGGGTCAAAGCAGTGACAAATGTAGTGGGGATTTCGTAATTCTATTCACCATCAAAAATACACACGAATTCAAGTACAGATTTGTAAAAATTGTTAATGAATTCAGTTATGCTGGTTGAGGTGATGATTTTTGAATAGAAGAGAATCTGGAAGTAGGTATGGTTATTCAGCGTACAACATAAGCGACAATTTCTTTGTTCTTGATTCTGAGGATGCGCCGAAAGGTAAGTACAATGTTGACAGGGCACTTTCATACTAATGCTCGAATTCAACAGTCATTATGTATGATCATCTCGTTTAAACAGTTACTCATTTTCGGTATGCTCCACTTTCTCAAAATCTTGCCCTTCTTTTTATCTTAGTAACAATCTGTCCCTGTTATACTTATGAAGTACTTGTAGCAACCGTTATTCTCAGTGTGTCCCCAGATCGACGCATGAATAGGTGAAAAAGAAAAAAAAATTGAATTGAAATTCCATCTTCTGGAGTTCAGCCCTGCTTGGATGGAAACAAATTTGTGTCATAATTTTAGTTTCGAAAAATCAAGCATGTCCTCGGTATTAACCTGAAAGCTATTTTTCTCACCAGCGCAGTGCTTTTTCTATAAGAGATAAGACGAAATGCTCTTGAAGAAAATTGTTTAGGATGAAAAACTGAGTGAGAATGCAAAATTTGAAAACCCTTGGCCTACTTTGTTATTTTGATGAAATCAGAAAAGTTTGTCAGCAAATTCTTTTCAATGATGAATTACGCAATTCTGCAAAATATAAAAGTATTTGAGAATCAAGAAAACATCAATCAACGTTCAAAACATCAAGATTGAATGTATTTCCATGATATACTGAAAACTTGGAATGGAAAAATGCAAAATATCAAAGTAGACGGAGGGTTTTGAAATTTTGTATTCTCACTCAGTTTTTCATTCTGGACATCTTTCTTCAATAACATTTTGTCATATCTCTTATAGACAAGGCCCTTTACTGATAAGAGAAAAAGGTTAATTTCCAGGACATACTTGATTTTCCCAAACTAAAATTATGACACAAATTAGTTTCCATCCAAGCAGGGCTGAACCCCAGAAGATGCGAATTCGATACGATTTTTTTTGTCTTTTTCACGTTTTCATGCGTCGATCCAGGGATACACTGTATAATAATCGTCTCTAATAGAACAATAATTGATATTTGACTAGCTCATCTTGACTTTCTGTTCCACACATAGGCATCGTGTAGAAAGGAATGATGGTCCTTTGTACCTTTCTTTGCATATCCGGTGTAAAGAGGCGAGTTAGTCGTCGATCTAGAGGTTATATTCTCGATAATTGTAAACGCCTAGCTTATGATTTCAGGCGTCTCTTGGATGCTGGAATGACACCACAGCAAGTTTCAAGTTGAGTCTCTATATTTGGCCGCTCAAGTTTCGAAATATGACATTCTATGAGGCAGACCCCACTTGATTATGTTTCAATATCCTTTGTTTGTCTGCTGTTGTTGTGTGTGAAGGACACAATAATTTCACCTAATATGATTTCGTTGAGAAGATCTTACATCAAAGCAGAGATTTCTTCATAACCTATGCTGAAATTATTCTTTTATTAAAAAGCAAGTCGTATGTCATCCTCTTGGTCAATTTCTATTTCACGTATGTACGGACGTAACAATGTTAGTTCGTTAGTTGAACTCATATTTTTGCAAGCTTGAATTTCCACACTCCGCTTTTTAGAGACTGATAATATTTAACCTCATAGCTTTCGTGAAAGGCATTTTAGCGTTCTCGTGAAAAACACTAAAGAAAAATCAATTCCCGACAGTTTGCTCGAAGACATTTGTTGTTGTTTTGGGAAAGTTTGTAGTACGAGATGCAGTTGTCAGAAACATGATTTGCAATGTTCGAATTCATGTCAAACTTCATGGGTTGGAGAATAGTCGATTTGCACGTATTTTGGAAATATGAAAATATAAGAATTCATATGTACTCATGCCAGTAATAGTCAAAAAATCAACTTACGCCCTCTATTAATGTGGTAATCATCGATCAAAGAGCGCCAATCAACATCCTCGACGACCCCTGATGCCACATTACATTACATCTTTCATCTCCGTCTGGCGTATATGACTGTATGTAATAAGAAAGAGAGAGTGTAAGTGAATTGTTTCCGCTCCGCCCCGTTTTCGAACATATAGTCAATTTGCGTTTTCTTTTTTATTTATTTATTTTCTTTTTGAGTATTTTGAAAAAAAAATTTACGCTGATGACTTTCAGATATTGAGTGTATAAAATTCCAAGTTATTTGGAGATGTATGCAAATGACGAGATCGTATCTGACGAAATCGTCCCTGAACCAATGGGGCAAAATAATGGTCAGATATCAGATTGAAATTTGTACAAGAAGATAAAGAAGAAGAAGAAGAACAAGATGATAGAGAAAAAGAATAGAGGAACCCAGAAGAACCACAAAAGAATTAAGAAAATTAAGAAGAAGAAGAAGAAGAAGAAGAAGAAGAAAAAGAGGAAGTAGCAGCATTTCAAATCAATTGATTGATATTTTCTCGGATATTTTCTTGAAATTTTAAAAATGTTTTTTTGTAGAAAGTACATAATGAGTTCCATGATTTTTTTAATAAACCCTAATCCAACTTCCCATTTTTGTAGAATACCGATTTTTTTGTTTAGAGCTTCTTATTTATTACATCAAAAATGGTCAAATAAAAATCTTTATAAACAAATAGAATTTCTCCGAAGATATTAACAATATTTTCACGAAATACTGGTTTTCGATAGCCAGTGTAAATAGTCACAGAATTTGAAAAAAATAGGCTTTTCCCAAAAAATCGCAGCACCTTTGTTAATTAATTTCGGGAGCTCAAATTTCAACATGTTAGAGAAAAAGTTTTCTGACCGACTTTCCGAGTGGAAATGATCGGTGATCGCGTGACAATCAAATATAAAAATCATGCATGGTTCAAAAATTTGAAATACCTTGGCTTCTAATCAACGCAGGACCTTCATTACTTTTTTTTTAATCTGGAGTAGTTTGACGAAAAAATTATATCTGGCTTGTTTTTATAAATGTCAAAATACTGAGAGGTCCACTATAAACGACATTTTGAAAAAAAAAAATTGTTGAATTTTTAAATCAGTTTCATAAATAAACTAGCTTTGTGTTTTGAAGTTAACAATAATTGATTGATAACACCAAGCGAAGATTCGCTTCGTGTTAGTCCAGATATTAGATATAATTTTTTCGTCAAGCCGCCGCAGTTTTGAAGAAAAAAGGCTCTACGTTAATAAAAAGAAGTCAAGATATTGAAAATTTTTGGAACATGCAGATTTTTATGTTTAATCGTCACGCGATCACCGAGAGATGGCGGCTCTTCCAATTCCACTTGAAGAGTCGATTATTTATTATATCACGTTCATCCCAACGCTTTCGTGTTTATTATGAAAAAAGAAAGAAATATTTATCTTCTTGCAAAACGGGATAAGCAGTCAAGACTTTGCAAAAACTATTTGACCTAGTGCGACCGTGTTGCGCACGTTGATGAAACCCACCATAACTCACACCTTTGAAGAATGTACAAAACTTTCTGATGACTAGACAACTGTTTATGACGAATTGGAAAATCGTTAAGAAACTAGTTTTTCACAATTCACAATAACTTTTGAACGAATCATTCGATTTGAACCTACCGGCGCTAATTTGAAAGGTGTTTTTATTGCGCATATTTTGTAAATTGAAAACTTTCCTATATGACTCATAGTTTTTCCGCTATATCGGAAAGTTCCTCAATTTTAGGTGATTTGCATCTCAATTTTAGATGATTTGCATGTTAGCCCGCATTGGTGTCTGGCATGGGCGGCTCGTCAATAAGAGCAGAGTGTAGAGAAATTGAAAAGTAAATCCTTGAAACAACTTTATTTCGAATAACGGTGCATCCTCACTATTTTGATGTAGCCCAGAGACCCACAGAAGTGAAAAAATATCGTTATCTATCAACACAACCCTCCGGCGCCTCTAGCATCTTCTACTCCGTTACATAATCAAAGTTTTCTCAGTCTGCCCTAGCCCATGTGTGTTTGTATTTGGCGCTCCAGTCAAATGCATTTTGCTATGGAAATTTGTCGGAAGTATTCGGGAAATCACCCAATGTAAGGTCGCCACCGTGCGCTATTTAGATACACACTAGGGACGGAAACCGTTTTTACTTTTTCATCTGTGTGCCAAACCTAGTACAGTAACTGTGCTGATTGTACTGATATTTCAGTTCAAAAGCGTGGTTCAAAACAAGTACGTAAAGTATATTTGTTATTTTCCAGCATAATTGTCTCCTGTCTAGTCAGTTGTCACTATTGTCATTATCAGTCTGTTACGGCCTGCAGTCTGCGCGTATTCATTCAAGATAAACAGTGTTGCCAAATGTGGGGATTTCTCCTTACGAGTAGGGATATTCATGCTATGTTTGGACATGGTTGAGAGATTTCCAAAGCCAATAAAACGCAGGGAAAATTAACGCTGCATGGTATTCTAGACATTTTCACGCCGTTGTGATACCAACTGTATTTATAATGATATCTACACTTTTACCGAGGTGGACTTTTCGAACGGTACTCTAGTTGAAATGTTTTTTTATAAAACAATATTTAACTAGTGTTTTTGCTAAAGGAATGAATACTTCGGTTTTTCAATTTGGTTTATTCCGATTTAATTTGGATCTCATTTTGATTGAGTAGCAAATCTCAAATAAATAACCAGCATTGGTGTGGTTTGTAGCGCACACCCATACCTACACTTCATGGGCCGCCACTGGTATCTGGTGAACTAACAAAAAGTTTGTTTGTTGTTATTATTTAACAATTTTTTTATTTATTATAAACATTTCATCTACATTTTTGCACATTTTTGGTGTGTTGAGGAAGGCTTTAGCAATGTGCTCAATCTGGGTACAGTGTGTCCACGGATTGAGTTTTCGTAAGGTGTAAATGACAAAACATTTTTGAGTTCGTCTACGATTTTCTGGGAATCACTCCTGCATGTGAAGAGAAAAAGTCAAATCAATCACTATATAAGGTGGTTTTGGGGCGATTTCATAAAAAATGACTAAGAGTCAAGTACCTTTGTTCAAAGAGATACCGAAAAAAGTTGTATAAAAAAGTTGTTAAGAATAAATTGTAATGGCCGAATACCAATTTTGACTCAAATTGGTTTATTTTGATTACAAAATAGGCCAATTTGTGTAACAATTGAGATTCAGCCATAGCTCCTCATCCTTAACAACTTCCTTCAAAAACTTGTTTTGATAACTCTTGAAACAAAGTAACTTTACCCATAATTTGTATAAAATCGACAACATTCCCAGTAGGCCAGTTCTAAATAACGTTCTTCTATAACTATTTCGATATCTTTTTAAACAAAGGTACTTTACTCCTTACCATTTTTTATAAAATCGATCTAACACGAAAATCTGTTGTCATCTATACCTTACGAAAACTCAATGCGTTGACACACTGTACAGGGTATTTGTGAAAGGTCTTTACAAAACTCTACCACATATTCCTGACGTCAAAATAAGCCAATTTGGAGCAGCTTATCTCATTCCAAAATTGCTCCGTTTCTTAGGTACAGGGTGGTGAAGTCAAACAATAAAAATCGAATGCTTCAAAATGTGTGGACATTTTTAACGTATTACTTTGAAAAAAGTGGTACTCGGGGGTATTTAAACCATCAAAAGTGCAGTGTGCAGCGTCCCCCAACGACCACAATGATAAGGTGCCCATATTCAGATTTCGCACCCCAAAAAAACCCCGAAGTATAGAATTTCAAAGCAATATCTTGGATGATGCTCACACAAATTGGAATATCCGATTGTTGTTTTTCAAATTTACCACCTTGTATCTAGGAAGTGGAGCAATTTCGGAAAATGGTAAGTTGCTTTAGATCGGCTTATCTTGACCTCAGGAATATGTGATGAGATTTTGTTAAGACCTTTCACAGACACCCTATACATAGTACAGATAGTTTTTGCAAAATTTCAATTGTTTATTTCATTTTGCAAAAAAACGCTTGGTGGAAAATTCTGTCATATGAACAGTTACAAACCATTACTGTTAGTCACAATTTTTTTCGCAAAATTAGACCCTAACCCAACTTGTCATTTTCGTGGAATGTCGATTTTTCATTTAGGACTCTTGATCTATTATATTAAAAATGAAGATTAAAATAAAAACGTTTTTTTTTTTGTATACAAATAGAATTATCAGTCTGAAAATATTGGCATTTTTTGTTTGTGAATATCATCGTAGGATAGCGAGTAAAAAAAACATACTGTACGACTTGTAGGGCCCGAGTGGAAATCGGTTTTCTTAACTAACTTTCAAAGTACTCACTATAATTCAATACAAATTATACATGACTATTACTAAGGACCTCCAAAGCTAGTGTCCTTAAAACGCATTCACCTTATCCAGTTTACTAGATTGTACATTTTATGGCTCACATTTTCAACACCTAAGACTTAAACAAAAAAAATTTTTGGATAGCTTGAACGTTCCACTAGAAAAAATGAACTCCTTTCTGTCCATTACCGATTAAATAAACCGTTCTGGAGAAAAAAAATATTTTTAATGAAAACAATCTCGAAAACTGCCATGATGAAGTGGTGTCAACAATTTTTTTCTTTTTTCAAGAAATCTCAGTACCTTTGTCTATTTATTTCGGGAGTTAAAATTTCAAGAAGTAGAGAAAAATTTAAATTTCATAGCGAAGTGTTTCGAAAAACCAAAACCATTTGCAATTGATAGTTCAAACACGAGGGCGTTGAATTGAAGGTAGATTAATAATCAAATCTTCAACTGGAAGTGGAAAAGCGGTCATCTCTCGATGATCGCGCGACGATTAAACATCCAAAATCTGCAATATCTTGGCCTCTAATTTTCAACGTGGTACCTTTTTTTCTAAGCTGGAGCAGCTCGACGGGAAAATGATACCTAATATCTGAACAGCGACGTCCTCAAAAAATGATATTTTGAATTTTATTAATTTTTATTGAATTTTTTTGATTAGTTATATAAATAAATTCCCTTTGTGTATTGAATCAAAATGTCGTTTCTAGCGGGCCTCTCAGTCTTTACATTCATTAAAACAAGCCAGATATAATATTTTTGTCAAGCTACCCCTGTTTTAAAAAAATTAAGGTTCTACAATGATTAAAATCCGATATATTGCAAATTTCTGGACCATTCATGATTTTTATGTTTGATTGACGCGCGATCACTAAAAGATGGCGGCTTTTTAGTTTCACTCGTGTATAAACAATAAATTGCAAATGGTATTGCAAAACACTTCTCCATGAACTTTAACTTTTTCTCTACGAAATGTTGAAAGTTCAGCTCCCGAAAATGATAAACAACGGTGTTATAAGATTTTTTTGGGTATTTCGCCACACCCTATCAAATATCAATCAAACTAGTGTTTATACACCCGATCTTCTATATTACCTGAAAAAAGTCTATTATTAAATGATAAAACCTATCAATATCAAACGTTTCGGGAACGAATCTGCTCCCGTCGTCAGTGAAAACCAAAAAATGGAACAATTAACTCAAATTCTAAAAATATAGTTCGTTTTTTGTAGTGAAATTGACTTTTTCGTGTTTTTGGCAGAAAATGTCACTTTTACTGACATTGAAGTGTGTGGTGTTGATTGTTTAACTTTACATATGTTCAGTATTTATAATTTACTTTTTTGGGCTATGTTCAATTTCTTAAAAAAGGTAACCATGTATTACTTAAATTTACAGAGCAAGTTGCTAAACATTCATTAGAATTTATCATAATATATAAACTTTCTTTAAGTTTACGTTTTTTAGAACATGGCTCCTTTGCTAAGATTTTTGAATTATCCCAATTTATTCTATGATTTTTATCAAATGCATGTTGACAGATTCCCGATTTATGAAATTCCTTTTTTTTCATGTATGATTTATGTTCCTCAATTCTCTTTTTTAAAGGTCGTGAGGTCTCTCCAATATAGAATTTATTACATTCACAAGGAATTTTATAAATTACATTTTTAGTGGACTCATTAATATTATTAGGTCGAGTATTTGTTAAATTAGAGCGAACTGTGTCATTAGTTTTGAAAATGGTCCGTATATTATATGTCTGACCTAAACGTTTCAGTTTATGAAAAATTCCAGGTATGTATGGAATAATTAAATTAGTTTTGGGTATATTCTGTTCTTGTTGTCTGGTTTGTTCTATCAAAACACTTTTCAATAAAATTCATGGGATAATTATTTTTTGATAAAACGTCTCTTATGAAATCTTTTTCGGATTCAAAATTATCATTATCACAAATTATTTTTGCTCTATCATATAGACTTTTTACCACACCTTTTTTAATGTTCAATGGATGATTGGAATTGAAATTAAGATATCTATTTGTGTGGGTTGGTTTTCTATAAATTTTTGTTTTGAAATTTTGAAAATCTTTCTTTATTAGTATATCTAAAAAGGGAATTTCATTATTTTGTTCTTTTTCAATCGTAAATTTGATCGTGGGTTCATTATCATTCATGTGAATTAAAAAATCATTAAGTTTTGGTTCATCATATTCATTTATAGAAAAAATATCATCTACATATCTCCACCAAATCATTGGTTTGTATCTATATGTTTCTACATAAATTGTTTCAAAATGTTCCATGAAAATATAACTTAAAAGTGGAGATAAAGGAGAACCCATTGCCATGCCAAAATCTTGTTGATAAAATTCATCATTATATTGAAAATATGTTGTTTTAACACAAATTGTTAAAAGTTCCAGAATAGCATCGATATCCAAGTCTGTTCTTTCTTTTCAAAATAAATAAATAAATAATTTATTTGTTTATTTATTTATTTTAAATGTGTATCATTTTCAAGTTTATCTCTTATGATCATCAATGTTATATCAACAGGTACATTAGTGAAAAGACTTACTACATCAAAACTTGCAAGAAGATTATTGGGATTATAATTGATATTTGATAATTTCTCTAAGAAATGTTGTGAATTTTTTATGTATGATTGTGTGTTACCTGTTGAAGAAGTGAGTATGTTTAATGAAAATCTTGCTAATGCATGAGTTGGAGAGTTAATACTACTGACTATTGGTCTTAATGGTATATTTTGTTTATGTATTTTTGGTACACCGTAAAAATGTGGTGCTTTACTATTATGTGGTGTTAGTTTAGATCTTTCATTATCTAAAAAAAATGTTTTATGTTTTTTAAGTTTAAAATATATTTGTCTTTCAAAACGTTCTGTTGGATCTTTATTCAGTTTTGTATAATTTCCATCATTTATTAGAGACATTATTTTATTTTCATAAGTTGTGCTATCTAAAATTACTGTTGCATTACCTTTATCTGCAGGAAGTATTTTCATATTATGATCGGACTTCAAATTTTTTATTGCTAAACGTTCTGCATGATTGATATTTTGTTTAATGTTATAAGATTTATTCAAAATCAATTTTGATCTTATTCTAAATTCTTCTTGTTGTTCTTCTGGTAAATGTTGTGTTGTTGCTTCTATAGATGAAATAATATCTAATTTATTTATAATTTTCTGTGTAACAGCAAAATTCAAACCTTTTGGTAAAACATTCTTTTCATCATTTGAGAGAATTTTATCAGATAAATTTATAACAGTTTTTTCTATCATGTCATTGTTTGTAGTTTGTTCTGTATTAGGATTTATACTTTCATTTATTAATTTGTTAAATTTATTGACTTGAATATTTTTTTGTTGAGAGAAATATAATTGAAAACTTTTATCTAAACAATGACAAATATGATCAAAGTCGTAATAAGTAACTTGCATCTCCATACTTCTTTTTGTTTTGTTTATATTGAAATTGAGTCTTTCTATATGAGATCTATGAAATTGAATTCGTTCTCTTATCAACGCTTTACTATCTCTTTCAAGAATTCGTGTTGATTTTTCATTAGTGTATGATGTTTTAAGTCTAAAAGCGTTGGGTATAATGTTATGTTGCCTACATCTACAAAGAAAAGTTAATGAGTTTTTTGAATGAGATAGTTTTTTTATATCATTTTCTAATGATCTAAAAACAGAACATAAATAAGCCCCATACCTGTCAAGTAGATATGCTCTGTAGTTTTGTGGCGCATCCATAATTTACAAGATTTTTTTGGGTATTTCGCCACACCCTATCAAATATCAATCAAACTAGTGTTTATACACCCGATCTTCTATATTACCTGAAAAAAGTTTATTAGTAGATGATAAAACCTATCAATATCAAACAATTCGGGAACGAATCTGCTCCCGTCGTCAGTGAAAACCTAAAAATGGAACAATTAACTCAAATTCTAAAAATATAGTTCGTTTTTTGTAGTGAAATTGACTTTTTCGTGTTTTTGGCAGAAAATGTCACTTGTACTGACATTGAAGTGTGTGGTGTTGATTGTTTAACTTTACATATGTTCAGTATTTATAATTTACTTTTTTGGGCTATGTTCAATTTCTTAATAAAGGTAACCATGTATTACTTAAATTTACAGAGCAAGTTGCTAAACATTCATTAGAATTTAACATAATATATGCACTTTCTTTAAGTTTACGTTTTTTATAACATGGCTCCTTTGCTAAGATTTTTGAATCATCCCAATTTATTCTATGATTTTTATCAAATGCATGTTGACAAATTCCCGATTTATGAAATTCCCTTTTTTTCATGTATGATTTATGTTCCTCAATTCTCTTTTTTAAAGGTCGTGAGGTCTCTCCAATATAGAATTTAGTACATTCACAAGGAATTTTATAAATCACATTTTTAGTGGACTCATTAATATTATTAGGTCGAGTATTTGTTGAATTAGAGCGAAGTGTGTTATTAGTTTTGAAAATGGTCCGTATATTATATGTCTGACCTAAACGTTTCAGTTTATGAGAAATTCCAGGTATGTATGGAATAATTAGATTAGTTATGGGTATATTCTGTTCTTGTTGTCTGGTTTGTTCAAAAGTATCAAAACACTTTTTAATAAAAGTCATGGGATAATTATTTTTTGATAAAACGTCTCTTATGAAATCTTTTTTGGATTCAAAATTATCATTATCACAAATTATTTTTGCTCTATCATATAGACTTTTCACCACACCTTTTTTAATGTTCAATGGATGATTGGAATTGAGATTAAGATATCTATTTGTGTGGGTTGGTTTTCTGTAAATTTTTGTTTTGAAATTTTGAAAATCTTTCTTTATTAGTATATCTAAAAACGGAATTTCATTATTTTGTTCTTTTTCAATTGTAAATTTGATCGTGGGTTCTTTATCATTTATGTGAATTAAAAAATCATCAAGTTTTGGTTCATCATATTCATATATAGAAAAAATATCATCCACATATCCCCACCAAATCATTGGTTTGTATCTTTATGTTTTTACATAAATTGTTTCAAAATGTTCCATGAAAATATTACTTAAAAGTGGAGATAAAGGAGAACCCATTGCCATGCCAAAATCTTGTTGATAAAATTCATCATTATATTGAAAATATGTTGTTTTAACACAAATTGTTAAAAGTTCCAGAATAGCATCGATATCCAAGTCTGTTCTTTCTTTTAAATGTGTATCATTTTCAAGTTTATCTCTTATGATCATCAATGTTTTATCAACAGGTACATTAGTGAAAAGACTTACTACATCAAAACTCACAAGAAGATTATTGGGATTATAATTGATATTTGATAATTTCTCTAAGAAATGTTGTGAATTTTTTATGTATGATTGTGTGTTACCTGTTGAAGGAGTGAGTATGTTTAATAAAAATCTTGCTAATGCATGAGTTGGTGAGTTAATACTACTGACTATTATTGGTCTTAATGGTATATTTTGTTTACGTATTTTTGGTACACCGTAAAAATGTGGTGCTTTACTATTATGTGGTGTTAGTTTAGATCTTTCATTATCTGAAAAAAATCTTTTATGTTTTTTAAGTTCAGAATATATTTGTTTTTCAAAACGTTCCGTTGGATCTTTATTCAGTTTTGTATAATTTCCATCATTTCTTAAAGACATTATTTTATTTTCATAAGTTGTGCTATCTAAAATTACTGTTGCATTACCCTTATCTGCAGGAAGTATTTTCATATTATGATCTGACTTCAAATTTTTTATTGCTCAACGTTCTGCATGATTGATATTTTGTTTAATGTTATAAGATTTATTCAAAATCAATTTTGATCTGATTCTAAATTCTTCTTGTTGTTCTTCTGGTAAATGTTGTGTTGTTGCTTCTATAGATAAAATTATATCTAATTTATTTATAATTTTTGGTGTAACAGCAAAATTCAAACCTTTTGATAAAACATTCTTTTCATCATTTGAGAGAATTTTATCAGATAAATTTATAACAGTTTTTTCTATCATGTCATTGTTTGTAGTTTGTTCTGTATTAGGATTTATACTTTCATTTATTAATTTGTTAAATTTATTGACTTGAATATTTTTTTGTTGAGAGAAATATAATTGAAAACTTTTATCTAAACAATGACAAATATTATCAAAGTCGTAATAAGTAACTTGCATCTCTATATTTTTTTTTGTTTTGTTTATATTTAAATTGAGTCTTTCTACAGTGTGACCCATTTGTTTTGGGAACACCCTGATAAAAAGTTTATTTCTTAACCGATTTGGTTCGTTTTTTTTTGGATTGTAGAGCTCGAAAAATTGTATATTCTTGGCAAAAAGTGACCTTCGCCATTTTGACTTCAAGGCCTACTATGTTAGTTTTTAAGAGCAAAATTTCAGGAAACCATATTAGCGATTTTTTTAGAAAAAATCTGTGTGCGCCACTGGATTCAGCATCCTTTAAAATGGGTCTATACAAATTTTCAACCGAAAATATCAAGTTGAAAAAAATTAAAAATTCGCACTTTAACAATCTTTGATTCTATCAAGAGAAATGATAAATGCATTGAAATCGATGGTGGTTTGGTAGAAGTTACAAATTTTTAGTTTTATGTCATTTTTATTTGTTTTGATAGAATCAAAGATTGTTAATGTGCGAATTTTTAATTTTTTTCAACTTGATATTCTCGGTTGAAAATTTGTATAGACCCGTTTTAAAGGATGCTGAATCCAGTGGCGCACACAGATTTTTTCTAAAAAAATCGCTAATATGGTTTCCTGAAATTTTGCTCTTAAAAACTAACATAGTAGGCCTTGAAGTCAAAATGGCGAAGGTCACTTTTTGCCAAGAATATACAATTTTTCGAGCTCTACAATCCAAAGAAAAAACGAACCAAATCGGTTAAGAAATAAACTTTTTATCAGGGTGTTCCCAAAACAAATGGGTCACACTATATGAGATCTATGAAATTGAATTCGTTCTCTTATCAACGCTTTACTATCTCTTTCAAGAATTCGTGTTGATTTTTCATTAGTGTATGATGTTTTGAGTCTAAAAGCTTTGGGTATAATGTTATGTTGCCTACATCTACAAAGAAAAGTTAATGAGTTTTTTGAATGAGATAGTTTTTTAATATCATTTTCTAATGATCTAAAAACAGAACATAAATAAGCCCCATACCTGTCAAGTAGATATGCTCTGTAGTTTTGTGGCGCATCCATAATTTACAAGATTTTTTTGGGTATTTCGCCACACCCTATCAAATATCTATCAAACTAGTGTTTATACACCCGATCTTCTATATTACCTGAAAAAAGTCAATTAGTAAATGATAAAACCTATCAATATCAAAAGTTTCGGGAACGAATCTGCTCCCGTCGTCAGTGAAAACCTAAAAATGGAACAATTAACTCAAATTCTAAAAATATAGTTCGTTTTTTGTAGTGAAATTGACTTTTTCGTGTTTTTGGCACAAAATGTCACTTTTACTGACATTGAAGTGTGTGGTGTTGATTGTTTAACTTTACATATGTTCAGTATTTGAAATTTACTTTTTTGGGCTATGTACAATTTCTTAATAGAGGTAACCATGTATTACTTAAATTTACAGAGCAAGTTGCTAAACAATCATTAGAATTTATCATAATATATGCACTTTCTTTAAGTTTACGTTTTTAAGAACATGGCTCCTTTGCTAAGATTTTTGAATTATCCCAATTTATTCTATGATTTTTATCAAATGCATGTTGACAAATTCCCGATTTATGAAATTCCCTTTTTTCATGTATGATTTATGTTCCTCAATTCTATGTTTTAAAGGTCGTGAGGTCTCTCCAATAAAGAAATCAATTACATTCACAAGGAATTTTATAAATTACATTTTTAGTGGACTCATTAATATTATTAGGTCGAGTATTTGTTAAATTAGAGCAAAGTGTGTTATTTGTTTTGAAAATGGTCCGTATATTATATGTTTGACCTAAACGTTTCAGTTTATGAGAAGTTCCAGGTATGTATGGAATAATTAAATTAGTTATGGGTATATTCTGTTCTTGTTGTCTGGTTTGTTCAAAACTATCAAAACACTTTTCAATAAAATTCATGGGATAATTATTTTTTGATAAAACGTCTCTTATGAAATCTTTTTCGGATTCAAAATTATCATTATCACAAATTATTTTTGCTCTATCATATAGACTTTTTACCACACCTTTTTTAATGTTCAATGGATGATTGGAATTGAAATTAAGATATCTATTTGTGTGGGTTGGTTTTCTATAAATTTTTGTTTTGAAATTTTGAAAATCTTTTTTTATTAGTATATCTAAAAACGGAATTTCATTATTTTGTTCTTTTTCAATTGTAAATTTGATCGTGGGTTCTTTATCATTTATGTGAATTAAAAAATCATTGAGTTTTGGTTCATCATATTCATATATAGAAAAAATATCATCTACATATCTCCACCAAATCATTGGTTTGTATCTATATGTTTCTACATAAATTGTTTTAAAATGTTCCATGAAAATATTACTTAAAAGTGGAGATAAAGGAGAACCCATTGCCATGCCAAAATCTTGTTGATAAAATTCATCATTATATTGAAAATATGTTGTTTTAACACAAATTGTTAAAAGTTCCAGAATAGCATCGATATCCAAGTCTGTTCTTTCTTTTCAAAATAAATAAATAAATAATTTATTTGTTTATTTATTTATTTTAAATGTGTATCATTTTCAAGTTTATCTCTTATGATCATCAATGTTATATCAACAGGTACATTAGTGAAAAGACTTACTACATCAAAACTTGCAAGAAGATTATTGGGATTATAATTGATATTTGATAATTTCTCTAAGAAATGTTGTGAATTTTTTATGTATGATTGTGTGTTACCTGTTGAAGAAGTGAGTATGTTTAATAAAAATCTTGCTAATGCATGAGTTGGAGAGTTAATACTACTGACTATTGGTCTTGATGGTATATTTTGTTTATGTATTTTTGGTACACCGTAAAAATGTGGTGCTTTACTATTATGTGGTGTTAGTTCAGATCTTTCATTATCTAAAAAAAATGTTTTATGTTTTTTAAGTTTAAAATATATTTGTCTTTCAAAACGTTCTGTTGGATCTTTATTCAGTTTTGTATAATTTCCATCCTTTATTAGAGACATTATTTTATTTTCATAAGTTGTGCTATCTAAAATTACTGTTGCATTACCTTTATCTGCAGGAAGTATTTTCATATTATGATCGGACTTCAAATTTTTTATTGCTAAACGTTCTGCATGATTGATATTTTGTTTAATGTTATAAGATTTATTCAAAATCAATTTTGATCTTATTCTAAATTCTTCTTGTTGTTCTTCTGGTAAATGTTGTGTTGTTGCTTCTATAGATGAAATAATATCTAATTTATTTATAATTTTCTGTGTAACAGCAAAATTCAAACCTTTTGGTAAAACATTCTTTTCATCATTTGAGAGAATTTTATCAGATAAATTTATAACAGTTTTTTCTATCATGTCATTGTTTGTAGTTTGTTCTGTATTAGGATTTATACTTTCATTTATTAATTTGTTAAATTTATTGACTTGAATATTTTTTTGTTGAGAGAAATATAATTGAAAACTTTTATCTAAACAATGACAAATATGATCAAAGTCGTAATAAGTAACTTGCATCTCCATACTTCTTTTTGTTTTGTTTATATTGAAATTGAGTCTTTCTATATGAGATCTATGAAATTGAATTCGTTCTCTTATCAACGCTTTACTATCTCTTTCAAGAATTCGTGTTGACTTTTCATTAGTGTATGATGTTTTAAGTCTAAAAGCTTTGGGTATAATGTTATGTTGCCTACATCTACAAAGAAAAGTTAATCAGTTTTTTGAATGAGATAGTTTTTTTATATCATTTTCTAATGATCTAAAAACAGAACATAAATAAGCCCCATACCTGTCAAGTAGATATGCTCTGTAGTTTTGTGGCGCATCCATAATTTACAAGATTTTTTTGGGTATTTCGCCACACCCTATCAAATATCAATCAAACTAGTGTTTATACACCCGATCTTCTATATTACCTGAAAAAAGTTTATTAGTAGATGATAAAACCTATCAATATCAAACAATTCGGGAACGAATCTGCTCCCGTCGTCAGTGAAAACCTAAAAATGGAACAATTAACTCAAATTCTAAAAATATAGTTCGTTTTTTGTAGTGAAATTGACTTTTTCGTGTTTTTGGCAGAAAATGTCACTTGTACTGACATTGAAGTGTGTGGTGTTGATTGTTTAACTTTACATATGTTCAGTATTTATAATTTACTTTTTTGGGCTATGTTCAATTTCTTAATAAAGGTAACCATGTATTACTTAAATTTACAGAGCAAGTTGCTAAACATTCATTAGAATTTAACATAATATATGCACTTTCTTTAAGTTTACGTTTTTTAGAACATGGCTCCTTTGCTAAGATTTTTAAATCATCCCAATTTATTCTATGATTTTTATCAAATGCATGTTGACAAATTCCCGATTTATGAAATTCCCTTTTTTTTTCATGTATGATTTATGTTCCTCAATTCTCTTTTTTAAAGGTCGTGAGGTCTCTCCAATATAGAATTTAGTACATTCACAAGGAATTTTATAAATCACATTTTTAGTGGACTCATTAATATTATTAGGTCGAGTATTTGTTGAATTAGAGCGAAGTGTGTTATTAGTTTTGAAAATGGTCCGTATATTATATGTCTGACCTAAACGTTTCAGTTTATGAGAAATTCCAGGTATGTATGGAATAATTAGATTAGTTATGGGTATATTCTGTTCTTGTTGTCTGGTTTGTTCAAAAGTATCAAAACACTTTTTAATAAAAGTCATGGGATAATTATTTTTTGATAAAACGTCTCTTATGAAATCTTTTTTGGATTCACAATTATCATTATCACAAATTATTTTTGCTCTATCATATAGACTTTTTACCACACCTTTTTTAATGTTCAATGGATGATTGGAATTGAGATTAAGATATCTATTTGTGTGGGTTGGTTTTCTGTAAATTTTTGTTTTGAAATTTTGAAAATCTTTCTTTATTAGTATATCTAAAAACGGAATTTCATTATTTTGTTCTTTTTCAATTGTAAATTTGATCGTGGGTTCTTTATCATTTATGTGAATTAAAAAATCATTAAGTTTTGGTTCATCATATTCATATATAGAAAAAATATCATCCACATATCCCCACCAAATCATTGGTTTGTTTCTACATAAATTGTTTCAAAATGTTCCATGAAAATATTACTTAAAAGTGGAGATAAAGGAGAACCCATTGCCATGCCAAAATCTTGTTGATAAAATTCATCATTATATTGAAAATATGTTGTTTTAACACAAATTGATAAAAGTTCCAGAATAGCATCGATATCCAAGTCTGTTCTTTCTTTTAAATGTGTATCATTTTCAAGTTTATCTCTTATGATCATCAATGTTTTATCAACAGGTACATTAGTGAAAAGACTTACTACATCAAAACTTACAAGAAGATTATTGGGATTATAATTGATATTTGATAATTTCTCTAAGAAATGTTGTGAATTTTTTATGTATGATTGTGTGTTACCTGTTGAAGGAGTGAGTATGTTTAATAAAAATCTTGCTAATGCATGAGTTGGTGAGTTAATACTACTGACTATTATTGGTCTTAATGGTATATTTTGTTTATGTATTTTTGGTACACCGTAAAAATGTGGTGCTTTACTATTATGTGGTGTTAGTTTAGATCTTTCATTATCTGAAAAAAATCCCTAATATGGTTTCCTGAAATTTTGCTCTTAAAAACTAACATAGTAGGCCTTGAAGTCAAAATGGCGAAGGTCACTTTTTGCCAAGAATATACAATTTTTCGAGCTCTACAATCCAAAAAAAAAACGAACCAAATCGGTTAAGAAATAAACTTTTTATCAGGGTGTTCCCAAAACAAATGGGTCACACTGTATATGAGATCTATGAAATTGAATTCGTTCTCTTATCAACGCTTTACTATCTCTTTCAAGAATTCGTGTTGATTTTTCATTAGTGTATGATGTTTTAAGTCTAAAAGCTTTGGGTATAATGTTATGTTGCCTACATCTACAAAGAAAAGTTAATGAGTTTTTTGAATGAGATAGTTTTTTAATATCATTTTCTAATGATCTAAAAACAAAACATAAATAAGCCCCATACCTGTCAAGTAGTAGTGTGTAGTAGTAGTAGTAGTTTTGTGGCGCATCCATAATTTACAAGATTTTTTTGGGTATTTCGCCACACCCTATCAAATATCTATCAAACTAGTGTTTATACACCCGATCTTCTATATTACCTGGAAAAAGTCTATTAGTAAATGATAAAACCTATCAATATCAAACGTTTCGGGAACGAATCTGCTCCCGTCGTCAGTGAAAACCTAAAAATGGAACAATTAACTCAAATTCTAAAAATATAGTTCGTTTTTTGTAGTGAAATTGACTTTTTCGTGTTTTTGGCACAAAATGTCACTTTTACTGACATTGAAGTGTGTGGTGTTGATTGTTTAACTTTACATATTATGTTCAGTATTTGAAATTTACTTTTTTGGGCTATGTACAATTTCTTAATAAAGGTAACCATGTATTACTTAAATTTACAGAGCAAGTTGCTAAACATTCATTAGAATTTATCATAATATATGCACTTTCTTTAAGTTTACGTTTTTAAGAACATGGCTCCTTTGCTAAGATTTTTGAATTATCCCAATTTATTCTATGATTTTTATCAAATGCATGTTGACAAATTCCCGATTTATGGCATTCCCTTTTTTTCATGTATGATTCATGTTCCTCAATTCTCTTTTTTAAAGGTCGTGAGGTCTCTCCAATAAAGAAATCAATTACATTCACAAGGAATTTTATAAATTACATTTTTAGTGGACTCATCAATATTATTAGGTCGAGTATTTGTTAAATTAGAGCAAAGTGTGTTATATGTTTTGAAAATGGTCCGTATATTATATGTTTGACCTAAACGTTTCAGTTTATGAGAAGTTCCAGGTATGTATGGAATAATTAAATTAGTTATGGGTATATTCTGTTCTTGTTGTCTGGTTTGTTCAAAACTATCAAAACACTTTTCAATAAAATTCATGGGATAATTATTTTTTGATAAAACGTCTCTTATGAAATCTTTTTCGGATTCAAAATTATCATTATCACAAATTATTTTTGCTCTATCATATAGACTTTTTACCACACCTTTTTTAATGTTCAATGGATGATTGGAATTGAAATTAAGATATCTATTTGTGTGGGTTGGTTTTCTATAAATTTTTGTTTTGAAATTTTGAAAATCTTTTTTTATTAGTATATCTAAAAACGGAATTTCATTATTTTGTTCTTTTTCAATTGTAAATTTGATCGTGGGTTCTTTATCATTCATGTGAATTAAAAAATCATTGAGTTTTGGTTCATCATATTCATATATAGAAAAAATATCATCTACATATCTCCACCAAATCATTGGTTTGTATCTATATGTTTCTACATAAATTGTTTTAAAATGTTCCATGAAAATATTTCTTAAAAGTGGAGATAAAGGAGAACCCATTGCCATGCCAAAATCTTGTTGATAAAATTCATCATTATATTGAAAATATGTTGTTTTAACACAAATTGTTAAAAGTTCCAGAATAGCATCGATATCCAAGTCTGTTCTTTCTTTTAAATGTGTATCATTTTCAAGTTTATCTCTTATGATCATCAATGTTTTATCAACAGGTGCATTAGTGAAAAGACTTACTACATCAAAACTTACAAGAAGATTATTGGGATTATAATTGATATTTGATAATTTCTCTAAGAAATGTTGTGAATTTTTTATGTATGATTGTGTGTTACCTGTCAAAGGAGTGAGTATGTTTAATAAAAATCTTGCTAAAGCATGAGTTGGTGAGTTAATACTACTGACTATTGGTCTGAATGGTATATTTTGTTTATGTATTTTTGGTACACCGTAAAAATGTGATGCTTTACTATTATGTGGTGTTAGTTTAGATCTTTCATTATCTGAAAAAAATCTTTTATGTTTTTCAAGTTTAGAATATATTTGTCTTTCAAAACGTTCTGTTGGATCTTTATTCAGTTTTGTATAATTTCCATCATTTATTAGAGACATTATTTTAGGTATGCTCTGTAGTTTTGTGGCGCATCCATAATTTACAAGATTTTTTTGGGTAATTCGCCACACCCTGAAAAAAGTCTATTAGTAAATGATAAAACCTATCAATATCAAACGTTTCGGAACGAATCTGCTCCCGTCGTCAATTTCACTACAAAAAACGAACTATATTTTTAGAATTTGAGTAAATTGTTCCATTTTTAGGTTTTCACTGACGACGGGAGCAGATTCGTTCCCGAAACGTTTGATATTGATAGGTTTTATCATTTACTAATAGACTTTTTTCAGGGTGTGGCGAAATACCCAAAAAAAATCTTGTAAAAAAAAAGACATTATTTTATTTTCATAAGTTGTGCTATCTAAAATTACTGTTGCATTACCTTTATCTGCAGGAAGTATTTTTATATTATGATCGGACTTCAAATTTTTTATTGCTCAACGTTCTGCATGATTGATATTTTGTTTAATGTTATAAGATTTATTCAAAATCAATTTTGATCTGATTCTAAATTCTTCTTGTTGTTCTTCTGGTAAATGTTGTGTTGTTGCTTCTATAGATGAAATAATGTCTAATTTATTTATAATTTTTGGTGTAACAGCAAAATTCAAACCTTTTGATAAAACATTATTTTCATCACTTGAGAGAATTTTATCAGATAAATTTATAACAGTTTTTTCTATCATGTCATTGTTTGTAGTTTGTTCTGTATTAGGATTTATACTTTCATTTATTAATTTGTTAAATTTATTGACTTGAATATTTTTTTGTTGAGAGAAATATAATTGAAAACTTTTATCTAAACAATGACAAATATGATCAAAGTCGTAATAAGTAACTTGCATCTCTATATTTCTTTTTGTTTTGTTTATATTGAGATTGAGTCTTTCTATATGAGATCTATGAAATTGAATTCGTTCTCTTATCAACGCTTTACTAGCTCTTTCAAGAATTCGTGTTGATTTTTCATTAGACTAAAATAATGTCTCTAATAAATGATGGAAATTATACAAAACTGAATGAAGATCCAACAGAACGTTTTGAAAGACAAATATATTCTAAACTTAAAAAACATAAAAAAATTTTTTCAGATAATGAAAGATCTGAACCAACACCACATAATAGTAAAGCACCACATTTTCACGGTGTAACAAAAATACATAAACAAAATAAACCATCAAGACCAATAGTCAGTAGTATTAACTCACCAACTCATGCATTAGCAAGATTTTTATTAAACATACTCACTCCTTTAACAGGTAACACACAATCATACATAAAAAATTCACAACATTTCTTAGAGAAATTATCAAATATCAATTATAATCCCAATAATCTTCTTGTAAGTTTTGATGTAGTAAGTCTTTTTACTAATGTGCTTGTTGATAAAACATTGATGATCATAAGAGATAAACTTGAAAATGATACACATTTAAAAGAAAGAACAGACTTGGATATCGTTGCTATTCTGGAACTTTTAACAATTTGTGTTAAAACAACATATTTTCAATATAATGATGAATTTTATCAACAAGATTTTGGCATGGCAATGGGTTCTCCTTTATCTCCACTTTTAAGAAATATTTTCATGGAACATTTTGAAACAATTTATGTAGAAACATAAAGATACAAACCAATGATTTGGTGGAGATATGTAGATGATATTTTTTCTATATATGAATATGATGAACCAAAACTTAATGATTTTTTAATTCACATAAATGATAAAGAACCCACGATCAAATTTACAATTGAAAAAGAATAAAATAATGAAATTCCGTCTTAAGATATACTAATAGAGAAAGATTTTCAAAATTTCAAAACAAAAATTTACAGAAAACCAACCCACACAAATAGATATCTTAATCTCAATTCCAATCATCCATTGAACATTTAAAAAGGTGTGGTAAAAAGTCTATATGATAGAGCAAAAATAATTTGTGATAATGATAATTCTAAATCCGAAAAAGATTTCATAAGTGACGTTTTATCAAAAAATAATTATCCCATGAATTTTATTATAAAGTATTTTGATAGTTTTGAACAAACTAGACAACAAGAACGGAATATACCCATAACTAATTTAACTATTCCATACATACCTGGAATTTCTCATAAACTGAAACGTTTAGGTCAGACATATAATATACGGACCATTTTCAAAACTAATAACACACTTGGGAATAAATTGGGATAATTCAAAAATCTTAGCAAAGGAGCCATGTTCTAAAAAACGTAAACTTAAAGAAAGTGCATATATTATGATGAATTCTAATGAATGTTTAGCAACTTGCTCTGTAAATTTAAGTAATACATGGTTACCTTTATTAAGAAATTGAACATAGCCCAAAAAAGTAAATTATAAATACTGAACATATGTAAAGTTAAACAATCAACACCACACACTTCAATGTCAGTACAAGTGACATTTTCTGCCAAAAACACGAAAAAGTCAATTTCACTACAAAAAACGAACTATATTTTTAGAATTTGAGTTAATTGTTCCATTTTTAGGTTTTCACTGACGACGGGAGCAGATTCGTTCCCGAATTGTTTGATATTGATAGGTTTTATCATCTACTAATAAACTTTTTTCAGGTAATATAGAAGATCGGGTGTATAAACACTAGTTTGATTGATATTTGATAGGGTGTGGCGAAATACCCAAAAAAATCTTGTAAATTATGGATGCGCCACAAAACTACAGAGCATATCTACTTGACAGGTATGGGGCTTATTTATGTTCTGTTTTTAGATCATTAGAAAATGATATAAAAAAACTATCTCATTCAAAAAACTCATTAACTTTTCTTTGTAGATGTAGGCAACATAACATTATACCCAAAGCTTTTAGACTTAAAACATCATACACTAATGAAAAGTCAACACGAATTCTTGAAAGAGATAGTAAAGCGTTGATAAGAGAACGAATTCAATTTCATAGATCTCATATAGAAAGACTCAATTTCAATATAAACAAAACAAAAAGAAGTATGGAGATGCAAGTTACTTATTACGACTTTGATCATATTTGTCATTGTTTAGATAAAAGTTTTCAATTATATTTCTCTCAACAAAAAAATATTCAAGTCAATAAATTTAACAAATTAATAAATGAAAGTATAAATCCTAATACAGAACAAACTACAAACAATGACATGATAGAAAAAACTGTTATAAATTTATCTGATAAAATTCTCTCAAATGATGAAAAGAATGTTTTATCAAAAGGTTTGAATTTTGCTGTTACACCAAAAATTATAAATAAATTAGATATTATTTCATCTATAGAAGCAACAACACAACATTTACCAGAAGAACAACAAGAAAAATTTAGAATTAGATCAAAATTGATTTTGAATAAATCTTATAACATTAAACAAATTATCAATCATGCAGAACGTTTAGCAATAAAAAATTTGAAGTCCGATCATAATATAAAAATACTTTCTGCAGATAAAGGTAATGCAATAGTAATTTTAGATAGCACAACTTATGAAAATAAAATAATGTTTCTAATAAATGATGGAAATTATACAAAACTGAATAAAGATCCAACAGAACGTTTTGAAAGACAAATATATTCTAAACTTAAAAAACATAAAAGATTTTTTTCAGATAATGAAAGATCTAAACTAACACCACATAATAGTAAAGCACCACATTTTTACGGTGTACCAAAAATACATAAACAAAATATACCATTGAGACCAATAATAGTCAGTAGTATTAACTCACCAACTCATGCATTAGCAAGATTTTTATTAAACCTACTCACTCCTTTAACAGGTAAGTAACACACAATCATGCATAAAAAATTCACAACATTTCTTGGAGAAATTATCAAATATCAATTATAATCCCAATAATCTTCTTGTAAGTTTTGATGTAGTAAGTCTTTTCACTAATGTACCTGTTGATAAAACATTGATGATCATAAGAGATAAACTTGAAAATGATACACATTTAAAAGGAAGAACAGACTTGGATATCGATGCTATTCTGGAACTTTTAACAATTTGTGTTAAAACAACATATTTTTAATATAATGATGAATTTTATCAACAAGATTTTGGCATGGCAATGGGTTCTCCTTTATCTCCACTTTTAAGTAATATTTTCATGGAACATTTTGAAACAATTTATGTAGAAACATATAGATACAAACCAATGATTTGGTGGAGATATGTAGATGATATTTTTTCTATATATGAATATGATGAACCAAAACTTAATGATTTTTTAATTCACATAAATGATAATTAACCCACGATCAAATTTACAATTGAAAAAGAACAAAATAATGAAATTCCCTTTTTAGATATACTTTTAAAGAAAGATTTTCAAAATTTCAAAACAAAAATTTATAGAAAACCAACCCACACAAATAGATATCTTAATTTCAATTCCAATCATCCATTGAACATAAATAAGGTGTGGTAGAAATTCTATATGATAGAGCAAACATAATTTGTGATAATGATAATTTTGAATCCGAAAAAGATTTCATAAGAGACGTTTTATCAAAAAATAATTATCCCATGAATTTTATTGAAAAGTGTATTGATAGTTTTGAACAAACCAGACAACAAGAACAGAATATACCCAAAACTAATTTAATTATTCCATACATACCTGGAATTTTTCATAAACTGAAACGTTTAGGTCAGACATATAATATACGGTCCATTTTCAAAACTAATGACACAGTTCGCTCTAATTTAACAAATACTCGACCTAATAATATTAATGAGTCCACTTAAAATGTAATTTATAAAATTCCTTGTGAATGTAATAAATTCTATATTGGAGAGACCTCACGACCTTTAAAAAAGAGAATTGAGGAACATAAATCATACATGAAAAAAAAGGAATTTCATAAATCGGGAATTTGTCAACATGCATTTGATAAAAATCATAGAATAAATTGGGATAATTCAAAAATCTTAGCAAAGGAGCCATGTTCTAAAAAACGTGAACTTAAAGAATTATGAACTAAAGAATATTATGTTAAATTCTGATGAATGTTTAGCAACTTGCTCTGTAAATTTAAGTAATACATGGTCGATATTCTACAAAAATAGAAAGTTGGCTAAGGGTCTGGTCTTGCGAATAATCAATTATGAACAATTTTGGATAAACAATTAGAATTTTGGAGTAGTACGCTCATCTTGCGCACATTGATGAATCCCACCATAACTCACAGCTTTGGGGCATTTGCAAAACATTTTGATAACTGAGCAAATGTTAATATCAAATTAAAAAATCGTTAAAAATCAACGTTTCTTCACGTTCAATTTGCAATAAAATTTAAACGAATTATCCGATTTGAGACTACCAAATCTCATTTGAAAGATGTCTTTATTGCGCACAATTTGTATATTGAGAACTTCCCTATCACGCTATGAAATCATAATGTCACATGTTTGAGAGGATTTTACCACAGACGTCTTCAATACATTCCAATCATGAAATGTCGACAAACTTTTTGTTTCAGTTTAAGATACTTGAAATGTTAGGGGCAGACTATAAAGGGATTATTGTACAACTATTTTATCATCAGTTCATGGCCCGATGGATGAGAAGGATAAAAACATCAGAAAAGAATTTTCAGACTATCTAAAAACAGCAATTATGCAAATACCGAAACAGAATATGGACGTTATGATATTTTTGCAGCTATGATAGGACATCTGTCATAGAAATAATTCGTTCGGCCAGTCTGATGATGGATGTATTTTAGAATCATCATGTCAAGCCTCATCTCCTATACAAAATGGCAACATTTTCTTGATGTAAAGGAATGTTAAAAGATCAGAGATCAAAATGTGAAGTTCTGTGTATCGTATTGTCGAAAAATCATATTGACAGGAGACGTTATTTTCACCTGATTTATCGATTGGTATAAAATGATATGACCCTCCTATACAAGCAACACTGAATCAGTTTCGTTTCTTTTTCTTCATCATATTTATCGATGACTTGATGTGGTAGAATCAACATGCAAGACAACCATCGCAGAAAAATTCCAATGGTGACCAATCATCAATAATTTTATACCTGCTCGAGTTCATTCTGTATGTAAGAAAACGTTTCAAAACATGGAATCATTTTATTTTCTGTAAATTTCAAGACCAATTTTGACAACTATTCTCAAGAATCCGGTTTCATCAGAATTCATTGTGAACCCTGTCTCCGCATATATGAGGTTTAAACAATCAGAGACGGATAAGAATTGGATCACGCAACATTAATTGATTACTGGGATTCCAAGACTTCTACCTCTCTGTTAACATCATGAGACTGCTTTAATTTGCCATGAGGATCGTGGTTCATTGTTAAAGTTCCAGAATCAACTTTTCATCGTCGCTCATAATTTTTTTTGCTTTGGACAACATATCAAGCGACAGTTATGTTTCAACAATTATCAGAAAATGTTGCAGAGGTGACAGTGTTCCCTTGTTGGTTGAGAAGAGCCTCCTGTCCCTTCCCCTTTGAAGAATAAGCAGGAAAAGCTTTCCG
Source organism: Orchestes rusci (assembly GCA_958502075.1). Classification (NCBI taxonomy): domain Eukaryota; kingdom Metazoa; phylum Arthropoda; class Insecta; order Coleoptera; family Curculionidae; genus Orchestes; species Orchestes rusci. The sequence goes on from OY293304.1 coordinate 46,323,367, forward strand.
ATTTTCCCTCTTTGAAGAAGGAGAAGCAGCGGGAAGAGACTTTTCTTTTGTCTGAAGTCTGAGACGCGCGTTCTCACACCCCAGAGTTCTGATCTGCTCTGATATGCTCACCAGGATTATGTATTTCCGTTCCGTTCATTTTGCTCCTCTCCTCAGATCGTCCAGCCTCTTCTCGTGAAGGCATAACGCGAAATAAAGCGCAAGCTTAGCTTAATCTTATTGTTCCTTAATTATTCGAACAAAACCCCATTGGAAGCCACGTTTGCCAAGCTTTCCCAAAACTCAGAGTTCTCGAGATTTTGAGTGGGTTTATTTATCTAGAGACCGCCAGAGATTCGTGCAGGTGAATCCCAACCTTCGAGATCTTCTAGATTCCAACCGAGCTTATTTGAACAAAGAAGAAATTAATCAGAACAGAAGTCAAGTGACTGTTCAAGTACACAAGATGAAGCTGCTTTACTTACCGCCGACAATACCAGGGATCAGGACTACCTCGGGACTACCAACCTCCTGATCAAACACGTGAATTCCCTAATTAACAGTATATATCCCAGCAAAATACTGTGGAATTCCATAGCAACACGTCACTCTCTGTGTGAAATGATAGGAAAGTGACGTGTTGCTAGAATTCCACAGGTACACCGAATTCGGCCCCAGGTACAGGTTGAATGTACAGTTCAGTTCAACTACTACGCATATAAGTAGTGAATCAGTGTTAAAATTCCAACAAAGTTCCACATAATGATTTAGCTACTGGTACAAATTCGCTTCAGCTAAATAAATAAGAACGCTATTCGTTCAATAACGTTATGTTTTACAATAATTAAAACGCTATTCTCTCAATAACGTTATGTTTTACAATAGAGAGATATTGCCAATTGCAATACCGCATGCGTTGTGGTCAGTAAGGAACAAAATCGATGAACTTTTCATGTTTTTACATAGTATTGATTACCCAAGTATAGTAGTATTATGTGAGCATTGGCTGAATCCCCTTGAAACGTTACATATTCCGAACTATTTTATCATAAGTAAATTCTGTAGAACTGAAACTAAGCATGGAGGCACTGTTATATTAGTTAAGGACACTTTCTATGAAGATTTTCGCTTTGATGCGGTTACGAGTTTTGACGATCTGATTTGTGAAGACTCATTCGAACTGTCATCAATGTACTGTAAGAAGGCAAATGTCTATGTCTTCTGTATTTATAGGTCCCCTCTGAGTAGACCGCCGGACTTCTTGGATAGACTGAATGCCGCTTTTTCACGAATTCCACTCACTGCTTCTGTAATTTTAACCGGGGACTTTAACATTGATTTTGCAAACAAAATCTGCGCCAACACAGTTCTAATAGAAGGTCTTCTAGGGCAATTCGGCTTGGTGAATCATGTGCACTCACCAACCCGCATAACGTCAACATCATCCACTCAGATTGATTATGTATGTTCGAACTTGAAGGACTCAAAAGTAAATTGTCAAGTCTTGAATACCAATCTATCAGATCATGAAGCTCTGTTTTGTACTTTACATTTTAGACAAAAAGAAAAAAGGTGCGGACCAAGACGAAAGGGCAGACTTTTTACAGAGGAAAATTATAGATCATTTATTTTGAAGTGCGAGGCTGTAAATTGGATAGAATATTCTCCTTCTAAAAGCTCGCTCCAGGTGTTTCAGGAGAAGCTCTGTAAGATTGTTGATGCAAGTTTTCCAATGAAGAATTTGAAACAGAAACTAAAGAAACCATGGATCACAAGAGGCCTTATTGTCTCCTCATCCAACATGAGGTCTCTTCATTATATCAATAAATTTAGTGAGGACAATGCAACTTTTCGAATATATTACCAGAAATACAGGTCTATATACAGATCAGTAATAAAAAGAGCTAAGCAGATATATTATCACAATAGGATCACTATTTCATTGAATAAACAGAGAGAATCCTGGAAAATAGTCAATGAGCTGTGTGGGAGGAAAATTAAAAGACCTTTAGAGACAAATCTAACTCCCAATGATATCAACGATTATTTCTGTACAATGATGAACCCCATGGGTAATAGCAGGTCCTTTGAAGAATTTTGAAAACCATTGGATGTCAATGATTCATTTTTCCTTGCACCTACTTCTTGTGAAGAGATCCTGGAGGTGATATCTAATTTGAGTCTTCGTAAGGCATGCGGCTGGGATGAAATTTCTGTGAGACTGGTTCGTCAGCTGCCCTGTACTGCGATTGAGGCTCTTGTTGAAGCAATCAATCAATCATTTTCTTTCGGAGTGTTTCCAGATTGCCTTAAAATAGCAATTATAGCGCCACTCTATAAAGGAGGAAATCAAGATGATCCTGCCAGCTACAGACCGATCGCACTGCTTTCCGTTCTTGCCAAGGTTGTGGAGAAGCTGGTAAAGAGGAGACTGCTAACATTCCTAGCTAAACATAAACTGCTAAGCGTCCATCAATTCGGATTTCAAGAGGGGAAAGGAACAATGGACGCAATCTACAGTTTTCTCGAGATGCTTTACCTGAAAATCAACTCCGGGGATTTGGCAGCAGCGGTTTTCTGCGACTTCTCAAAGGCTTTCGACTCAGTGGACCACGAAATTCTCTTGAGGAAATTGTACATTAATGGTATTCGTGGCGTCTGTTGGGAGTGGTTCAGATCGTATTTGGAAGGAAGAAGGCAAAGCGTTATCTTGAATGATAAATCATCGGAGGATCAGGCTGTGAAGTGTGGGGTGCCACAGGGGTCAGTTCTTGGTCCAATACTGTTTTTGATATACATAAATGATCTGACCAATTTGAACATATCAGGAGAAATAAGGTTATTTGCTGATGACTCAACATTCCTGTGGACTGGTAAAGACACTTCAGAAATTTCCAATATGATCAATGCAGATCTTCATCTTGTTAAGCGGTGGTGCGACAGCAACAGATTGCGTTTTAATATATCGAAAACGAAAATTGACTTTCAAATGTAGCATTGATGGTGTTTATATTGGAGGCAAGTCTGTTGATAATTGCTTAAACAGCAAATATTTGGGACTGTTTATCGACAACAAATTGAAGTTCGATCAACATATACGAACTCTCCACAGTAGATTGAGCTCTAGCTGTTATGCGCTCAGAGTAATCTCTAGAGAGCTTCATGGCTCAACTGTGAGAAATTCTTATTTTGCTTTGATTGAGTCGCATTTCAGATATGAGATATGTTTTTGGGGATCGGCATCGGATACACTGTTGAATAGTCTCTTCATGTTGCAAAAAAAGCCTCACGATATATATGTGGAGCGAAGCCAAGAGAAAGTTGTAAGCCATTATTCAGAAATCGGAGGATACTCACGATGTTTTGTCTTTATATATTGGAAACTGTCTGTCTGATCCATAAAAAATTCCAAGGAGTCATTCATAAAAGGTCGGAACGTGAAACAAGGCATATCAAGAAATTAAGATTACCCATTCCTACTAGTACGCTGATCAAGGACGCAGTAGTCTATGGAGGCCGCCGTTTATTCAATCATTTGCCAATATATTTACGAGAAACTAGGGACTGCAGAATGTTTAGTGAGAAAGTCAAAATATTTTTACTCACGAGGCCATATTATAGTATCGCGGAGTTCCTAGAAGACAAATTTGATCCTTAATGTTAATGCTTCTCTGATATGTTATGTTACATTTTATCTGTGTGGTGAATTTGTTGTTTTGTTTGTTTTTTTTTTCTTGTTTTTTTTTAACCCTTATATTAGCCATGTAATTATTTGTTATCAATGCATCATGTTTTACTACCATTATGTTATGTTAACTTTAGCCAGAAGCTTTGTCAATAAGATTATGTTCTTCCGACAATAAAGCATATTTGAGTTTGAGTTAACTCCGCGTTATCTTATAACGCCAGGCGTTAAAGATGTCAACCAGACAGTATGTCAAACTTTTCATAAAACAGAACCTAAACTGACATACAAGATAATCAATGTCATTGAAAACTATAGTGGTATTCCAATAGCGTCATGAATGAAGCAGCAGTAATATTGGCCAGAGCTAACAAAAATAAAATAGAATATCTTATTTTGCATCACAAACTTAGACGGAAACCAGTGCCGTATTTTCCATTACGCACAATACGCCTCGGCGTAGAGCGGCAAAATTTGAGGGGCGGCGAATTTTCAAAGAATAATCAAAGAAAAAAATACGACGAAGGCCAGCGCAATTATTATAAAAGATTATTGAGGGATGTTCTAAAATGTAATTGATTAAATAAGTCGGTATCTTCAGAGTCAATCCAAAGCGCCAAAAACGTACAAGAATGTTATATGACCAGGAAGATGATTTTTCAAAAGACTCAACATGTTATGGAAATAGTTGAAAAACCCGAAATTCATATATTCGTACTCTTAATTTGAAAGCAGTTTTCCAAACGTAAAAACTGCTTCACGCATATTCGTGGCCATTTCGGTGATAGTTTGCTCAGCGGAATGCTCATTTTCCACCTTAAAAAGTTTTAGCTTTTATTTAAGATCTACCATGGAGCAAGTAGTAATGAAAGTATTTTCGTCGGAAATAATGGAAATATTGGAAATTTTCAATTTTTCAAAAAATCATGTTGCCGTATGCATGTTGGAGGTCTATATAGTGGATTGGATTAACATAATTTATTCATTTTTGCTTGCCGAAAATAGGAGGTTCAAAGATGTATCGCCTGCGGCGCATTTTAAAGCATCTCGCATGGTATAACCCCGCCAACATTTTGCTCCATAACCGCCATTGAATGGTTAAGCACTCGCCATATATTAGTTTCGTATTTTGATAATGGATGAAAATATTATGTTCTAACCTATTGTTTTACTAAATTTTCCGAAATAACGATGATTTATACAAAACAGTCCCATTTTTTCAACTCAACTCTGCACCAAGTGCATAGACTGATTTTTTGGACCCCAAAAACAATTTTTTGTTTTTACTATTTTAATGAATATTTATTTGAGTGTGATATTTGTAGTTTCTGTTCAAGTGTCTTTTGTAGAAAGCTTTATTAAGATTCTTAAAATAAAACCTGGTTCTTCGAAATCTATATGTTTCAAATATTTCCATATATTTCCGGATATATACTTCAACTGCTAAATATCATAAGATAGTTGTTGCAATACCCACTATATATCAAATACTCAATTTCCTTCAACATATAAAATTAATTCAAGTATGAATACTATAAACCAAATTATTTCTTGTACTTTTGATTATCGAAAACATTTTTCTATAGTTCCTATTTGTAGATTTATTGAGTTTTCTTTGAATACCTCAAAATGGTTCATGATGCATATGGCAGTTATGGCACCCTTTCCGTTTGGACTACCTATCATCTAATACATTTAAAATACAGGGTGCTATATGGCCAAACTTCAAGTGTTGATTTTTTGAATGATCTTAAGAAGAAAAGTTTTGTATTAACATGACACCCAATGAACTCAAGTCGCAGAATAATGTATGCACACAATTTTCGCGCGAAAATTTGAGAGGCTCCAATTGACTTCATGTGCTTGGCGGGAGTATTTTTGTTCAAGTTGACAACCGATGAATACATTCTTCACCTCAATAAAAACACGAAAACATGGCATGTCTATTTGTCAGGTTGTAAGGCATACGTTTTGTGCGGTATTCGAAATAGCGCTCCACGCTACGTGACGTGAATAACTACATGCGGTAACTTTATCACAGTGAATGACGTTAAGCAGTGAATCGCGCATCCGATGTATGTCAAAATGATGTCAAAATACCACATGCGCTATTACCGCTTGACATTTTTTGATAAACAACACTTCTCCATACCGTAAATGACGATAAGCAGTGAATCACGTATCCGATTTACGTCAAAATACCGCATGCGGTTTTACCGCTTGACATTTTTTGATTGGCAATATCTCTCCAATTACTAAAACGCTATTCTTTCAATAACGTTCTACGGAAACAAAATCAGCAATAATTAAGCAAGGGAACCGTTGAACTGATGATCATCTAAATCAAATCAATAAACAAGCAAAATAATTGCCGCTCTGGGACGTCACACCGCTTCACAAAATATGAAATAACTAATTTAAATAATTTAACTACATGCTACGCCACATTCGACGTAACCCGCAAAAATTAACTTTCGATAAAATGAACTTCGTTTCAGCCTAGCACTTCAGCTTGCTAAGGTAACCGTTAAATTTCAGCTATTTTTGGACCCTGTTCGACCTGGAATGAGTCAAATTCAGTACAAAAGAAATCATCAAAGAAGTCTACATGAAAATCGATCAAATTACCCAAATAATATTTAGACAATAATCAAGACACAAAAAAAAACTATATCCAATACACTTTGCTTGAGTCACGCAAAGAAGGTAAGTAATTTGCCAATGATCAATCCCATTGTTTACCCAAAACGTTCATCGAACGTGCAACTTCAATATAAAAATGATTGTCGACGTGATAAAAACGACATACCTGGCCAGTTTTTTTTTCCACGCTTCACTCAACTTGATCATAAACAATCAACTCCTCAACATCAGGTGGTTGATCTCACTCACAAAAATTTGCGGGGGATGAACCCCACCTAGCTCGGTGACTTGCTACCGCCGGTATTACCCGATCATGTAAAAATCATTTGATCAAAAGATCCTAATGAAGAAGCAAAGCCTGGGTGAATCGATTCACAGAAGATATATTGTTATATCAATGACTCTTCTGGAAATTAAACCAAGCAGGTTGACTTTGCACTTGGTTTTAACTTTCTAGGAACCCTTATGAACAAGCTTTACAGCAATAGGGTTTCTCCAGCTCTGAAATTAGCCTGAAATGTAAGCAAATTTGGAAGAACGATTTTTTTTTCAGTAAAAATGAGAGTTTCAGGGTACAAATGTATAACTCCTCTATTTTAAATATTAACCAGGTATCAGGTATCTTGGGTCGGCTTAGGTAGTTCTTGTCGGTCTCGGCTCAGGACTCCTCGTGATTTCCGTTTATTCATTCATCTTCTCTATTAGCTTTGATCCTTCAAGTCCCTGGATCAAAATTTCATTGTCGCTCATATGGGACAAATTGCTTTGGACAACATATCAAGCGACAGTTATGTTTCAACAATCATCAGAAGATGTTTGCAGAGGTGATGATGTTTCCTTGTTGGTCATGACCGGGCGCTTCGCGTTTAAGGGAGATTGTTCTTTTCCCTTTGAAGAAGGAAGGGGATAGCCTCCTATCCCTACCTTGTTGAAGAATAAGCAAATACAGCTTTCCGCTCTTTCCTCTTTGAAAAAGGAGGAGAAGCAAGAAAAAACTTCTGTTTTGCCTAAAGTCTGAGACGCGCGTTCTCAGACTCCAGAGTTCTGATCTGCTCTGACATGCTCGCGAGGATCATGTTTTTCCGTTTTGTTTCTTCTGCTCCTTTTCTCAGATCGTCCAGCTTCATTTCGTAGAGGGCGTCTTTTTTCTCCACGCTCTAAAGGATCATTTCGTGGGTCTTGGAGAGCTTTCGCTAAAGTTTTCGCATCCATCGTCTTAGGGACCAATATCTTGAAGACGCTGAACGGATGAGCGTGCCGCACTTCTTGAGAGACTAAAGAGTTTACAGGGGGCCGGGGCGAACCCCACCAAGCTCAATGGGTGACTTGCTACTGCCGGCTTTACCCGATAGGGGTTTCTTGATCGAAAGAGCCTGATTTTCTCACTAGAGATCTTTAGCTGACCCACAACTTAACACGGTCAACAGTGACAGAACCTCCAAGACTAATAGATTAGGTGAGTTTAGTTACGTCTGCTAGGCCCATCGCAAAACAAAAGTATGCCCAGGTAATTCCAGAAACGATTAAAATGCAATAAGGAATTATTATGATTCAAAATATAATTGATTAAGAATAAAATAACAGTCGATTTCGACTACCGACGAAGTTAATCGACAAAAACAGTCACTGTACTGCGTGGCCAAATGAGCGAGGTGAGCGGCTGTATCTGAGAAACCCCACATTGTAGACACTTGTAGTGAAAAATTATATGACCAAGTGGTCATAAGAACTGGAGATAATTTTCAAGTTTATACCTCCACCGCTAGGCGTGATAGCTATGGTCGGGTAGAAAAATTGATTTCAAAAATGATTTATTATAAGGTGCTGAAGGAATTTTAGTACTGTAATCCCCGTGAAAATGTGCATCTTTTTGGTATAACATTTTTGATTGTACCACATCGGATAAATACGGAGGTAAGGATGAAGTCCGACTTATTGAAATACCTTTAACTTCTGTAGGACTCAACATATTTAAACAAATAAGGTCTCGTTCGAGAGAGTAGGCTTTGTTTAATGAGAGGAAATATAGCCATGAGAGACTAATTTACGCTGCTCCCCCTAGGGGGCACCAATGCAAAAATTCATAGTTTTTTTAATCTTATTCCGAAATTTCAAGTAGAATAAAATCATTTCATGGCAGAAAGTAGATCAAATTTACATGAAAAAATCTGAAAACCGCATCTCGATAACTTTACGCGTTCAGGAGTTATTCCCTTTTTCTGATGAACACGTATGTTTTATGATTTAATTCCATACTGTACTGTTATGTATCATTTACAGGACTCAAAACTGTCCGGTAAATTACACATTACATCATCAGAGCCGATAAAATTGGATTAGAAGAATACCTATATGTATTATTCTAACTAGCTTTGGAAGTTGTAGTATGGTTTCGCTGATGCCATCTCAAGGTTAAAATTGATAACTTGACATAAAATTTTGGTAACATGAGTACCCATCTTCATCACATAAGTTTTGACATGGTTTGGCTGGCGCCATCTCATGGTAAAAATGTGCGAAGGACTGCTATCACCCCCCTTTCAATGTGTGATTTGACAAGAAAGTACTATCTCTTTTGAACCGATTCAAAAAAATTGTCACGGTATGAAATAAGACAGTGTACGATACACAGCCCTGAAATGTCATTTAACTTCTGGTCTAGAAACTCCGATAATAATAAACATCCCGACTCGTACTTTGATAAGTCATTCCCGGTCTGTTTACATAAATACTATTCCACTTGGGTGGTCCATGGAAACCAAAAACAAACTTGGACAGAAACGTCAAATCTTTGTTCGAAATAGTTAAATTATTTATTTATTTTTGCAGATTAATGTGTCTTCTTGACTCTTCTAGCAATAACTTTTGAACGCGTCAAGTTATCAAGATACGGTAGAGAGGTTTCTTCTAGTAATTTTCATCTTCTTTTTGTTTCCATTGAAATAATTGTATCATTCTATTTTAAATTTTGGAAAAAAAGTGTTGCATTGGAGCCCCTACTGGAAGCAATCTCCCCTGACTATATTTTGCTCTTAATAAACAAGGTTTCCTCTCTCAAACCAGACTTTATTTGTTAAAATATGTTGAGTCTAACTAAAGTTATAGGCATTTCAATAAGTCAGAATTCACCACTCTCCCATGTCTTTATTTGATGCTACACAATCAAAAAAGGTGAACCAAAAGGATGCAGGATTTGACGATGCTTACAGTGGTGGTATTTTTTTAACAACTTAGAATGAAACATTTTTGAGTAAAATCTATTTTTCTACCCAACCATATCTATCACGCCCTCTAGCCGTGGAGGTTTGAACTTGAAAATTAGTTCCAGTGTTCTCTTTTGGCCACGTTAGTCATACATTTTGTCACCGAAGGTCTCTACAATGTGTGGTTTCTGAAATACAGTCGCTTACCATGCTTATTTGGCCACCCTGTACACAAAAATGCCAACCATAAAAAAGAAAATAGAGATAAGCGGGATCAAATAATGACGCTAGTCCTATCTTCATGGTGTTTCATTATCTTTGATGACATTTGCTTCAGCTATTTTGTTTTTGAAGGTATGGAAACTAAACAACTATCAGATTGTCTTGTTTCTAGTAAGTTTTGTTCCTGTTTGAAAAATTGAACAAAATATCATCGTTCTTCCAAGATATCAACCTGACTTATATTTTTAGAACCAGAGGGCCCTGTATATTATTGGAATTTTTCTCAAAATTAAGAAAAAACAGTCTTAATGTAGTGGACTGTTCTTTCCTAACTAGTCAGTCAAGACTACCCGTCCATAAAATTCTAAGTATATTCTATGGAGAATACCATGAACCTATCTTCAATGGTTCGTGAGGAAATGACGTTGGAACATTTCGCAAAAATAAAAAAGTTCAAATACTGACGATCTTATATGTATTAGACAAAATCTGTGATGTGTCAAAGTATTTCTAACATTCTTAAGACGAACCAGTTACCGCTACGCTCCGGAAGCGCTCTTTGGCAACTGACAGTTTGACTGTTGAGTCTAATGAGATTGCAACCAAAGTAGCGTTTTATTCATAAGAGAGAGCGGTAACAGTTCCACAACTTTTCCGTTCAAAAACCATAACTGGATTGATCATTCTCTGAAAAACTTCTTGTCAGATTCAGTTTATCGCTAAAATCATTCTCATGAACTCAATGACCCTTTGTCACATTCATTAATTTTGGAGGCCATCGAGTTTTCCGTAAAAGACATTCTGTTGGGTACTTCGATAGCTTGTGGACTGTATTCTTTGCTTGATTTGATGGCAACCCAATTTCAAACTATTCTCAGCCAATAACTAGATTTATTTACATAGATTATAAATTATATGTCAGTTTGAAAAAGGTGGGTGCTTCATGTCACATTGAAAATATAATAATAATTGTAGTCCGACATACTGGATATTGTTCAATGAGATACCAGTACTACATGGTGAACTTGCATTGAATACAACACTAAGTTTTGTTGTCAATCTATCACTTCGCAACACACGCTTCATATTCATCAATGAAATTTGAATACTGCTCACCCAAAGTTTTGTTTTTGCTCAGTTTTCTCTCCAAATTATAAAACATTTGTTCTGCTTGAAAACGTGATTCACCTAGACACCCAGCAGACTTTTTCAATAGTAATGTCACTAGTAAACGGCCATCCTGGTGTCTATGTAGTATATGTAGTTTCAGTGAAAATTCTCTCACACCCTAGCTCGCCCTTAGACAGCGACTTCGTAGAATGAACTCCTCAATTTCCCAAAATCTCACTAAAGCATTCCGTGAATCCTGATTCGAACTCAGATTACACGATATTGCTTGGTCTTCTGGTGTGACTTCCTGAGTTCCTCCAACTTGTTCAGCCACGACCCATCCTAGTTCGGTGTCTTGCATTACGGAACCACGTTTACCACAATGCTTTTTTCCCGAATTCAGAAGACTCCAGAATATATCACCACCTAGAAGACCTGGCTTGTTGAATTCAGGATCTCCAAGATCTAGAGTTTCTAGAATATGTAGTGACTTGAGGTCGATTTTAAACCTGGTGTTACGTTTGTGATCTTTGGAAGAATAAAACAGGTCAAATTTGCTTTGAAATTGTGACGTCATAAAGATAATTGAATTTTGCATTTGTCGTGTATTTTGACAACTGCATTAGAAATTCCCCATCCATCCATCAAACTTCGCGTTAATCTTGTCTAGTTCTAGTCGATCGCAAAGATTCGAGGTAATGGACGATGACATCAAACCAGAATCTAATAAGGCTCGAGCAATATTAGGACTCCCTCATTTAACATAAATTTGCACTTGGGCTGTTGACAAAAGCAGAAAACCTGAATCTTGATTTCTCAAATCAGTGCTCAGAGCCACCTCCCCTTGACCTGGCCTGACATTTGGCCCTGGATCACTTGATTTTTCTCTGGATTATCAGAATTGGCGCTAGAACTTCCATTGCTTTGAGGCAACAGACTGTCCAGCCACAAACGACATTCTCCGCAAAGACCCATGTTACACTTCTTCGGTGGATGAGATCGTGGAAAGTTTTTGAATAGCTTGGACCTGGTAACAAACTTGATTCTATTTTGCACAGATAAATTACGGCAATCCTCGCAAGCATTGAAAGCATGCTATTGTTCACAGTGATGGCACGAAAACAAATCTAGCCTCCATATGTTGCTTTGACTCTCTATTATCATATTGACTCGACTTCGCATGCATATGCATTTTATATTCTAGCGTTTCCAAACCATCCGCACGACCTGTCACAAATGATTTCAAATTTTTCAAAGTGAGATTGTCTAGCGAAACTGAATGTTTCTCCCACTCACTCACTGTACAGGGTGTCTATTTAAGAATGGCAAGGTGCCAGATCTCGGAAACTAGGCATCCGAGAGACTTGCGGAAAAAAAATTACTGGGTTATATGGAATAGAGAAAATGCTGGAAATATATCAGAAGTTCCCAAGATCGCCACAAGATGGCGTAACGGTGCTATCAAAACACAAAATCGCTGTTTTTTCGTGATTTTTAAATACAAACAAATAAAAATGAGTACCGCTATGGATTCCTTGGGAGATTTTCTCCAAATTTGTTTTTATGATTTTTTTTTCCTAACATTTCAAATAAGACAGGTATCAGCTGTCAAACCTTACAACGCAAGAATGCTCATAACTTTGAAACAACCCAACCGATTGACGCGATCTTGGTCTCATATGAAAGAGCATGATCTGCACTTCAAAAAACTTTTTTGGTTTTGAATTTTAGACCTTGGCCGTCGCCGCTAGATGGCGTTAACTGAAATGGTAGCATGGTTTTGAGTTTTTTCCCAAAAAAATCAAATGTAATGGTATATTTATTTTTATATATTTTAAAACGGAATACATTTTCCTGTAAATAAAAACAAGAAAATTAATTATTTTCTTTTGTTTTTTTTCATATATTTTTTTTTTTTTTTGTTTAATAGGAAAATGTATCCCCTTTTAAAATAAAAATAAATATACCATTACATTTGATTTTTTTGGAAAAAACTCAAAAACATGCCACCATTTCAGTTAACGCCATCAAGCGGCGACGGCGAAGGTCAAAAATTCAAAACCACAAAAGTTTTTTGAAGTGCAGATCATGCTCTTTCATATGAGACCAAGATCGCGTCAATCGGTTGGGTTGTTTCAAAGTTATGAGCATTCTTGCGTTGTAAGGTTTGACAGCTGATACCTGTCTTATTTGACATGTCAGGAAATAATTCAGGAAAACAAATTTGAAGGAAATCTCTCCAGGAATCCATAGCGGTACTCATTTGTATTTGTTTGTATTTGAAAATCACGAAAAAACAGCGATTTTGGGTTTTGATAGCACCGTTACCCCATCTTGTGGCGATCCTGGGAACTTCTGATATATTTCCAGCATTTTCTCTATTCCATATTACCCAGTAATTTTTTTTCCGCAAGTCTCTCGGATGCCTTGTTTCTGAGATCTGGCACCTTGTCATTCTTAAATAGACACCCTGTACTTTGTTCTAGCTTGGTGGTAGTCATAAAAATCAGTAGAGGATCCTAATTTGAAGGGTCTAGGTTCAATAATTGCTCAAGCGACCTTAGATGCTTTGATACATCCTCGATCAATTTTCTTATTTTGCTATACGTTTTTTTGCTTATGTTTTCTAGATTAAAAAGACCTTTGATGTGGTTGTGAACCAATAACTTTGTTTAATTGAAACGATCATTCAAAGTTTGCCATGCGAGAGCATATCCGTTTGATGTGAGTTCAATCGATCTTCTAACATGAGCCGCGTGGCCCTCTAGAGATGCTCTTGGATAGTGATACTTTTCGATTGCCGAAAGTGATTTATTTCTGTGGACCAGAGATTGAAAAGTGTCTTTATATCTCAACCAATCTTGAAATGAACCTTGAAATTTTGACAGTGAAATAACAGGCATGAACAGAGTATACCTCGCAATCCTTTCTGGGACCAAACTTGTCTAGCATATTTTTAGCTAGCGCTGTGATGGCAAAATATGAGTCCTCAAAATTGGAGCGCTTAGTATATTGATCATTAACATTGGTCACACCTTCCTCAATGTTATCTTGTGTCTGACAGAATTCTTTAAAAACGCATTTTATACGATTTGATCGTTCTTGCAATTGGATGAAATCGGTTTCACTTGAACTTCGCTCTTGTTGTAGAATCTCTTGTTCTTCATCTATATACTTGGTGAAATTTGTCAGAGAGAGATTTAGAGAACTTCTCTTTCTTGTAAAATTCTCTTGTAGAGCCATTTTCACGAAAATATTAGAAAATACTTAGCTAGCGTGAACATGACAGCTACCTTGACAGAAAAATACTTGCTTGATTGAAATTTCTAGAGGCAATCTTGAACTCTTAAGTACGGTTCTCACGAGCCGATTTTAGTTGAACGATTTTTGTTGGTCGACAAAAATCGCGAGCGTGTTCTCAAAAGACGATTTTAGTAGAACGACTTTTGTTGATCAACAAAAATCGTGTTGAAACGATTATCGGACTGGAATGACATTGTCAAACTTGAAAATTGCTCTAAGCAAGGTTGTTCAAACTTGTCGCCCGAAATAGAAAATATCTTGATTCAGGAATTAGGAATAATGTTGCCAAAAGAAACTTCCAGAAAGAAACAGAGATTTTGGTTAAGAGGTTCGATTTCAAGAAGGGACCAATTAGGAACCTTACAAAGGCTTTCAAAAGAGTTATTAATCGAAGAAGAGGCTAGATAAAAAAATTCTCTACGTATGAGCAAGCCCATATTCACAAAACTTCTTCTTTGGCATCCTTGTTTTTTATCGATGGTGTGATTCCACAGGCACTCATGTTGCTGATAATGGTCTAGGAACTTGAGGGTCAAAAAATCACTCCATATAAAATGTTTTTTATGGGAAGTGATGTTTTCGTGCAACATTTACAATATTTCGACGGAACAAATTTTGATAACTCCAACTTTTGACAGGAGGTTGTCACGATGACAATTTTGAATTCGCTTGACGACGACCAGCCAATTCAAAGTTCAGAGCCTGGCAACTTTTTGTCGTCCAAAAAAAGTTGTTCAACTTCTATTGAAAGCATGTTCTTCTTGAACGATTGTCATTTAATTCTACAGCGATTGACGATCAAAAATCGCCTAGTGAAAACGGGCCAGAGCGATTGTCAATCAATTCCAAAGCGATTTCAAGTTGACCGATAAAACTCTACTTGTGAAAACCAGGGTTTTAAGCCGTTTCAACAACGAAAACACAAATCGCTTGCTACTTTTGTTGTTCAACAAAATCGTTCAACATAGATCGCCTCGTGAGAACCAGGCTTTAGGAAAATGTGATAACCGCGGGTAGGAGAGGAAAAATTGGAAACGACCCACCCTGCACTAGATCACCCACTAGATCCACTTTTCTGCTGACTTTGCCAGCGATAACCAGAGTCTCTGGAAACTCGTGCTGCTCAAATTTTATCGTCCTTGTCTCAGGCTGGCAGCAGTGGCAGCGGCAATAGACAGAGTATTTTGGATCTCTCACCACGAAACTGGCACATCTATTCACTTGCTACATGCTATGCGGCTCGTAGGGACCATGTTGGGTACTTCAATAGCTTGTGGACTGTATTCTTTGCTTGCTTTGACGGCAAACTAAGCTTAGCAAATAACTAGATTTATTTGAACATAAATTATAAATAATTTGTCAGTGTGAAAAAGGTGGATGCTTCATGTCATATAGATAATATAATAATTGTGGCACCAGAAGCACACTTGCTGGGTTCAGGGTTCATCCTTCACTGGCCGGACCACCTTCTATCTCATTGATTGAGGAATTTCACAGATCTGTCCACCTATTCCTGTAATAACATGGATGGTAATTTCCAAATTGAACATATTTTATAATATTTTCTGATTGAACTGGACTTTTAAAATGAACAGTATAGATCTTTGATAATATTTCTCAAATAATATTATAAAGAAGCAAACAGTTCTTGATGCACTTCAACCAAAAAAAAAATCTATCATTATAACACATGTCTGTTTGTTGAACACTCAAGTTATCTTTCGTTACCAGTAAGAAGTTTCAAGTTTCCGGAATGCATCTGGAAGTCCTTCTCAATTAGAAATATTCAAGTTTTTCAAATCCAAGCTGAAACTTGAAACTTGAACACTTCCGGTTAATCCTCAAAAACTCTTTCCTCTTTGAATTAACGTTGTTATAAACTTTGAAGAACGTTTCTTGGGGATCAGATCTGGTCAAATAGATTTCATTACAGCGTGATTTGTTGCCGTGAAAGAAAGGGCGCTGATGATACATGGAAAAAACTACAAGAGTTGAGGTATAGGGCGACAACAAAACGTTAAAAAATGTTTTGTTCGAGTAAATGCTCATGAGGATTAGTATTTATTGGAATCATGTGCTGATCGTAATCCCACGATAAGATTTTTTTTAACTGGAATATTCTGGTACTGGTATGTGAATATACAGGGTGTTTCCCAATTGCGTGCATTGAATTCAAGTGCCTATTCCTGAGCTAATTTGATAAAAAAAAGGCCATATAAACATAGGTACAGAAGTGTATTGTTTTCAAGAACCATGGTATTAAACTCAAAAACAAATGTACGACACTAACTTTATTGTGATTTTTATTATTTTAAAAGGTAGCAACCTCTATTTGGTTGCTATTAGATGTTTTATCACATTCAACATATTGAAAGACGAAACTTGAAAAAAAACTGTCTTTCAAAAACCGGTCAGCAAACCCTTTCCCTCCTGAAAAAATGAGTATTCTCGCATCTGTGTGATGTACTGTTTCACTTGATCATTGCAAGATGATATGTCATTTCCTATTCTGTTTTATACATATCCTGAGGTTCGTTGGAATATTTCACAGAATACATCAATTTAAACATTTCTATTTATTTTCAAAAGCTCTTATACCTAGGCAGAAAGTTATTTAGCCGTCAAATCCTCTAGCAGCAGGTTTCTTCAGTGTACTTGATTTTTTTTTATCTCGGCTTTTTCAAAATAAGTTGGAACAATAAAAAAATCCAACCATTGTTTCAGGAATCGAGTGTTTCAAGATTCATGTCAATTTTATGTACTATTTCTTTATAAAAATAAGCCGGAATCATAAAAAAGACTGTACAAATTATCAATACTAACAGCTAAATCAGTAGCACAAATAACAGACTTCCAGAGAGTACCATTAATAGCAGTCAATTACATTTCAAATGATGAAAAGGAATATTATTCAATATGTGTTGTTCAATAGTGGTGAGTGGTTTAGTGACTGGCCGAGTTTCAAGTAGAAGGCGAGGTAGTAGGGAAGCAGTCAATGATACAGTTGGGCAGTTAGATGCTCAGTTTATTGATCGCCAAGCTTTCGGGAGACATTTCCTCCCTTCATCAGGATAGCTAGTAGTAATATAAGGGTAACAGTACCATCACAAAATAAAATATAGAGGGCACTTACCAATTGTGAGTACAACAAAAAGCACTTATCACTCAAGTTAGAGGAAAATGGTTTGCACTTTCCTATCTTAACTTTTCAAGAGCTCTTCTGTCATTTGGATAGAAGGTAACGTCAACTGTCAACTTTTTTCGGCACATTTTGACATTTTTTCACAATAATGGATTTAATTTCCTTGAATACCTCTTGAAAAGTTAAGATAGGAATGTGCAATCCATTTTTCTCTAATTTGAATAGTTTGAGTTTTAAAGCATGTCAAAGTTGCAAAAATGCCATTTTCAAAACGCGATATCTCAATAACGGTTGAATTTAGGAACATTAGTTGTATTACAATTTTTGTTCCAAATTGAAGAAAGAATTGAAATATCAATTAATATACAGGGGGTTCCATTTAAAAAAATCATACTTTTTCGTGCCATACTTTTGTGACGCACCCTGTATGTTTCCAAATATTTTCAGAATGTGCGCTATTTACACCCCTAACCTGTGACGCATATTGATATTGATATTTTTCATATCCTATATGATAAAACCTACTTTACTCTATCGTTGGGACACCCTGTACATTACATATATAGTGTGTGGATTGAAAAGGAACATAGAATGGGTTCAATAGTATCCAAATGATAGTCCTATACATCACAAACCTCTACTAACTTTTTGTCAGTCCATAAAAAAAACAAGTGTAGTAAATGTCGATAATTATTATAATAAACAAAAATTACACCCAACGAGGTCACAGAACACTAAACACTTGAACCATTATCAACATTGAGCCACTTGATGCATCATGAAAATTGTTATCTTAGCATACAAGAAAGCCACTGATACCGGCTCCGTATCAGTCATTTCCACAACAATGGTCTCATGCTCCCCATACGTCGGGCCCGTGAGCGAGGTCGATTATAAATAATAACACAAACATTTATGTTTCTTCATGACAAAAACATGTATACCTAGATATGGATGTAATTTCATGAAAAGCTTTCTGTCACACCTCTAGATAAAAGGAGTATTGGTGCTCTGACTTGAGTTGCATTTTAGCAGTGGAGTTGAACATATGCAACTAGCATACTTGATGATAATGATGATTGATGCACGACGCTCCGCGAACTGAACAAGTTCCTCCAAGGTAACCCTGTTAGTTTCTGGAGTGTTATAAATTCTTTTTCCAGGGGTTTCATCTTAAGCTCAAAGAGCCAAATATTTTATTGTGACGTGAACTACGGTATTCTCATCGCTCAAGTACCATCTGTAGTTGGAGTCTTCCACGAGTCTGTTGGGACACCCTTGTTGATAGGCCGATCATTATGCGATGGTCTTTTCTGCATGAGCCTACGACCACTTTAGTCTTGCCTGATTCGGGCTCTGATATCAGTGTCTTTGTAAGTTTTAGGCCTTTGGCGTTCTTGCAGCATGAGGTGATCTTTCCAAGAAGATGTGTCGACGCTTTGCTCATTCTCTCGTTTTTGGGTCCTGCTGCTGATGATGGGCTTGACGAACTAATTTTGGCAAGGCCATCGAATATTTTTCAATCCTTTTGAGGATATAATATGCACATTGTATTATTTCGAGATTGTGTTATTTCGAGATTTTGTCTTGAGGAATATTGTGGTCGACCTCCAACAACCTCCATCATTATAACCCGTTCTGCACTTTTCTGATGCAACCCTTTAGTTCTGGGAATAATCAGCTCGTCGAACTGTAAACAGAGAAAATTGAAGACGTATTAAAGTCAAAGTGCATGAGCAGAACCTCACCCTTTAGCTGTAACTCTCACATTATAACAGAGTGCTGTTTGCTTCTCATTTTCAAGTGCCCTAGATAGTTCAGACGATAAGTCCAAGAGTACATATAATGCTCTAGTTGACGAGACTGATGAATCCCATTTCTCGGAACATGATCAATTGGCGTCGATTGGATACTTTATATCATTCACTAATATGTGGTCAGGAATCTAGTAATCATAGTTTTATTGTAGCGTTCGTTTCATCCCAAAGTTGTCCAAGGTATGATTTCTTCTTGTTTAGGCGGATGCGACCTTTCAATAGCTTGGTCCATCTACGTATCAACTAGGATAGTACTCAATGTTTCTGTCGCGGCATAATTGCTGCCAATAGACGTAAAATTCCGTCAATGTTTGGGTGTTGGTGTTATCAATTTTGATACGGTTGGGTACATTGTTTCACTTTTGAAGGTAGATTGTCAATTGTCACAAAGAAGTGAGTCTTCTCCCGTATGTGAAGGCAGACACACACGTATTTTTTTTTGAAACCAAAAATGTTTTAATTCTCTTGGCGGCATTGTGAAATTGTGCTGGAGAAAGGAGTTTAACTGAGTGTATCTCACTCCCCATACTTCACAGAATGTATTATTTCTGAGGATGCCTCAGATGAAAACGGATTTGTGAAACCTAGCAAGGTGAGCATGCATTCCCGGTTTTTTTTTGCCATTCTTTTATTTCCCACTTTTCTTATGGCAATTTTTCAATCGCACCCATTGTTTCAGGGTTTTTTTCTTAACACGTAATCTAAACCGAATGAATGTGTTGATTTGAGTATCAAAATTCTACAACCTATCCTGTCTACTGTTGATGTTTGGCCACGTGAATCACGTGGGTGATCCGCAACGTTATCAATCCCCGGTCCCCTTTTTGGTTATGGCTCGAGATCTGAAAGTACTGTTGAGTGACGAGTCTTGGGTTAGCTCGTGACGTATCCCAGCCGCATTCCAAGAAAAAAGATCGGAAACCAGGAGCCAGGAGTCTGGAACAATTAACAGGCCAGTCGTTTTAATTATCTTTATCCAATCAATTTCGCAAACTTCAATCAGATTACCATTTCAATATTTTTTTCTTTTTAATTAATTAAACATTAAATGTCAACTACATCGAATGCTGCCTAATATTTTATATTTTTATATCAATATTGTCACCCATAAAAACATTATCTTTGCGTAGAAAGATCTCAGATTTACATATTTTTATTGGTTAATTATTCTAAATTATTTGTACACTGCGCGGTACGATTCAACTATTTTTGTTCTATCACTCTGCCACTATTTGTGAAACATAGCGCAATCCCCAAATCGTTCGAACGTATTTGCCCCTGCGACCTGATCCATTTTATCCGTAACTTTATCATTGATATTTCTCTTCGTACCAACCAGTAATTTCCTGCCAACCAACTCTATTTATAAATTGAGATTTCATTCAAATTCTACCATTTTAACTACTTGATTTTGGAGAATTAGTAAAATATCATATATCAAATTTCATGTTAGAGCATCATTTATTTGAGTGAATAAAGTAATGTTATTTGTGGACTATAAAGGTGTTCTTTTTTGATGAGTCTGGTTGACGGAAACAAATTCCTATAATCAAACAGGTTTCTTAGTTTTGCCTCATAAAGAAAACTGAGTGGCGCCTAATCGGGATTTTATAAGTAAGTATTAACTATCTAACAGTAAATTGATCAGCTGGCCATTATCCACGAACTCCAAGCCTACCGACACAGAGCTGCCGAATGCAAAAATAGTACGTGATAATCATTGATTATTTAACGCGCTACAAAAGTGGCGACCAACGTGTGGGGCCTAGCTGAATTGTTTTGTTTTTTACTGAACTCATGGAATTTGTTTTGGTGACTTGATTCTTCAAATAAGAATAATAGTTGGATGCTTTTTCTTATCGCTAAAATACTTTGAATTTATTAAGCTTTTGATTTTTGATTTGAACATTTAAACATTTTTCATATAACGTGTTTAACAAGGATCCCTTGCTAGCATATCTGCCTATTCTGACCTTGATTTGAACTTTATTTTTCGGTTTGGTTTCCCCAATGTATCTAGGTTTTTTTTTGCGGGCGTTTGACTGTTTATATTTGTTGAGCGATACAGTGTGTATTGGACATTTTTTATTGCCGTTATTTTTGGTTTTGCTGAGAAACATTTCACTTTTTTATAATTTTTGCTTGTTACTGACCCTTTTAAATTTAATTTTCTTATCACGATGGACATGTATGGCTTTCAACCCAATCACCTTGTTGAGCATGAGCTTGATTATGAATTGAGAATTCCATTGCTTGCTACAGCTAGGAATGTCGCAGACAAGAGGAAAATTTTGGGAAGGGTTTTTAGAAAAGAACAGTCAAACCCTGGTTCGTCTATTATATTAAGCGAGGTAAATTTGGATTTCACTCAGGAACGCTCTGAAATTAAGAAAAGTTTAGATTCAATTGAAAAAATCATTGAGGATTTTGAAGGTAGTTCCACGGATTCTGCTTTTCTTCGTATGAAGTCTAGGTTATCGCACGTTTTTGGAAGGGCTAGACGCATTCCTGTTCCCACTGAATTACCTGATGAGACCAAATCCTATATTCAGGAAACGACCGCTACTTGTATAAAACTCGAATCAGATCTTTGCGACAAACTTTCTTCGGCCTCTGAGATTGAATCTACCCCAGTCAACAATGTTCCTGTGATAAATGTTGCAGCCTCTGTTGTCCACTGTGCAACCCGTAACATTCCCATTAGTGAGTGGCAGGTCAAATTCAATGGATATCCGAAAAAGTTGTATTCCTTTTTAGAGAGAGTTACAGAATTAGCCGAAGCTCGTGGTTTTTCGGAGATTGATCTTTTCCATTCAGCTGTTGAATTCTTCATTGGAGATGCTTTCGTTTGGTACCGTAGTATAAAGTCTACTTTGAATGATTGGAATTCCTTAGTTTGTCGATTAAAGAGAGATTTTCTTCACGATGATATTGATGATGAGATTTGGGATCAGATCAGAAAGCGTAAACAAAGGAGGAACAAGTCTACCGTGATTTTCATAGCCCACTTGGATGCTCTTTTTTCCAGACATAGTCGTCCACCAGCTGAAACTTCCAAAGTTAAATTCATAAGGAACAGTCTTCTTCCAGATCCAGATTTTATTGATAGGTTGGCATTAATGGATATTCCTTCAGTGCTACAGCTTTCGGAACTTTGCCGGAAATTAGAGGAGTCTGATTACGTCAAAAACAAGAATAGGGTTCGAGAGAGTGTTTCTGTGTTGGATGGTCCTAGTCATGAATTTCAGAATCTCCGCCCAAGGAATATATCATCACAAAATTTTTCACGTCCCAACAATCCTCCCGAAAATCATAACCGTCGCCAAGGTTCTTCAAATGAAGTTTACAATGAACCCAGTACCTCGAGAAGGATGTCAGATCCGTCTTCGGCTAATAAACATAAAAAGGTGGTAACCTGTTGGAATTGTCAATTGCCAAATCATACATTCTTCGATTGTAAGGCTCCTAGAGGCATTTTCTGTTACAAGTGTGGTGAGCAGAATGTCAAGTCGACAGACTGTAAGAATTGTACAGAAAACGAGTGAAGGTGGTGACTCAAGGAAGCCGTTTCACTCTACCTGTTTCTTCAGCCTCTAAGCTTTCCAAATTTGATGGGTCCGACTGGAAAATTTGGCTTGATAAAGTTTCATCATTTATGAAAAATCCCATTGCTGTTGGTGAGGATCATATATCTCCTCTCTTTGTTAATAAACCCCTTGATAATAGACCCTACCTTGTTGTCAAATTATTTGATATTGAGATAACAGTTTTACTTGATTCTGGAGCTACTTCTTCTGTTGTAGGTAACAAAGGCCTGATTATTTTGGATAAACTTGGATTGGTAGTTACCAAGTCTTCAGTAGAGAATATTTGCACAGCAGATGGTGAAAAGCAGGTTGTTCAGGGAACAGTTGATTTGCCAATTTTTGTGGATGGCGTTTGTAGAGTCATCAGTGCTTTGGCACAGGCGTTTATTTTTGGTTGTGACTTCGAAAAACAGTTTGGTTTGTTAGTTGACTTTAAAGAGGATTCCTGGAACATTCATACCAATCATAGTAACTCTTGTCTTCCTGTTTTGGAGAGTATTTCTTCTGACTTGGATAACTGTTGTCCCACCTTGTATTCTTTGGATGATCTTTCTGTGGTTCAACGAACTGATGCTCAGGATTTGATTTTCTCTTTTGGTGAAATCAGTAGTAAGGATAGACTTGGTAGAACTGACAAGATTTGTTGTACCATTGATACAGGCGATGCTTCCCCTTTTAAAAGAAGACCTTTTGCAATGTCACCCTATATGTCCACTATTCTCGATAAAGAGCTTGATGAAATGTTGAAACTTGGAGTAATAGAGCCCTCAACAAGTCCTTGGTGTTCCCCTGTACTTCTTGTGAAGAAGGCCAATGGAGAAATGCGTTTTTGTTTCGATGGTCGTCCCCTTAATGAGGTTACTAAGTCTGACAGCTACCCGTTGCCTAATATTGATCGTATTCTCTCTTCTTTGCAAAATTCATTCCATCTATCGATCTGCGGAAAGCTTTTTGGCAAATTCCTCTAAACGAGTCTTCTAGGGAAAAAACTGCTTTCGCAGTGGTTGGTAGAGGTCTTTTCCAGTTTGTTACTATGCCTTTTGGGTTGAAAAACGCCGCTCAGACTCAGCAACGGTTGGTTGATGCCATATTTGGTCCTCGTTATGAGCCCGATATTTTCACTTATTTGGACGACATTCTAATAGTTTCTTCCGATTTTCATTCTCACATAAATCTTTTATATGAAGTCAAAGATAAACTCAAAGAGGCAGGACTGACGGTTAATTTGGATAAGTGTGATTTCTTCAAAACTTCTCTTAAGTTTCTTGGTTACATCGTGGGTTCGAATTCTCTTAGGACCGACCCAGACAAAGTTTCTGCTATGGTAAATTATCCTCGTCCAAAAACTACTACGGAAATCAAGCGTCTTGTGGGTCTCTGCTCATGGTACCGACGCTTCATCAAGGATTTTTCAACTCTCATGTCTCCCATCAACGATTTGTTAAAGGGTAGAAAAAAGGGTCGGTCAATAAAATGGTCAGATGCCGCCGAATCTTCCTTTGTCCAGATCAAACAGTTATTAGTTTCTTTCCCCATTTTTTCACAACACGATTTCTCTAAAAGATTCTGTATTCAGAGCGATGCTAGTGACACAGGACTAGGTGGTGTTCTCACTCAGATTATTGATGGTGAAGAAAAAGTCATCGCTTATGCGAGCCGTTCCCTTTCTAAGGCTGAGAGGAATTATTCAGTTGTTGAGCGAGAATGTCTTGGAGTTTTATTCAATATAGAAAAATTTCGTCCCTACGTTGAAGGCGCCGAATTCACTGTAATTACAGACCATTACAGCTTGTTATGGCTCAATTCTTTGAGGAACCCTAGTGGAAAGCTTGCTCGCTGGTCTATGCGTCTGAGACAGCATAGCTTTGATTTGGTACACAGGAAAGGTTCCCAAAATATTGTCCCTGATGCTTAATCTAGATCCCTTCTCGTTTGTGACGATGATTCCCCTGATTCGATTTCCGGAGAGATAGTGATTGGTGAGGTTGATGTTGATCGTATAGACCCTTATTTTGACAATCTTCGTTCAAAGGTTCGTGATCACCCTGATGAATATCCCCAATTCAAAGTCGAAAATGATTTCGTTTATAAATTTATCCCCAATCGTCTTCCAATGAAAGTTAATCTTCCAGAATGGAAATTATTAGTTCCGAAACCACAGAGGAAGGAAGTCATCGATTCTCATCATAGCCCCCCTAGTTGTGGTCATTTTGGTTTTCATAAAACACTCAGTCGACTCCAAGAACGTTACTATTGGCCAAAAATGCGCCAGGATGTGTTGAAATTTGTGAAATCTTGTGTAGTTTGCGGTTCTCAAAAGGCTACTAATACAGCTGCTATGGGTTTGATGGGCAAAGAAAAAGAGGTGTCTTATCCATTTCAAGTGATTGCAGTGGATTTGATAGGTCCATTTCCCTGATCTAGAAAAGGTAATAAGTGGATCCTGGTAATATCGTGTTGGTTTTCTAAGTATACCATGATTTTTCCCTTGAGAAGTTCCAAGACTCAATATGTCGAACAAATTTTGGAGGATAGAGTTTTTTCAGTACATGGTTCTCCTTCCCTTCTGATCTGTGACAATGGTAGTCAGTTCACTTCAAATTCTTTTAAAAATTTGAGTAAGAAATACAGTTTCAATATTCGCTATAATCCCCATTATTCACCTCAGTGCAACTTCGTCGAAAGGAACAACCGTACTATTGGTACCGCAATACGCAGCTATGTTGATTCTCATGACAACTGGGATCAAAACATTCCTCAAATTCAGTTGGATATCAATACCGCTAAGCACGAAGTAACTGGATTCACCCCGTCATTTTTAGTCTATGGAAGACACATACCCCTATCAGGAAGTTTTCATAAGGATTTGAACCTTGATATCCGGGTGGATCATTTGATTTGTCCAGGAGATAGGAATGGTTATGCTGAAAATCTCATCGCTTTGAAGGATATTTTCATCGATGTCCGTCGTCGTCTTCATGTTGCTTATGAAAGAAATTCCAAGGCATATAATTTGCGTAAAAGAGATGTTTCCTTCGTCGAAGGTGATCACGTTTGGCGAAAAAACAAAGTTTTGTCCAACGCTGCGGAAAAGTTCACGTCTAAACTAGTTCCTGAATATGTACACTGTATCGTTCGCAAAAAATTGTCAAACGTTGTTTATGATTTGGTTAAGGAAGACGGTTCTAGCTGTGGTAAATGGCACATAAAAGACCTAAAACCATTCTTTGGTTCCGCCGCTAGTGATTCCGATTCCTCGGAAGAGTAATGACTATTAGGTACTACTATTATTGATTATTTTGTTCCCTGTCGTTCAGACAGATATTCTGGTTTGAAGACCTATTTTGTCTTCCTGTTACATGTCTTTTTAGACTATAAATTTTTAGTATTTTCTGCAAACACTTTGCTTTTGCTCATTCAAGTACCCTGAAAATTGACCAGTAAATACAATTTGGTTTTTTACTGAGTCTCAACTATGTTGGATTTTATGAGGACTACTCAAGTAAGAATCGGTTTTCCTTGCCCCGTTTTTCGGCTCTGTAGCGTAGGTTCATACCGGCAAATTGCTTTTACTCAAGTCACTTATCACTCCCTTTGCCCTTAAATTTCAGTGTCACTCATTACTTGGCTTCACCTGGCACAACGAAATTTCGTAGTTAAGTTACTATAGGTTAGTTTTTCATAGTTTAGGTTCTCTTTTAAGATATTTGTCCATACTTTCTCGATTAGACCTACCGATTTTGTCCCT
The DNA here is from genome assembly GCA_958502075.1 of Orchestes rusci. Lineage (NCBI taxonomy): Eukaryota > Metazoa > Arthropoda > Insecta > Coleoptera > Curculionidae > Orchestes > Orchestes rusci. Next base: position 46,349,806 of record OY293304.1, read on the forward strand.
ACCAGATTTGACCTTACCGAATATGACTCCTTTTGGACGGGTGATACACGTAGTTATCAAGAGTTGAGAAATTGTTGTGACTGAAAACCCGATTTAATTTATATTTGGTTATTTTAATGATTAGTCTTTAAAAGGTGTTATACTTATTCAATTCACTCAAAATGTGGTTAGCTTTTCGCTAATCCTCCTTTCGATTTCCTTCTACAGTTTTGTTTTGTTCATGTTGAACATAAAATTGACTTTGTCAATTTCTTGTTTAGGAAGGGGGTAAATGTAGCGTTCGTTTCATCCTAAAGTTGTCCAAGGTATGATTTCTTCTTGTTTAGGCGGATGCGACCTTTCAATAGCTTGGTCCATCTACGTATCAACTAGGATAGTACTCAATGTTTCTGTCGCGGCATAATTGCTGCCAATAGACGTAAAATTCCGTCAATGTTTGGGTGTTGGTGTTATCAATTTTGGTACGGTTGGGTACATTGTTTCACTTTTGGAGGTAGATTGTCAATTGTCACAAAGAAGTCAGTCTTCTCCCGTGTGTGAAGGCAGACACACACGTTTCTTTTTTGAAACCAAAAATGTTTTAATTCTCTTGGGGCATTGTGAAATTGTGCTGGAGAAAGGAGTTAAACTGAGTGTATCTCACTCCCCATACTTCACAGAATGTATTATTTCTGAGGATGCCTCAGATAAAAACGGATTTGTGAAACCTAGCAAGGTGAGCATGCATTCCCGGTTTTTTTTTGCCATTCTTTTATTTCCCACTTTTCTTATGGCAATTTTTCAATCTCACCCATTGTTTCAGGGTTTTTTTCTTAACACGTAATTTAAACCGAATGAATGTGTTGATTTGAGTATCAAAATTCTACAACCTATCCTGTCTACTGTTGATGTTTGGCGACGTGAATCACGTGGGTGTTCCGCAACGTTATCAATCCCCGGTACCCTTTTTGTTATGGCTCGAGATCTGGAAGTACTGTTGAGTGACAAGTCTGGGGTTAGCTCGTGACGTATCCCAGCCGCATTCCAAGAAAAAAGATCGGAAACCAGGAGCCAGGAGTCTGGAACAATTAACAGGCCAGTCGTTTTAATTATCTTTATCCAATCAATTTCGCCAACTTCAATCAGATCACCATTTCAATAATTTTTTCTTTTTAATTAACTAAACATTAAATGTCAACTACATCGAATGCTGCCTAATATTTTATATTTTTATATCAACATTGTCACCCATAAAAACATTATCTTTGCGTAGAAAGATCTCAGATTTACATATTTTTATTGGTTAATTATTCTAAATTATTTGTACACTGCGCGGTACGATTTAACTATTTTTGTTCAATCACTCTGCCACTATTTGTGAAACATAGCGCAATCCCCAAATCGTTCGAACGTATTTGCCCCTGCGACTTGATCCATTTTATCCGTAACTTTATCATTGATATTTCTCTTCGTACCAACCAGTAATTTCCTGCCAACCAACTCTATTTATAAATTGAGATTTCATTCAAATTCTACCATTTTAACTACTTGATTTTGGAGAATTAGTAAAATATCATATATCAAATTTCATGTTAGAGCATCATTTATTTGAGTGAATAAAGTAATGTTATTTGTGGACTATGAAGATGTTCTTTTTTGATGAGTCTGGTTAACGGAAACAAATTCCTATAATCAAACAGGTTTCTCAGTTTTGCCTAATAAAGAAAACTGAGTGGCGCCTAATCGGGATTTTATAAGTAAGTATTAACTATCTAACAGTAAATTGATCAGCTGGCCATTATCCACGAACTCCAAGCCTACCGACACAGAGCTGCCGAATGCAAAAATAGTACGTGATAATCATTGATTATTTAACGCGCTACATTATAAATACAGTACAATCTCTGGGCCTAAGTCTTCATGTTGTCCTTACTTTTGCATGCCTTTGTTCGTATCCTTTTTTGACATGGTCATGTCCGTGAATAGAACGTCATTCCGCAGATCTTATGACTTTCTTGTAATTCATCTTGAGTGTTTTGGGTTCATCTCATATTAACAACAAATACGCATTCCCTTTTTTTTTTTTGGAGATTGTCTAGCTAGTTTGATGAGCATTTTACATTGAACGAATATTTATACCTTTCAGGGTTATTAATATTATTCTTTGGTTGTTATCCATTTGGGTTAGTTTGCTTGGGATATAGTTTTGAAAACTATCGGCAGACTTCTTCGCCTTAGGGGTTGAAGTGGTCAGTGGGTAGGTCGAACATTTTTATCCTACAGCGAAAATTAGGCTGTGTCGGTTGTTCTGCCTCTCAGTTGCTTCGACAATTCAAATCAGTACATGTGCTCTGCAAATTTGGTGCGTCGATTTTGATTCCGTCTTCCGTATATTTTGGTTAAGTCCCGTATTTTTGATCATAATAAGATATTAATTCATGCATCTTAAAAAAATCAACAAATGGGTGAAGTGCAAAACATGTACCTTGGGACGGTATATTGCATATACCTGAGACAAGGTACATATACCATATGCATTTTCAATGTGATTGTTGAAGATGTTCAGGGTGATTCACTATAAATTGACCCCCCTCTAATTCATTCTATATAAGGAGTAGAGAAAAAGGTTGTAGACAAAAGTTGTTTGCTTTATACTAATTTTTTTTAATTAAGCAGTATCATTTATACTGGGTGTTCCAAAAGCTGTCCGCAGCTCTCAAGTTTTAAATGTTAAATGAAACACCCTGAGTTCAATTCCATTTTTAGATTCTACGTTGAATTCTTAGTCATATGTATATGGGGTTTATTCATCTTATCTCTTGTCGCTTTCGAGCTGTTGAATATTGTGGATAATCCAATATTTTGACTCCTCTTCAACTCATTTTACACAAGGTGTGGAAAAAAAAAGTGTAATACGAAAGTTGTCTGGTTCATACTGAATTGTTTAAATCGGGCCATACTATTTATACAAGGTGTTCCAAAAGCAACACCCAACTTCAAGATTTTAAATAAGACACCCTGTATTTTATTTTATTTTCAGATTATACGTTAAATTCTAGGTAAACTCTATATAAAATGGATCTATTATATCTTTTGCCACTTTCTGCATTAAGTCTGTTAAATTTTTTGAAAAATCCGAAATTCGGGATTTTTTTCTTGATGACCATATTGAATAAAGATTGCTTTTAAGCTTCAGTCTGCCTCATAGAAGATAAAAAAGGATTCTTGTTTGGTTCAAAAAAAGCTACTTTTCATTTTCAAAAGGCTCACACTTTATTTATTGTAGCACTAAAAATTAGGTAAAATTCAACAGCGTTTATCTAGAAAACGGCCGAAGATAATGAAGATCTATATTTCACAGATTTAACTAAGAATTAAACGTAGAATCTGAGAATAAAATACAGGATGTTTCATGTAAAATTTAAAGTTGGATGCTGTGGTCTGCTTTTGGGACACCCCGATACTGCTAGAATAAAAAGATTTAGTATAAACCAAACATTGATAACTGATAACTGATAACTCAGTTTTGCTGGTCTATGATAATCATCATGATTGTCATTCCGTTATTGATCTTGCCAAGTCCAATAGTATTGTATTGTTGACTTTTTCACCTCACACTTCACACAAGCTCCAACGATTGGACCGAATTGTATTTGGCCCCTATAAGACCTTCTACAATCCAGCCATGGGAAGTGAATGCTTCAGAATCCAGAAAAGTCGATCAGTCTGTACCAAATAGCGAAAATTGTTTGTAGCTGATCATCACAAAAGGGTTCTCTTACGCGGGCATTTGCCCTTCAAATTTGGACATAATAGGTAAAGATGAATTCTTGAGTGCCTTTGTAACAGATCGACCAGATACGGAAAACTATCAGGATCAGACTTAATATCCTGACATTCCTGACCCATCGCAACCACCCGACAATCAAATCATGAATACGTCATCAACACAAGGGAATTTGATTAGCCCTGAAATGATAAAGCTGTATTTAAAATCTGTGCCAAGAAAAATTAAGGGTGGTAGAAAGTAAGGATAGTCGAGAATATTAATGGAAACTCCATAAAAAAAATAATTGAAATGGAATATTTGAAAGGACAATCCAAGAAGTCCATTGAAATTAGGAAAGTTACCAAAAAGTTTTTGAAGAATGTTCTGATGATGACAATAATGAAATATGTGAGCAGGATTATGATAATGTTGAAGACACTTATATGGAGAATCTAGTTGTGCAAGAAAATTTAGAGACTGAACAGGAAATGAGTTTTGAGAACCCCTCACTTGTGGGAGATTTTGTGTTGATAGAATTGAAGGAAAACAATCTGTACGTCACTACATTACGGAAATAAAAAAGGTATCAGAAGCAAGGGCCTTTGATATAAACTAGATATACTGTATATCTGAAATAGTAGTGTACAGTAACAAGTTTGTGAGGACTGAAGAGATAAACGGAATAGATGAGATCGATATTCTAATAAAATTACCCAGACCAGGAGTTGTTCGATGGTCTGTATGGATGTTTCATTATTTGGGTATTACTGATCTATATCTCTAATCACTATTGTTACAATTGTCAAATAATGCTGTCCAGAGGTACAAGACTTGTTAGTACAAGACTTGGTTGTACCTCTGACAATTTGCAACGTGAAATATTATTTAAGTTATCGAACGCATGATTGTTATAGATGTCATTATTGATGTCATTTTGGACAAGTAAAGTGTCAAATAACACAGTAGCGTGTTATAATCCATAACTTACTAGTCACTAGTGAGTTATGGATTAAAACTCACGTTTCCGTGTCAAATAAACAAACAACCTATCACGTTACTGTAGCAACGAAAGAAACAATATTCTATTTTGACCAAAATGTAAACATGTCACTGTCTAGTCATTTTGACACTTGGACTTATATGTATCAATTATGCAATAAAAAAACGATTTTCTCCATTTGTTGGATAAAACATTGTATGGCACTCATGCGATATGTGCGTTATGTTCCACAAGTCACATGAGAATCTATACAAATCTCACTCGCGTGACTTATTTTCAACACAACGCACTAGTAGCATAAATAACTAATGTTAGAATCAAAATATATCCTCGAATATATCAATAACTCTTTGAATATTTCACTCTGCGTAGACACAGGGGTCCTATGATGGAACGTTTACGTTATTTTCAACACAAATCTGTTATGTTATGATAACATGGAAAAGATAACATACAAGATAACAGGACATATCATATTGGTATGATTGAACGAGTCGATAACAGAAGATGTTAAGCTGACTGTTAAGAATGGAAGAAAGTATTGATTTCCGTTTCTGCGCGTGCGCACAAAATGTACCTCACCTCAACTCAGTTGAGAAACGATGTTTGAATGTTCAAAAAATGATGTTTTGTTTGATTTATGTATGGCAAAAAGATTATCTTAGACGACTCTGAAGCAGTTCGTGGAGGTTCCCAATTTTGTTCGAAAAAACAAAGTAATACTCACGGGGAAAACTGATAAATTGGATCAAAAGAAATTCAAACCTTTGGCAATCAGTAAAATCAGTTGCTGAGAAAACTTATGCCTTGTTTGTTGGACCCAAAAAAGTGGTCATTTGGAATCATTTACCATAAAATGTTCATATTTCCGTTGTTTCAGCCTCAAATCAATGTTTGATTGTTCCATTGCCATTTTGAAATTTTCCAGAACACATTTTTATAACTTCCGTGGCCGCAACCCGCAACTATATAACAATATTCAAGAACTGGAACCTATATACAGGGTGAGTGAAAAGTAATAGTTTCTCAGAATCATTTCAGTAACTCAAAATATCACACGATTCATTCATGAATCAGTTTAAAAAATGATTGCTTAGAAGTTTTTGTCAAAATTTGACATATTCTCCATATACAGGGTGCCACAGATTCTAGTGCATGCATGGAAATCTCAGTTAATATAAGAGATACAGGGTCGGTTGCAAAGTTGCGCATTTTTATGCTCAACAAAATGCCGTTTTGAAATTTGAAAAATTCCGACTACTTCCGAAGATATTTGGAAAAAACCAAAATTTCGCAAAAACGTTATTATTATTACTGAGTTTATTTGAGAAAATGTTGTAAAATGAATTACACTTTCTTATGGCCACTTTTTCTCCTCTACAAGATGGCGGTATCAAATTGAAAATTTGATGTTTCGTCTTTGAGCGGCCATCATCGAGTTCATTTTTTTTAAATACGGACCTGGTTTTTCAATTTATTATATATGTTACAGTAAATGTTAGAAATTCAGTGAAAGCTAGCTTTTACTAGTTGATGCTAGCAATTACTTGATCCGTTAGGAAATGTTAAATTCTGAAGAATATTGTACACTTTTACAAGTGAATGTTGAAGAAACTTTATCAAATCAACTTTTACTAAAAGCAGTTAGAAAAAGTACTTTTTACAACTTATTTCCGCCTTTTAACTAACCCAAGGTGCACGGGGCACTAAATGATGACATCAAAATTTTTGCCAAACCCAAACAAACTCAAACTAACCTAGACTAACCCCTACTGAGAATACTTAAGTATTTTCTTTAATACGGTATCTGAACATTGTTCACATTGTACACCTGCGATTCATAACTCTCGTATTTTCCCGAGCGTCTAATCTGTCGGCGAATTCCAACTCGGACCAAAAAGGATATTTATAATGACGTCCAGTGAATTCGATAATAATTTTCAGTGTAGCAGCTTTCACTAGAATATTTACGTGAATGCTAACAATTACTTGTAAAAGTATGATGAAGTCGATCGAATTCAACTCTCACTAGCTAAAGGTTTCCAAATCAGGAAAAGATCACTTTTCCTAGTAACAGTTAGCTTTTACTGATTACCAGGTTTCACTGTGACATATACAATGGGTTACCTTAGCAACGTCAATATTTTCAGTTATTCTTTACCTCTTATTGTTATTTTCACTATATTGTTGAAATGGCGATATTCTTGAACACTTGCAGAAATTGATTCAGTTTTTTATATGTTTTTTTTTAATTTCCATGTCATTTGTAGATTTAATTTAATTTTATTAAATTTATTGTTATTGGATGTTATCGATTTTGGTTCATTCAATTAGGCTTGTTTAGTTGTGCGGGTTTTTTCATAAGAATAACTTGTCGAATAAAGATGGATTTACGAACCAAACAGGGAACCAAACAATGAGTAAGGGAGAAAAGAGTTGCCCAACTAATTTTCTCTGGTATTATTTTTCAAATGAGAATTTTTTTTGACGGTTGCGATACCTCAATACATCAAGGACGTCAAAAGATAATCAACAATAAAATTAAAAATCCAGGTCCGTATTTAAAAAAATGAACTTGATGATGGCCGCTCAAAGACGAAATGTCAGATTTTTATTTTGATACCGCCATTTTGTAGAGGAGAAAAAGTGGCAATGAGAAAGTGTAATTCATTTTACAATATCTTCTCAAATGAAGTCAGAAAATGATAATAACGTTTTTGCGAAATTTAGGTTTTTTTCGAATATCCTCGGAAGTAATCGGAATTTTTGAAATTTCAAAACGGCATTTTGTTGAGCATAAAAATGCGCAACTGTGCAATTATTTAACCGACCCTGTATCTCTTATAATAACTGAGATCCCCAAGCATGCACTCGAATCGGTGGCACCCTGTATAGTGAATTCGTGTTTCACGACAATTAAAGATTGATATGAGAAGGTATTTTCGTACATCTTTTGAGAAATTGATGTTTTTAACGTTGTTTTTAAACGGAGTTTACCACACAATAAGACATTACAAAGTTTTTATCGATAACGGTTGGGTTTTGAGAGTTTGAATATGTGAACATTTTTTCTGTAAGAAATATCAGGAATTTCAAGTACCTATGCGGTTAGATTTGTGATAAAAGTTATGTCAAATTAAAGACTTTAAAGATAACGCGAATGGTGCCCTGTACGGGATGGACGAAAATAAGGATCATATTCCTCCTCAAAAAACCCTGTCACATAAATAATTTTTGTCGCAAGATATCTAAAACCCTATTATTTACTAGGGTAGAAATTTAAACTAACTTTGACACCCATAATCTTCAAAACTATCGACTTTTGAAATCAGTTAGGTACCTTAGAATAATATGAAAAAATCGTGATACATTATTTTGAGCTACTCAAATGATTCTAAAATTGAACTATTACTTAAGACTCCCTGAATAAATGAAAATATTCAAATACGTCTAATGAAGGTACTTTGAGGAGTGAAAATATCTCACACATCAGCAGTTCCAAAGGGATTAATGTAGTAATCTAATCCTATACTTTCTTTGGACATTCAATTTACTCCTTGAGTAGAAGATAACCTATTCGTAATAACGTTTAGTACTTCAGATCATTAGCATGGAATAGTAGGTAAAATGTGTTATACTTACTCAATATACTGACCTCATTATTTAACTCGTGTAGTAAATGTAAATTAATTTATATTTCTTTTTTAAATCAAATCTTTAACAAGCATCCAAACAAAATAAAGTGATAGCATGAACGTTTGACACCTTAACGGCATGGTATTCGGGGCTGTTGAGACGATACGTTAAATTAGAATATGATAGGCGGAAAATAACAGAAATGTGTTATGAAAATCGTTCGATCATACGGATTTGCCGCGTTGCTGTTAAAACTCGGCTTAACATGTATGTTACGGATAACGTGAACGTTCAATCATAGGACCCAATATCAGTTGATATACTGGTCGAAATTGCATCAAAACTTCTAAAATCATATGTCAGACCAAAAATTAAAACCGGAATTTGTCCCAAGGTAAAACACTCTCCTCTACTTCTCATCAAATTCCTTGAGGATTGGTTCTGCCAGTTTTTTGTCCTTTGGTTTGGCATTGGGAGAGAGTCCTCCTCATGTTTTCAAGGAATAGAAGCCCCTTCTAAGAGCAACTAGCCATTGAAGTGACTTTTTGTCGATGCTATCGATCAGCAGTGGTCCACGAAGCTCGTTTGTCTTATTCCTCGACCTCCACTTGAATAACAGGCGCTTCTTCCGATGTGAGGGTCCTTATCTTTTGGGATTCAGAACACCCATTGATCTGCTGGGTTTCACAGCGGACTCACTTTTGAGAAAATGAAGGTCAGCTTTTAATGTGACTCCCAAAACGTTAAGGGCAGTTCGATTCGGTCACCTGCAGCCCCCACTGAAATCTAGCTTTAAGCCTTTTTCTATCTGCCTCATTTACACTGTGGGCCAAATTAGGTTAGAACATAGTTGGATCCTTGATAACTTTTTTGTTTGTCTATGGATTTTTATGAATTTTGAATATGAGATTGGCCAATAAATTCTGGATGTTTCTCCAAAAATGAGTTTTCGAATTTTGGACAGCACCGGACTTACGACGTTTTTATGAAATTGTTGCAACTGAGCTCGCTGCAAAAACGAACTGCGCCACTAACAGACCAACTGATATATCTTTCAAGAAGGACTTTAGTGGGAAAGGTATCCTGATAATATCAATATTTTGGAACCATAACCCAAGAGATGATGTTTTTTTCTGTATGATGATGCTTGTCGGTATGAAGACTATTTCACTTCATTTTGATCAAAGTTTCTTGAAATTACATAGCAACGTGGATTGTTTGTTGAACATTTTTAACATTTTTGAGATTCTAGAGTTTGCCCGTGTGATTTTAAATAAGTAGACATGGTTCTATCTTTGAAAGAGAAAATCTCGATTGAACGAGTGATGGAAAAGAATATGGATACACGGAAATGTCGCGACTCTCTTCAAATTATCTAGTGAAATAAAACAAAGTTTATTCAACGAAAAAAACAAAGATTATTTGGAATTTATTCTTTTTCCAAAATAGAAATTTTAAAATGTGAAAAAATCGACAAAGCTTTAACAAACAATCCACGTTGCTATGAAATTACAAGAAACTGATCGAAATGAAGTGAAATAGTTTTTATGAAGACAAGCACCATCATACAGAAAAAAACATCGTTTCTTAGGTTATGGTTCTAGAATATTGATATTTTCAGAATACCTTTACCCCTTCCCCTTCTCAAAAAATATATTTGTTGTTCTGTGAGTAGCGCAGTTTGTTCTTGCAACTAAATTAAATGCACCAATTTCTTAAAAATGCTCCAAGTCCGGTCCTGGTCAAGACTCGGAAGCTCAAGTTCAGGGTAATAGTCAGATCATATTGACTAATATTATATCTAAAAATATTCAAAATCAATGAACAAACAAAAAAGTTATCAAGCGTCAAATTATGTTCTTACTTGATTTGGCCCACAGTGTACATTGGGCTTTTTATTAAGCGCAGTGTTCTTGGTGTTTCGCAGAGGTCCGTGCAAGGCGAACGTACGTTGTACTTGTTGAAATACGGTGAAATAGGTTCCGGCGAAAGTTCCAGCTGAAGTTTCTCCCACGATGAAGGATATACCATCATAAGGTCCCGCTGTGTCTACTTCCTCTGCGTTCATGAAGGCGATTGATTCATTTTTCTTGTTTATTTGAGTGTGGCAAACTAGCTTGTATTATTCCTGAGATATTGTCTTGCATATTTGTCGAAAGCTGTGCGATATTGATACTTCATAATTAACTCTACAAAACATAAACTAAACAGGAAACCGCTTATATCAAAAGATATAAATACTTTCTCAATAGAGGGGTTTGTTCCAAGTTGTTCATTTCAATTTTCAGGTTACTGAGAGGTATTTTTATACCTATTATAGAACATTCTTTTTTTTTTTTTGCAAAATGAGAGTCTATTGTTTGTCTTTATACAGGGTGTCCGGGAAAATGTGGGAGATCTCTCGGATTCAGATAGAACATTAAAAAATAAGATGACAAGTTCCCATAAATTTTTTTCCTAGCGGCCCTCCCTACGGAGATACGGCCCCCTAAAGGACCCCACTGGAAATCGGTTTTTCTTGAATAACTTTTAAACGACTCAATATAATTCAATGAAAATTCAATATGATAAACAGTAGTGAGGACCTCTCAAAATACTTCCCTTAAAACATAATTAGCTTGTTTAGTTTACCAGGGACGGACTAGATTGTACATTTTAACGCTCAAATTTTTAACACCCTGTATGATAAGGAGTTGAAAAAAATTAATTTGGATACCTTGAACATTAAGCTAAAGAAAAGGTACTCGTGTTCATTGTCGATAAAATGAACCATTTTCGAGAAAAAACAATTTTTATTAAACAAAACCTCGAAAAAAGCCATGACGAAGTGGTGCTCCTGACGAAATTGTGAACAGGGTGTCCGGGAAAATGTGGGGGATCTCTCGGATTCTGATAGAATATTAAAAAATTAGATGACAAGTTCCCATAAATCTTTTTCCTAGCGTTAGGTTCACAATTTCGTCAAGAGCACCACTTCGTCATGGCTTTTTTCGAGGTTTTGTTTAATAAAAATTGTTTTTTCTCGAAAATGGTTCATTTTATCGACAATGAACAAGAGTACCTTTTCTTTAGCTTAATGTTTAAGGTATCCAATTTTTTTTTTTTAACTCCTTATCATACAGGGTGTTAAAAATTTGAGCGTTAAAATGTACAATCTAGTCCGTCCCTGGTAAACTAAACAAGCTAATTATGTTTTAAGGGAAGTATTTTGAGAGGTCCTTACTACTGTTTATCATAATAAATTTTCATTGAATTATATTGAGTCGTTTAAAAGTTATTCAAGAAAAACCGATTTCCAGTGGGGTCCTTTAGGGGGCCGTATCTCCGTAGGGAGGGCCGCTAGGAAAAAAATTTATGGGAACTTCTCATCTTATTTTTCAATGTTCTATCTGAATCCGAGAGATCTCCCACATTTTCCCGGACACCCTGTATAATGTTCAATATCTATTCAATATCACTAACTCATTCTTACAAATTCAAGAAAAGCGTCCATAACTTCAAGAGACTTGAATCTTACAAGACTCCTTGAATTGATTGAGTATATGGTGGGACCTAGTATTTATTTGGATATTTTCCAAAATTTTTGTGGAATTCGCATCAATAACGCCTATTCTTTATAAAAATTAACGAAAAAGATCATTTTCTCTTCATTTTAGTGAGAGAGACACCCCTCAAGGAGAATTTTCTTCGAAACAGGAGCTTTTCCAGCATTAGCATAAAACAGGTCGCCAAACGGTTCTCCATTACTGAGATTAGAGCCTTAATAAGGATTTATTCGGCTAGAATTCATGGATATATGCAGCAACGCCTCGTGCAATTGGATGGAGCAAAAATCCCGTAGAGCTTTTGAGGTTATTTGGGTTGTGCATTTCTTGCTATAAATGTTGCTGAGGATTAGCAGAGGATTGGATTAGTTTCATTTGTATCACAATGACGTGTGATGTTCTACGTTTGGCAGAATATCAATGTTAATTGAAATGCTGACAAAGGCTACAAGAGCGGTCTCCTTACTCAACAATAGAATAATTCCTATATCTATCTTTTGATTGGGAAAAAGACTGATATGAATCGGTCCGTTACTTCAATCTTTTTGTGCTAGTCAAGAATGTTAACCATATTCAGATGCATTCATGAGACTACGACCATTGTTTTTTATGCTGGATAATCAACGCTTCAAGCGGACAAAAAACATTGATCATCAGCTTCTCATTTTTTTTTTTATTGAAAAACAACTCGAATTGGATGTATGCCACTTCTAGTGGTATTTTTATTAATTTGATGCAAGTTAGTTTCTTTTGCTTCAAATCATCTCTTGCACATCACTCAATCAACCAACTGTAATATTTGAAGGGGAAATAAACTCGTCTTATGAGGTAGAGTTATCATTCTGTATTACACAGTGTCATGGTGGGGTATTCACTGTTTTAAATGATATCAATTTGATAAATATGCACAATCCAAAGATAATATTTGCCAAATTTCCAAGCCAATATTGTATTTAACGAATTGAAATATTATTTGTAACCATTTTTTATTGTTGACTAAATTTATGTGTGACATACACACATTAACCAAATTAATACCTTTCTTTTTATCAAATATGACATGTCACGAAAGTATTATAAAGCGCTCGTCAAAATAAAGAACATAGCATTTTTTTGCCCATATTCAATGAGCTATAACTTTGAAATGAATAAACGGATTTTGTCCAGGGTTTTAACTTTTTGAAGGCCGACTTTCGTACATTGGACTGAGTTTTGTAGATTTTTGTCGCGAGGAAGGACCCTGTAGGTATATTCCCGTTTTAGTTAAATCATCTTTTCTCTTTTGGATTGTGTCAAAAATTGTTAAAAATTATGTAATTATCGAACATTGTTATTATCGACCACCTGAAAAGGTGTACGTTTTTTTAATATATAGTTGTCAGTGGACTTTTGAAAAACGATATTAACGACGTAAATTCATATTCATATTCCTTTTAATTCAGTTTGATCTTTGTAACGAGTCTCAATAAATACGTTACGAACCAGCCTGAAGTTTAAATCCAACGTTATCATCAAAATTTGGTGCCGAAACCAGGAAATTATTGACATTAATTTTGACAGACGAATCGAGAAAGGTAAATATGGATCTAGCTTTGAGAAAAACGTATGGAATGCAATTGACGAAATTGATTAACAAGGCCAACGATGTTGTGAAAATGGATGAAATTGATTCGAACGAGATACCTATTGCACGTATGAAGACAATACAATCTGATTTGAATGCTGTCAACGAACGCCTTTATCACAGTTTCAAAGAGAAAGAACTGGATAGTGAATGTCTGAAGATAATGGAATATAACGATAGTGCTGTGGAGGCCATTGCCAGGCTCGAGAATCGCCACAGCAGAGAAAAACAGTCCCTAACAAGAACCTCTGATCAGGAGCAACAACTGCAATGTTGTGGATTTCATACAGTTGGTAATGATGGTCGCAACGAACAAAATAACCAAGGCAAATTCAAGGTAAGATAACCTAAACTAGATATTCCCAAGTTTGACGGCGATATAGCATCCTGGCCAGCATTTTGGGAACAGTATCTTCCCGCGATACACGAGACTAGTGATTTAGACGATTCAGCTAAATTCGCTTATTTGAAATCATTCGGGAAAAGCTGCAATAACGATAGCAGGTTTAACGACAAGTCATTCTTCGTATCAAGATGCTATTGAACTGTTACAAAATGAATATGCCAATACCGAACGAATTGTGGACAATTATATTCAAAAACTTTTATCAATAACGCGCGTGAAACATGATAGAGACATAAGTGTCTCACGAAAACTTTATAATACAGCTTCAACGATGACTAGATCATTATCAATACTCGGTATATGGCCAGATCAATATGGACTTCTTGTTAAATCTATTTTACTTAAAGCAATACGATACAGTTTGAGAATTTCTCATAACAAACGAGAGATAATGGACGATAATGCAACGACACCTCTTTCAAATTCGAGAAGTTCAACGAAAAACGTCGTAACCTATAGTGAACAAATAACGGACTTATTGTCATTCATCAAAGTGGAAATAGATTCAGTGGAACAGGCAAGAAGTGTTAACGAATACGAAAATCGCGGAGAATTTGATAGAGACAAAGATATGCAAAACAATCGCCTTAAATATAAAAATAAAGATTCAGAATTTACCGCATCGGGATTGTTGACAAGTGCAAACGAAAGTTGTTTATTAATGATCAATAAACGGGTCCAAAAATCTCACAGATTCCAAAAAAATTATTTCTTTATTCACTCAAACGACATGTTTCGGGGTCAACATCTTACACCCCATCTTCAGGTTCGTAGGTACATGGGCTGTAGAAGATAACTTATATAAAAACTGTTGGATCACAAAACATTTTTTTAACTTACAATATCAGGTTACAAGGCACGTTGAAGTTGAAGAGATCGTCACACAATTAGACATTGAACATTGAACATTAAACGTGATAATAACATTTACAACAGGGAGGACAATGGTACAAGTTGTTTATTTTGTAAAGCCAAAAACCACGCGACTAAGGACTGCAACAGTTCCATGAATATTAACGATAAGAAAAATCTTTGAAACAAAACCGAAGATGTTTTAGATGCATCAAGCCTAACCATAACTCAAAATTTTGTAAATCAAATGTATCTTGTTCCAAGTGCCAAAATAGACATGTTTTATCGATTTAAATTTAAAAGATCAGCTATAGAAGATGTTGCCGGACCTTCCAAATCATCAACGGCCTTGATAACGAATGAACGAATTGATAATGTATATTTGAAGACGGCATGTGCATTTTTGTTATCCTCCAATAATGAACAACGAATGTAAGTCCGTATTATTATTGATGGAGGCAGTCAACTCACTTTTGTCAAAAGAAAGTTTGTCACGGCAGCTCGGCCTACCTATCGTTGATAACATAAAATTGCAATACAGTCATTTGGAAAAAAAACCGTGCGCCAGCCAGACTTTGTAATAAGGTTCTAATAAAGCTTCAGAGTCAATATAATAACGAAATAATAGAAACTATGGCCATAGAGGTACCTGAAATATGTTTTGATTCATTGAAGCCACCATCACTGAACGATCCTATTGTCCAAGTCTTCTCATCAAAGTATCAACTAGCGGACGTATCAATCAACAAGAACTGTGTACCAGGTATAGCTCTTCTAATTGGAGCCGATAACTACTGGAAAATAGTTACAGAAAAAAACTTATCGACAACCACACAATTATTTCTGTGCGACGTTTCGCACAGGACAGAAATAATTGTGTAGTTGGTCTTTTCCCTCGCCCCACGATTATTTGCCTACATACCGTAAATTGGGAAACAAACTTCAGAAAAAACGTATCGCCTTTCGGAAAATCTGACAGCCGTGAATTCAAAATTGCGATGGACTTTGCTTGGATCCAGACACAACGACATAACATCGGACTTTATGGTGAATTTTAATTTGGCAACAGTACTAGATGTTCAGTCTGAAATTGAGGAAATCGACATTAACAAATTTTGGTATCTGGAAACCATTGGAATAAATGCAAACGAAAAAACCAACGACAACTTCACTTTGAAATTTATGAAGAACAATATATTCTTTAACGAAGAACGGTATGAAGTTTAATTACCGTGGAAAAACGATACAAAATTGGACTCAAACCACAACGGGGCTTTAGTTCGAATGAAAAACTTAACTTTCAAATTGATGAGGAATGAAAAATTATGCGAATATGACAAGGCAATTCGGGAATATGTAGTAGCTGATTGCGCTGAAAAAGTATCGGAATTTTTTTTTAACGAGCACACCTACTATATGCCACACCGGCCTGTATTTCGAGACGATAGAGACACTACCAAAATTCGCGTTGTTTTTGATGCCTCGGCTCATGGGTCCGGATTACTGTCATTGAACGAGCAATTATTTTCTGGAGAAAACCTTGTTCCAGATTTATTACGAATTTTATTGAACTTTAGAATCGGCTCAATAGGCGTAATTGCAGATATCAAGAAGGCATTTTTGCAGATAGGCATAGCAGAGCAAGATAGAGACTCACATCGATTCATATGGTACGATGAGCCCATTCACGAAAACCCACGATCTGTGTCAGAATTACCCAGGTTACAAATGTATCGAATGAAACGAGTGACCTTTGGTGTGACAACAAGTCCATTTACTCTAGCGGTAACTTTACGTAAGCATTTTTTGGATCAGCCTGAAGAGTTATCGGAAACTAGAAATCATTTGTTGCAATCATTTTATGTTGATGATTTTGTGATTTCTTTAAATACGTTCGAGGCAGCTGTTGACATATTTAACGGAGCAAAAATAATATTTAGAGCGGCTAAGATGAATCTACGAAAATTGAGTTCAAATGATAAAGAGATGAATAAATTATTTGATGATCCAATATCATCCAAACAATGTAAAAATGTGTTGGGAATGTTATGGCATACCTCCACAGATGAACTTGCAGATAACATCAACTTTATAACGAACGAAGAATACAGTAACGTACCAACGAAACGGAATATATTGCAAACCATCGCAAAAATCTTCGACCCATTAGGAACCCTTGGTCCATTTACTGTTAGAGCGAAAATATTGCTTCAGAACTTTCGGAAGGAAAAGTTATCATGGGACGCGGGGATACCTGAGGAGTTTAGTTCGGAATGGTTGAAATGGTATTCTGAGATTAACACGTTGTCAAACTTCCAGATTAGTAATGTAGCTTTATGTAATAAATTAAATAAAGTTCAACTTCATATTTTCGCAAATTCTAGTTTGGAAGCATATGGAGCCGTGGCGTACTTGGGATGTATGGAAAATAACGAGGTCAATTTTTTAATGTCAAAAAATCGGGTTGCTCCGAAGAACGGAAAGGGTAATAAACAACTTACGTTACCCAAATTAGAATTGACAGCAGCTTTGTGTGCCGCAAGATTGCAGGCATATATTTTGGAAAACATGACATTAAATATTGAGTCAATAACATTGTGGTCTGATTCTAAGATAGCATTATTCGCTATGTGCAACTGGTTGATGGGGAGACGAGAAACGATCCGGCGCTACCAGCGGAAAAAAATCGCAGTTTTGTGGGCGTTGCCAAATTTAAATCAAGACCTTCCACTAGAAGCGAATGAAAAAATTGGGTTTAGCAGAGAATCAACTAAATTTCTCGGTTTTCTTGATACATCTTCATCTTCATCCTAATGTCTTTTTTCCTGATGCTATTTGAACCTTTTTCTCCACTCTGGAGGCCACTTGTGGTAGGGCTCCGCCTCAAGGAGGCCCCTGAGTCTCATAATGTGGTAGGGCTCCGCCTCAAGGAGGCCCCGAATCTCATAATGGAGTCAAAACTCGTTTTGGGAATTTCTGCCCTATAGTAGGGCTCCGCCTCATGGGGGTCTCCAGGATCCGTGACGGATTTCAGTTTCAAGAGGCTTCGTTTCTTTGCTTGTACTCCTTTTTTACTACTTCTCTATTGTTTTTTGCCTATTGACTCTTCCTTATAATGTTTATTGCATATTTCTCCAACCTACCGTATTGATTTCTGGTAAATTATAAATTCACTTCGAGACCTTCATTCAAATTCACCGGAACTACCGAGAACTCTGCAAAGTTAGCAACACATCTTCATAACCCCAGTTTATCAACGTCAAAACACTAAAAACGATAAATCATACACGTAAGTATTGTAATTACAATTATCTTCTATTTTACTGATAGAAATAATGATTATCAAATGAACCTGATAAAAATTATTCCTACTGATAGTCACTGGAGGTCGTATCAGGTATTTTTCTCTATATTACCATTTGATCATGTATGAAAATAGCCCACAGGTTTGCCAGTTGCTGACACCAGATGTCACTGTTCGGATGTTGCACATAGCCAATACTGGATAAGAGGAAAGCCAGTAAAACGAGAAATATATGTCCAGAATCGAGTCACCAAAATACAAAAGATATCGCAAGGATCATGGGGGTATTGCCCAAGTGCTAATAATACTGCGGATTTACTGACGAGAGGAGCTCCAGCTAAATTGTTATTTGAATCTAAACTATGGCTACGGGGTCCAGACTGGTTACAAATGGGTTCGCAGTTCTGGCCGATAGATGAATATCATGATATGTTGGATAACGCAAGTTCAGCACTCCTCATAAATCCTCAGGAAGAAATAGAAAGTCAACGTATCAAAAAAGAACCTATTTTTCCATTAGAAAAATATGAGAAACTGGACAAAGTGATTCGAATAACTGCCTACATTCAACGTTTTGAAAACAATGTCAAGAGAAAGTTGGTTGAAAGAAGATGCCCTCTCACAGTTGAAGAGCTAAATAACGCAGAAAATCATTGGATTAAGTCAACGCAACGAGAAGCATTTTTGGATGAGACAGTGGCTTTATCATGGTCAAAAAAGTTGGGATCGAAGTCATCTATTTTAAAACTTAATCCATTCATGGATGAGAGTGGTATAATGAGGTTAGGTGGCAGATTGGATGAGGCATCATTATCATATGAAACTAGACATCCAATCATATTACCAAAAAATCACTTATTTACTAATAAGATAATCATACACTGTCATAATCAAGCGATGCATAGTGGGGTTAATACAACGTTGGCTATGACAAGAAAAAAGTATTGGATAATACATGGACGACAACAAGTAAAAACTATATGTGAAAGATTGAAAGGACAATCCGGCAGTGAGCCATTTGCTTCTTTACCTAAGAGAAGACTTATGATTGCGAGTCCATTCAATATCGCAGGAGTGGATTTTGCTGGACCGCTTTATGTCACCACATATGGTAAGAAGATGAAAGTATATGTTATGCTTTTAACCTGTGCAGTTGTGCGAGCGGTACACCAAGAACTAGTGCCTGATTTGACTGTGGTATCTACAGTTTAACCCATTTGTTTTAGGTTCACCCTTAAGACTGACCGACCTTAGATTGACCGATTTGACTCAAGTTTTTTTAAAATTGTAGAGCTTCTCATCAAAGACCTTCCTCATTCAATATCCAAGGCCTACTCTGCCAGTTCTCAGGGACAAAATTTTGACAAATCACATAAGTGATTTTTTCAGAAAAAATCTATGCTCGTCTCTGGATTCAGCATCCCTCAAAACGGGCCTTTAGCAATTTTTACCAGAAAGTATCGAGTTGTGACTATTTTGTGGATAAAAGTAGATAACATTTTCAAAACTTTACAGTTGGTCCTGAAAGAACAACTAAATTTTGGTAATCTTCACCAAGCCAACATTTTATTTAATAATACACCTATCATTTCTCCTGCAAATATTGAACATTATATTCGGTATCTACTACAACATGATTTCACCACAGTCGCGGATTGAAAAAAAAAAGATAAAAAAATGAGTATTTTCTTTGGTGAAATTTGGTATAGACCCGTTTTGAGGAATGCCGGATTCAGTGGCGTGCATAGATTTTTTCTAAAACAATCGCTGGTGTGGTTTATTTAAATTTCACACTTGGGAACAGGCAAAGTAGGCCTTGGACTCTGTATGAGCCAGATCATTTTTGATGAGTAGGTACAGTTTTTCAAGCTTTAAAAAAATCGAGCCAAATCGGTCAAACAATAAACTTTTTTCGGGGTGACCCGAAAACAAATGAGTCACACTGTATGTACCAATAAGACTTTCGCCCCTTTTTACTACTTCATCAAGATGTATTGTTGTGATTGTTCATTTCTGATTTGTTTTCAGTAGAAATGAACATGAAAATATAGTAATAAAATTCTATTCTTTCGATGTGTCCCGCGGTCCCTATTAAATCTCATCGCCCATAGGTTGACATCATGATACTATAACAAACAAAATATGCTCACGCGCAGGTTTCGCTGACCTCACTTTAGGCTCATGGTGAAGACATGCGCGGATTTGTGTTCCAGTATAATGGGTTGACATTACATAATATGATTAGTCAGAAGTCTGGAACGGTCAATTATTGGTTAAATTATACGAGCTACTGGAAAAAGTTAAATACAAAAGTTGAAAGGTTTTTGATTATCTGTTAGTTGGTAATTGATAGAAATCTACAGAGTCGGTCATTAAGTCGTGTAACAACAAAGTTTAAATGGAACCCTCCGTATAGTTTGAGTAAAAATGGTAATACACTAAGGCCCGGTATCTTCACCTGAAGATAAACGAAATCTATCCGTAAGATAACATTTATCCTCAAGGTAACGGAAATCACGTAATTTTCAGCCCACAATACAGTTATCTAGTAGATAAATAGTCTCTATCTTTCGGATTGCTTATTTGTCACATAGACCTAGGAATAACGTTTTTATCTGCGGAATAAGTTTGGGGATCATGAGCAAATGAATGGAGTTCATCGTAATTTATGATCTCACCCTGTGTATAGTGTTATTTTTTATGTTTTTGATCAGAATCAACAAGCGAATTTTTGTTTCAACACTGTTATCACCACATTCTTTTTGGATAAACACATATTGGAGGGAATGTATGCTGTATTTCATCTTGCATATAGGTAGATAGCTATGTATTTACAATTATTTGTGTCTCAATAGAACTTGACGCCAAGATCTCACTTGACAAGTTTACTTCAATAGAGTAATGACTGAAGACACAAGTCCATGCAGGTGTCATGTAGTATTTTTATTATTTTGAGTAAAACTAAAACTGATTCTACGGATTTCGATTGGAACTTTTTTGTTAATGTGAATGAGTGAACTATATCTGGATAATTCTATTGATACTTGGCTGATTGAAGTATCTAGAAAAACTGAAAATCTGCGCAAATATCAGATATAGTTTCATATCATCTCATGATAACACATGTTTTACATTCAAAACATGATGCTTTCATCAACTGGGAAAAATCTGTTAAAATGTTACATAACACCTTTATTCATTTTAATTGGTAACAAATTATTGACTACTTATAACACGTACCTCTATCCTCTATCATCTTCATATCAAAAACTAAGCGATATTCAGGTGTATTTGACTTATCACTTGAAAATATAGCTTATTTAAAGTATATTGAACGAAAAAACGAATTTTCACAAAAATGTTGAATGTTAAATGACACCTTCATACACTCGTGTCTTCAATCATTATTATCAATATTGCTATCATTATTTTATTATTGGGTATATTATGTAAGTAGTATTTTTATTATTTTTTTAGAATAAAGAATGATTTAGAGTTGGGAGAACTGGATTTATTTAATGATCCAGATGCGGAGCTGATAGATTTTGTTGAATAAATTAATAAGAGAATATCCTGAATAACACTTGAACTTGAACTTGAAGCTTAAAGATGGCTTGAAGCTTGAAGTATTAAAGCCAACTGAATCAACAATATACTGATCATAATTCATAAAAAATAATAATAATCCTGGTTAACATTAAATTCCACTTCGAAGTGGAACTGTAAAATTTCCGCTTGCCAAATAGGAATCAAATGATATCATCCTCATTGAATTGGCGTAAGATTGATCTAGAGCACAAATTCAATGTGGATGGTATCATATGATATCCGTGTGCCAAGCGGAAATTTGACAGTTCCACTTCGAAGTTCGATGTAGACCTTACATAAATCATACCGGATTGTCAACGTTAGCGGTGTCAACTGTCAGCCGCGTCACCTGCTAAGACAAACGGATAATGGCATACCAGATTTCTCCCGTCTTTCTTTGAATAACACGACTGCATATTGCAGTCTCTCACTCTTTGGTATTATGATGTTGGCAACATTGAATTTGGGCTGTATCTAAAGGATTGCCTATCGTTTAGTTATCTGACAGTTAAAATGTCGGGAAAATACGATCATGGAATATCTGGGAGACACGGGTGTCGGATAAAATTAACCATGAGATGATTATCTGTTAGATATGTCTTATTTATCCCGACATGAAGATACCGGGCCTTAAATGACTTTAAATTTAGCCGTTCTCAAGTTATCGCGTTTCATAGATTACATTTTTGCATCTTTGACAAGCTATAAAACTCGAACGTTTCAAGATGGGGCAAAACGTTCTGTACTTTCTATTCTCGATTTCTCAAGAGCTATCTTGGCACATAAAATCTTTGTCATTACTGGTAGAAATTTCTTACATAACTGTCAACTTTTTTCGACATATTTAAGCATTTTTTCAAAAGACTTGATTTTATATCCTGAGATAGCTCCTGGAAAGTTGAGAAACAAAAGTGCAGAACGTTTTTCTCCATCTTGAACCGTTTGAGTTTTATCGCGCATGTCAAAGATGCATGGTTTTATAAATCACAATAAAACTCGATAACGACTAAATTTAGGAATATTTTGTCAATCATAATTTTTGCCCAAAATTTAAGGAAGAATTAAAATATCGAATCATATAATAATAATATAAAAAATGCAACTTTGTTGTCTTACGACTTTATGACCAACTCTGTGATATTCTAGCTTTCACAAACTGATAGATAATCAAAAACCCTTCAACTTTTGAAATAAACCTATTTCAGTAGATCATATAGTTTAACCACTAATAGACCGTTCCCAGACCTCTGACTAACCTCATACGTTTAATTTATAGGGATTATGGACACTCAATACTTTCCGAATATCATGTGACAGAGACTTTAGTCTTTTGAGAGAATGAAAGTTCCAACTATTTGATAGATATCCATCTGTTAAGCATATGATTCCACTGTATTGAGGTGGAGATAATTTGATGAGGTTTCTTCATGACAATGAAATCTCAGGACAACATATCATGTATGACGATCGTTTCTGTTTCTTATTTACAACATACATCATTTCGTAATTGCGAAAGATTTTATGCCCTGCGGTTCATGCTGTATCAATCCATTCTGATCCAAATCAGATAGCTTAACGGTCCATTGTCACTCAAGCACGAATTAATAGGGTCAATTCCATGTTCCAATCCACAGAAACAGTTTGCACATGATAATGTTATCCGAGTTTGTCCACCTTGCCATATCAAAGTTATTACTCGGGCTCCAGGAGAATTTGCCGATCAAACTATATTATTAATAAGCGGATCAAGAACATTAAATAGCCGAGAGCTTCAATGTTGTTGATATTAATATCGGACCATGAAGATTGAGATGAAGATAATACATATTTAAAGAAATATTCTGGAAAGAGCTAGACAAGTTTGATGGTCTGTCAATCTCATGGTTTCACTGAATATATGTTTAGGTGCCTAGTTTCGCTGAGGTGGTTTTTCTTGATTTGAAAGTACCGCTTATTTATTCAAGAAACACAAGTCCTGGGCCGTGGCAACCTCAACTAATGAATGTTTAATATGGGAAATAAGTCCAAATCTCCAATTAAAAATCAATATATTAGATCCTACGCATTTCAGGCATACAAGCCCATTTTCGAGAATCTTTGATCATACATATTATAATGAAATAAACAGATGCTCAAAACCAACAATACAATACAATCAAAAATGACGTACGTATTTCTAAAGATGTCAGAAACACATAATTGAAATCGCATAAATTACGTTAAAATCTTCATTTGTAAATAAACAACACGGGCGGTATGGTCAACTAACAAATAAAAACTGGTGTGATTCATCATTATCCGCGAAACTCAAAGCTATACGGGCTGATTCGATGGTATGATTGAATACCGGGTCATTGAGAGAAGTGACATCTCGATTGAGCAATTCTTTCCCAATCTCAATGCTTTCAAGAAAATCCATTTTTTACCATTGTTCTGACTATAATGGAAACGAAAGTTTTTATCAATGTCAAATGAACAGTTCTCTTTCTTAAGGTGCACTTCAAAAGCCGATCTGTTATTATTTGGAGATCTCAAACATGCCAAATGTTCCTGAATTCTAGTCTTGAATTTGCGACCGGTCTTTTCCACATAAGTAGCATTACAGTCATCACAGGCAAGGGGGTAGACTCCACTCTTCTGAACTTTAGGAATCTTATCCTTCAGAGAAGAAAAAATACCTCGAAGATTTCCCGTGCTCCTAAAAGATATCCGGACATTATCCAGACTATCTCTCGACAGGTTTCCGATCTCCAAGGAGATAGGGCCATAATATCCCAAGGAAATACATTTTGGAGGATGCTGTGGAGGAATATCTTTACTTTGTTTATTCACGATAGCTCTTTGGATCCATTTATATTTTTTACCTATCAACCTATCGATAAGTTGTTTGTTATAACCGTTGTTGATGGCCATTTGATAAATAATGTTTTTCCCTGATAAAATTCACTGGAAGCAAAGGAAAAGTGGAGAGGCGATGGATCATGAAATAGAAAAAGGCAAGTTTATGAGAAAATACATGTCTAGACTCTGATGGAATACAATGGTCAGTTTGTGTAGGTTTGCGGAACACTGAGAAAGTCAAATTATTTTCACTGCGGGTCACATATACATCCAGAAAGTTGAGGACCTTATTGGATTCAACTTCCATCGTAAAATCTTATCATGACACCCATTCAAAAATCTCAAAAACACCTCAAGTTCCTCGTCAGAACCAGTCCAGATCACAAAAGTATCCTCCACGTATCTCTGCCAAAAATGTACGTATTATAAGGGGTGATTGCAATCAAACAAAATATTGTTTTCGAAATTAGACATAAAGATTTCTGCAAGAAGCGGGGACCGGCTAGAACCCATAGAACCCATAGAACCCCTTCTTTCATTTTATAGATTTTGTCATTTAACTTGAAAAAATCCATATTGAGACATTTCTCAAGTAATGTGACTATACGATCTCTGTCGTCCCCACTCAGGTCCGTTTCAGAAATCAAAAGACCCTCCTCAATCTGAACTGTCTGATCCCTAGGTATGCTGGGAAAAAGATTGACAACGTCAAACGAGACCAAGGTAAACTTTCCAGGCAATTTGATTTTTTTCAAGTCATTGACCAGGTCAATAGTATTCCTGATGCTGAACTTGTTCCTTAGATTGAACTTATCTCTAAAGAAAATATTCAACCATTTAGCTGAGAAATGAGCTGGTGAATTGATGAAGCAAACAACAGGTCTGATAAATCTCTCGTACTGTAGTTTCTGGAAAAAAGTTTCAAATTTAGCCAACAATTGTCTCAAATCCCTCAAATGAGTGTTTATAGGATCATTCTTCATTTCAACAATAGAGCTATTTTTCTCCAGAAATTCTTCAACTTTCTGAATCCTTTAGATAGTCGACTCGTTTACAAATCACTAAACAACTACCCTTATCAGCCTTACCCAAAACTTGGTCATTTTGTTTGATTTTTTGTTTTAAGGACTTAAGTGGTTTGTGTTGTGACAATAAATTAGAGTTTTCTGGATTAACATCACCTATGCCCCAACGTCGTAACACTTGTCTGCAACTTCCTCTAATC
Source organism: Orchestes rusci (assembly GCA_958502075.1). Taxonomy (NCBI): domain Eukaryota; kingdom Metazoa; phylum Arthropoda; class Insecta; order Coleoptera; family Curculionidae; genus Orchestes; species Orchestes rusci. The sequence continues at coordinate 46,375,575 of OY293304.1, forward strand.
GTGTTGGTGAGCTCAGTGTGGGAAGATGAAAGTGCCACCTCGATGTCAGCCAGCAACGATGTGACGTCGCCCTCTTTTAAAGATGATTGCGGACAAAATATTCCGATCATGTTTTCCACCCAGAAATCCTGATTCTATCAAACTGCGTTCTCACAACCCAGGAGATTGCTTTGTTGAACAAAGGACTCAAGTGTCATGATAAGATCAAATTTACGATGGAAGTTGAATCCAATAAAGTCCTCAACTTTCTGGATGTATCTGTGACCCGCAGTGAAAATAATTTGACTTTCTCAGTGTTTCGCAAACCTACACAAACTGACCATTGCATTCCATCAGAGTCTAGACATGTATTTTTTCATAAACCTGCCTTCTTCCATTCCATGACTCATCGCCTCTTCACTATTCCTTTGCTTCCAGTGAATTTTATTTGGGAAAAAAATATAATTTATCAAAGAGCCATCAACCACGGTTATAACAAACAACTTATCGATAGATTAATGGGTAAAAAATATAAATGACTCCAAAGAGCTATCGAGAATGATAAAAGTGAAGATATTCCTACACAGCAATATCCAAAATTTATTTCCCTGGGATGTTATGTATGTATTTCCTTGAAGATCGGAAACCTTTTGAGAGATAGTCTGGATAATGTCCGGATATCTTTTGGAAGTACGGGAAATCTTGGAGGTATTTTTTCTTCTCTGAAGGATAAGATTCCTAAAGTTCAGAAGAGTGGAGTCTACCACCTTGCCTGTGATGACTGTAATGCTACTTATGTGGGAAAGACCGGTCGCAGTCTCAAGATTAGAATTCAGGAACATTTGGCATGTTTGAGATCTCCCAATAATAACATATCGGCTTTTGGAGTGCACCTTAAGCAAGAGAACCATTCATTCGACATTGATAAAAACTTTCGTATTCTTCATAGTCAGAAAAATGGTAAAAAATTGGATTTTCTTGAAAGCATTGAGATTGGGAAAGAATTGCTCAATCGAGACGTCACGTTAACGTTATTTATGTGATTTTAATAATTATGTGTTTCTGACTCCATCTTTAGAAATTGACGTAAGTTTTTTCGATTGTATTGTATTGTTGGTTTCAAGCAACTGTTTATTTTATTAAATGTATGATCAATGATCCTTGAAAATGGGCTTGTATGCCTGAAACGCTTAGGATTTAATATATTGATTTTTAATTGGGGATTTGGACTTATTTTCCATTTTAAACATTCAAATGGAACTCCATCCCGAAGAAAAATTTAGACATACAAAACCTCAACTAAATCTTTATATGCCTAAATGGGTGTCTCCGAAAAGCTCACGAGATCGCTAAAGAAACTTGTCATATGCAGAGTGTCACACGTCAAGGGCCGATATTTCAATGCTCACTTGATTAAGGTACACTTGAACGTTGATTTGAGCCTTGAAATGTTCTGCCATAAGTGCCGTCTTTCAATTGCAACACTAACATCAGATCCTTAGCTGAATGAAAGGAGTGAGGCAATTAAATGTCACATACAATTTTAAGATTCACATTAACTTTGAGTGCACCATAGCTAAAATGTTTCTTAAGGTGACATTGAAACATCTGCCCCTAGTTGTGTGGATTGAAAAGCTTTGGGTTGTTCTTGGCTTCAGATCAAAAACACCGATAAACTCAAAACCATGTCTAGAGAAGTAATTGCTGCCAGTTCAGTCTCTACTGAAGATAAAAGATAATGCACTATTACGCTTTTCAGACCAAACTTTAATGAAAACACATGTGAATATCCACCAAAGTGCTCATCATCACTAGCTGTTCAGAGTCCACTGTTTCACATAGGCCTGACGCAAATTGTTGAATTGTTGTGTGCTAGTTGCGCAACTTCAGGGTCGTGATCCAGGCTACGCGAGTCGTGCTCCACCACCTACATGGTAGATAATACGGCCAGAGATCCCCCGTGAAATGAAGAACAAAGGAATAGCAAGGCACACACTAAGATTTTGAATTTTTTTCATGGCTTCTAAATAATTTAAAAAAATGCCAAAAATAACGTCGTCTCACAAGTCAGCGGTTGCTTAGGCGGAATCAATTAGCTATGTTCGCGGTTCACTCACGAACCAGCTCCAAAAAAATTCAGTAATAATATGCATGCGCAGTTTATAAAATCTCACGATATTCATTCACCTGCGCATGCGATTGGTTTGCAACTTGTTCGCAACGGACCCGTGAACACAGCTATTGGTTTTCACTTGTTGGCCGCTCGATCAAGTAGTTTGTGAATATGCTGCGTGGGGCAAGAAAAACTTCTTACCTACGTTTTCTCAGGTTAAAGGTGATTGATCAAAAATCGCTCGGACACGTCAATTTTTGTTTTTTGGAAGACACATTTGGTATTTTTATCACTGACCTACCAAAACCCAAGCAAGGGTTTTAGGTACGCTCAGAATATTAAATGGAAAGGAGGGGTCGAGTGGTACGCCATTTGTTAGGTTTTTTTTATCAAGATTATATCCCCAAAGTTTCACGTTGCTACTAATTATCATTTTTTATTATCATTCCATGTTATTTAATTATTTTTTGGGGAAGCCTTTCACCCTCTTTTAGGGTTGACAGGTAGGTGTGCAAATAATGACAATAATAAGTCTCCAAGACAACAAAAATTGATGTGTCCGAGCGATTTTTACTTGAGTGGGAAATGTTTCGTGCCCCACCCTGTATGATTTGATACTGGTTATAAGAAATTGAAATATGAACAAGTATACAGTTGAATTCTGTGAATTCTTCCCCCTTCTAACTTTTGAATCATTTGATATATTGGAACGTAATTGTAATATTATGTGAAGACGACCTGCATTTTTTTGACACATTAGTGACAGCTGAAGATGTCAAGATAGTAGATAAGCAATGAGAATTCTGGAAAAATTTCGACCATTTTTACATGTAAATCCCCATAAGAAAATCGCAGGTCGGTTCTATCATTTTTTGTACCGGCGACGCATGCGCACAGCGACGCCTTGTGTCAGGAAAAATTTTCAGTATCTGATGGGACTCGATCCCATGCCACTATGAATATGAGGGAGACGCTTTAACAGTTGCGCCACGAAGGCTATTAATTAATTAAGGATTATGAGAAGTAGAATTGGTACTTTTATTGGATTGGGGAATTTTGGCTGATGCGATGTTCGTGAGTGTTGATTGATTTATATGTTGTTTGAGTGGTATTTTGATGTTTTGTTTAGGATACCCAGCGATGTCATTATTATTTTGTAATATTATAGATTTAGGAAAATTAAGTTTCATATATGTTTTTAGATTATCAATTGTTGAGATGTACAGAAGTTATATGAGATTATCGGGGAAAATCGACTCGTGATATGTGGAGAGTGGGGGTCGTGGGTGGGAGGGTGGGGATCGGGGGTGAGGTACGTGGGTGTTGAAAGGGGGTGGTGGTGTGGGTTGGGGGCTGGGGGTGTGGATGACGGATGCGGATATCAGTATGCCAGATGATTTTTGAACTCAGTGACACATGCGCACCGCGACGTTGCGCGTCGGGGAAATTTTTGTTGAGGTGTATAGCGTACCATGGTTTTCTCATGCGGTATTTGATACTGAAACATTTCAATGATGTTTCGATGTGTTGTGAGATTTTGGAAATTAGCATAGGTTTCATAATAATACCAAGATTATTATTATTTGAGTGTTGTGTATGTATGTTATGTTACTCATCCGCGGTATTCGAATTAGGGGATGTAGAATATTTAAAAAGGAGGGCGCGATGTACCTAGATATTTTACAGTCAACGACCGTGAAATTTTTATAAGAAAGGAATCACAACAAAAGACTATTATGAGATCATGATTAGGTAGATCATTTAAATTTTTATGGTTATAGAAGATAGCATCAGTATTGCTGTGAGAAGAAAAATTTTAAAATTATATTTACCGTTTGAATACAATGTAAAATATTTTGAGAAATTGTATATATTTTATTTCAACACCTGTATAGCGTTCATCCATAGATGAAATAGACGCATACTTACCTTATAAAATGCACATCCAATCATTTAAAAATTCAAATTTCAAATGATATCTATTTATTTATTCATCAAAAGATAGACAATTGCATTACACACACACACACACACATAAATCCCCAAAGAGGTAAATTACACTATTTACCATAATATCTAGGATTTTGGTGTATAAAAAGGATGTATAAATAGGGCAAATACATGCATCGTCTACTAATTATCTACTCACATCACACAATATAAACAGAAAACTAATTTTATTATATCTAATGAGAAAAACAAAACGTATCTTATGAAATAATCATCATACACAGTATATTAACTCATTATAGAATAATGCCCATGAGGAAGAGTTAGGACAGAATCTTTCAGCAGATGTCTCTTATCATCACACGGACTTAAGGCTTTTTTTGTTTGCTCAATAGAATATAAATCATGTTTGCCTGCACGAATTAAATTTTGATCTACCGCTTTCTCAATATTTGGCTCTAAACACTCTCTTTAATCTTCAAAACTGATTTATTCTCAATAACACTTTTCTTAACCTCTTTTATTTTTTTTTGTTGTATACACCTCCCCTTTTCCCATGTTGGTTTTGTTCTGCGCTAATTCCTCACCAGTGTAAAATAGTTGAACTGCGTACATTTTTGATCGGAGTCCGAAAAAGTCAGTCATAATCCTTCCGTTATTTTCATCTTTCATCATACCCAAAACCTTTTTATTCACAAAGGGAATATTATAAATATTATCCGTAGGATACTCAGATGTGTCAAAATGTTGTTCACAATCTTGTCTGATGACGTCATAAACATTGGAATCTGCTATTTCATAAATTAGAGAGTCTGTATCGGTGTAAAGCACAGTACATTTTTCAAAACGATTTTTCATATAATCATAATGAAAGTTTCAAATAGTGGTCTAAGCCAAATCTAAAATACACATTCCAGCATATATTGGCTTATTGAAAAATACTTCAGATCTTGCCAACTCAATAACTACAAGATTTTCACTGATTATAGTGCTACTTTTAAACTCAGGTTTTGAAATGAAAGCCTCAGCTCCATATTGACCTTCCCATTTAATAACAAGCTTAACTTACATTTTCCATAGTTTTTCCAAAAACAGCATTAATCATAAGTTTAGAGAGGTTTTTCTCAATGTCATTTTGGGAGGCCTGTCTGAGACGAGTATTCAAATCAATATAGGATTTTAACCACGGAGACTGATTAAATGAAATTGCTCTATGGATTTTTGATAGTTTAACGCCCAAACGCAATATCTGTTTCAAGTTTCTGTAGTGAATAATATATTTTTCTTTATTGAAGAGTGTTGCCATTAGCTTGAAATTTTTAAAGCCAGGAGGTGTCTTATGTTCAGGACAAGGGGGTAAATCGGAAAATAGATCGTGTAACTCATGAGGGATCTCCAAGTCTACTTCCAAAATGAAACCTTTGTTAGAGGTATCATCAATGTCTAAAACATTAAAAGAAGGTAGTTCAGCATCACTCAACCACTTGAATCCATTGAAGGGCAAGTGTTGAGACATCACCCACCCATACTGCTTGTTGATATCAAAATACATGAGATATGTTTCTTCTCTAGAAGGATCGTTTGAAGAAATATACTTATTATTGCATTCAGCATGCCTTTTAGAACACTGACTTAGACCTCCTCGTATGCCCCTTTCAATAAACATGACCATGTCTAAATCAGTCAAGAGTTCAAGCCTAGGATGATCAGATTTGAAGAGTTGATAAAGCATACATTGCAAAGAATAACAAGGAAGAGTAAACGAATGAGCGGGGTCTAATCCGTGAGTTTTATGAGCTGCTGATCTAAATTGCTCAAACACGTCCGCCAATAAGAAAATATCAGTTTTCATGTAAAGTTCGGAATAATCACGCATTGTTCGACATGATAATGTATTCCAGACTTTTTGCGCATGTGCGTAATCACTATCTGAAATACATCAATCTTCCAATCGGCTATGAAATTCTGACTTGGGGGGTAATTGACACTCATTGATTTTTGACCAATCATCCATAAAGTAATATGGAAATATACCTTTTCGAGTGAGCAATTTGAAATGCTCAACACTCAGATTCCTGAATTCGGACTCTAAAATGGAAAAATCTGATAGATAAGATGCGAGTTTATCTAAACTGGAAGCCATAAAACGAAAACTATCCAAAAATCTGAACTGAATACGACCCTCAGGGATATGCTTTGAAAAGGAGATACATTTCTCTTCGTTACAGGAAGAACATCGATTGGCCAATCCACTTCAGCTAAAGCTTTGATAAGCAAATGTCCATCATATGAACCAAGACAATGAAATAAAACAGGAATAATGTGGCTATCTTGGAAATTCAAATTACATTTTTCATGTGCAGGTCCTCTATATATATACCGGTTAAGTGACAATGATCACGAACCCTTTTATCTTCTGCTTGGAAAACCTTTTCACATACATGACAACAACTCGCCTTGAAAAATTGTTGAACTTGTCCAGATGTAAGCTTCTCCATTGGAAGAGGACATTGGAAGACTGTCATCACATTTTCAGCAAAGTCGAAAAGTTCCTTAACAAACCATTGAATACAATCGACCCGCGTATAAGACTTATAAAACGATAATGAGTCATCATAAGAACATTTAACATAATATCCAATGCAAAATGGAACATGTGATTGATATTTTTGACTATTTTTAGATAAATCATCTTCAACAGGGGTCAAGAGACACTCGGAATCAGCATATATAACAAAAGGTGCTTTTATTTTGAAAGAAAAGTAGGTAAACTCAACAAACCTTCGATTTTTCTCAGAAAGCTTTGGAACAGGACCATTATTCAGATTTTCGCAGTCCTGCAGATGATTTTCCAGTTTTCCAACATCCTAAAAGTAATGAAGACAGCGATCACAAATATACTTAGCACCATTATTTTTACTCAGCTGTGATGAAACAAGACGAGATAAATTTTTTATCCAAACAAAGTGAGTTTTGATTGGAAGAATCATCTCGTCTTAATCACTTTGATAATTGTCTCGTACCATTAGAAGATTAGTATGGTACTCAACTTTTTTTTTGGTGATATAGGCCGGTATAACCTTGAAAGACTCACCCGACTTCTCCAATCTATAGACGTTTATAGAAATATCATTTTGCTTTTCAAATCGAGGAACTTGAGGTAACGACATAGGAAACTGAATTCCATTCAAATTTAAAACTGTCTGAGGATGAGGATAAGAACAAGTCCATTTAGCAATCCCACGATCAACAGGAAACAATGCAGAGGCCACAGCCCATGCAAAACATAAATTATCAGAATTTTGAATATTAACACAAGCTTTTTTACTTTTTATTTGCTGGGGTAGATCAATATATGAACCGGCTTCAATCGGATTAAACTTATTTATAATAATGGCTAAATTTAGTATTTTAGATAAGGCCCAACCACTATCTTTTTCCTGAAACTCCTCTGATTCACTAAGCAGGGGGATTTTGATATTTTCATCAAACCAAGCATCTAAATTGGAATCCTGATATGAAGGGGCATTTTGGGTATTTAAATATTTATTTTCCGTCAAGGTTATATTCGCTTTATTAACAATGAATTCACCACAAAATACAGTGTTAACTTTAACAGCATGACTATTTTTTAAAATATTTTGAACTCTTCTTCTGAATATAACCCTACAATCCAATTAATATCCAATGATGTCTTTATGGTAGAGATTAATCAAGACACTTGTTCGAACTCTAGATTCAAAAGCTGTACTCAAATCTTCCCATTTTACACGGTAACATGCCGTTTCTTTTTTCTGAACCCCACCACCCTTTTTTTGATGTATTTTGAACTGTTGTCTTGAACTTTTGATGCTAACCATCGCTGCTTGTAATTGTTGTTTTTCGCCTATTGAACGAGCAGTTTTCTAAGATTTATTGATTTTTCTGACTACTCGAGCACACTCAATCAAGCCTTCTCGAAGGAGTTCTTCGGAAGATTTGACCCGAAATATTCCAAGTAGTGCAGCAATATTTTTGAACGAATTCGCAAAAATAGCAAACATGATTCGCGAAAACTTATACAATTAGAAAAAAAAATAGGAAAAAACGTCGGAAAACTTCAAGAGACAATCTAAGACTGATGAAAGTAACTCACCCTCAATATGATTTTTTAAAATAGCTATACTCAAAAATTGTCACTAAGAAGAATAACAGAACACGTCTGAACACTTCAAGAGACAATCTTAGACTGATCGAAGTACCTCAACCTCAATATGATTTTTTTAAATAATGTTACTCTAAAATTGTCACTAAATAGAATAGCAAAACACGTCCGAACACTTCAAGAGACAATCTAAGACTGATGTAAATAGCTTACTGTCATTATAATGAAAAAAAAGACAATAATTTGAAATACTGCTAAGAAACGGAACACGTCTGAACACTTCAAGAAACAATCCAATACTAATATTCTAACTCACCCAAATCTAACTTAAAAAGACTTTGCTGATGCATATATTTTCTGCTGTTGGACTGCAGGTGTCTTGGACACCTGTTGAAGTCCTCTTTTTTGATAATCTTTTATGATACAGGTGTTCTCTGCTGTAGGACTACATCAGTGCTGGACACCTCTTGAAGTCCCCCTTTTTGACAATCTTTTTCCTTTCACTATTGCAATATTGCCAATTCCAAATAGAATATTTGGGGATCCTATGAAAAATATATTATTTTATTTTCTGCGATATAATTTTGGGCGACTTTACGTACCTTCAATCTTAAGGATTTGCTATTAATTCAAGCAGTCTTCAAATGTGGGCATCCAATTTTTGCAATTCAACATCAGTGAAGTGGTCAGGTAATCGTTGATGAGTAACTGAGTATCAGCCAAAATAGCCTCACTTGCACATACAACAATTTTCTCACAAAACACAACCCCAAAACACTCAATATATATTTTTGATTATAAAAAGCTCGGATCATACAGCATTTTTCATATTGAAATATTAAAAATAATCAATTTCATATCCAATCGATGTTTTCAAAAATTAAATCAAATTAAAATTATAATAACATCATCTATAGACTCTACTAGGCAGGTACCTAATTTTTGATAAAATATCCCCTTTCCAATTTATCACAATAAACAAGGAATTAGTAGGGTTTGTTTTTAAACTTTAAAATATTATAAAAAAGTGCTTTTACGCTATTAAACATATTATTTTTCTAGATAATCAAGATTTAATTATTGATAATTAATATTGTTCAAACTAACCATTAGTTATTATTTATCATCACACAAGATTTATTAAACAAAATAATATTATTTAAGTGTAATAATGAAGTGAGCAATTATTTTGGTGAAAACATTGTGAGAGAATATGTTGATTGAAAAAAAAAACATAAATGAATAGATGACTCACCTTATATGAAAAAATAAATTTCTCCTCTATCCAACTTGTGTACTCTTTCGATGAACAGCTCATGGACACCATGCACAGTCGTGAGGGGAATTCCTTATCAATCAATTTAAACGAATTGATAGATTTGCATAATTGTTTTCACTAAAAATAATATACATTGAAAAATAGTCCAAATTTAACGTATGAGAATGTGGTTCACCTTATCAACTTCAAATGTGTTATTGGATATACGTAGAGAATTGCGAAGATGCTTTAAAAAATCGAACCATGTATCGATTTCAACTATTTATAAAGAACTAAACTGACTTCTTTTTTCTTGATCTAATCAACCGAACTAGACTAGGGTGGGTAGGAAAGTCTTAACGAAACCCATAAATGTACAGGTCCCACGTCCCACAACTATGAATGTGTCAACAGAGGGATAATTATAGAGACCACTTACATCTCTATACCATCAACCATCAACTAATAAAACGGCGTCTAGACAACTAGACGAAGATTGTTTTACATCACATAGTTCATGTATACAAATTGATCATATTTTTTTTTTATCCGCATGAAGCGTTCAATCTTTTTATTACATACTTATAAAATTCACATTTTCAACTCATTTTATCTTAACCAATTGAAATTTTATTTAGCATGTTAGTGGTACATAATTCACTTGAAGATATCTATAAATGGCGCTTTATTATAGAGAGGTGCTGGTATAATTATTGCATTGAAAAGGTGTACATCGCACAGTTGATAATATTTTTTTACAACTGACACATGTATGTATATGAAAGTGTTTAATATACATGAAGGTGAATTATTTCTAGCAAGTAAATCATTTTTCAGAGGGTCTACTAAACATAGGAAAAATTCCTAAGGAGAAGTCATATATTTGGATGTTTTTTGTGATTGATGAATAATTATTCAAATAAGAAATAACTTTCTAGAAGAGGGATCATCTGATAGTTCTACACTTCCATCTTCGTCAGCATTACCCATCCGATGTGTGGATGATGTTGCCGGCTTATTGTGAGTGTGTGTGTGTGTGTGTGTGTGTGTGTGTTTGTGCATTTGTGTGATTTGTGTGTGTGTGTGTGTGTGTGGGCGTTGTTGTCTGTTGCGTGCGGTGTTGGTGTTTTGTGGGGGATAAGGGATTTTGGATAGGTAGGTTCATGGTTGATGTTTGAAGTGACATTGACGTTTGTGGTGGCGAGGTTTTAGCGGAGTTCGGAGGGGTTGGTTAGGCGATCAGAGGGGTTGTTTAGACGATCAGAGGAGGTCGTTTAGGTATTTAGAGGAGGTGTTTAGGAGTTCAGAGGAGGTGTTCATGTATTCAGAGGACGTGTTTAGGTGTTCAGAGGCGGTGATCAGAGGAGGTGTCTAGGTGTTCAGAGAAGGTGTTCAGGTGTTCAGAGGAGGTGTTTAGGAGTTCAGAGGAGGTGTTAAGGGGAGGTGTTCAGGTGTTCGGAGGAGGTGTTTAGGTGTTCAGAGGAGGGGTTAAGAGGAGGTATTTAGGTATTCAGAGGAGGTGTTCACGTGTTCAGAGGAGGTGTTAAGAGAAGGTGTCAGGGAGTTCGGAGAAGGTGTTCAGGTGTTGAGAGGAGGTGTTTAGGTGTTCAGAAAAGTGAAACATCATTGAAATGTTTTCAGTATCAAATACCGCATGAAAAAACGATGGTACGCCATACACCTCAACAAAAAAATTTCCCTGACGCGCAGCGTCGCGTTGCGCATGTAAGGCATCTGGCATACTGATATCCGCATCCGTCATCCATACCCCCAGCCCCCAACCCCCCCACTCCTACATTCAACCCCTCACCCCTCATCCACCCTCGTGGATTTCATTGGTTTCAATCGGTTAAGATAAAATGAGTTGAAAATGTGAATTTTATAAGTATGTAATAAAAAGATTGAACGCTTCATGCGGTTAAAAAAAAAATATGATCAATTTGTATACATGATCTATGTGATGTGAAACAATATTCGTCTAGTTGTCTAGACGCCGTTTTATTAGTTGATGGTTAATGGTACAGAGATGTAAGATTTGAAGTTGATAAGGTAAACCACATTCTCATACGTTAAATTTGGACTATTTTTTAATGTATATTATTTTTAGTGAAAACAATTATGCAAATCTATCAATTCGTTTAAATTGATTGATAAGGAATTCCCCTCACGACTGTGCATGGTGTCCATAAGCTGTTCATCGAAAGAGTACACAAGTTGAATAAGAGAGAAATTTATGTTTTCATATAAGGTGATTCATCTATTCATTTATGCTATTCATTTTTTTTTCAATCAACATATTCTCTTACAATGTTTTCACCAAAATAATTGCTCACTTTATTATCACACTTAGATAATATTATTTTGTTTAATAAATCTTGTGTGATGAAATAATAACTAATGGTTACTTTGAACAATATTAATTATCAATAATTAAGTCTTGATTATCTAGAAAAATAATATGTTTAATAGCGTAAAAACCCTTTCTTATAATATTTTAAAGTTTAAAAACAAACCCCACTAATTCCTTGTTCTTTGTGATAAATTGGAAAGGAGATATTTTATCAAAACTAGGTACCTGCCTAGTAGAGTCTATAGATGATGTGATGATAATTTTAATTTGATTTAATTTTTGAAAACATCGATTGGATATGAAATTGATTATTTTTATTATTTTAATATTGAAAATGCTGTATAATCCGAGCTTATTATAATCAAAAATATATATTGAGGGTTTTGGGGTTGTGTTTTGTAAGAAGATTGTTGTATGTGCAAGTAAAGCTATTTTTTCTGTTACTCAGTTACTCATCAACGATTACCTGACCACTTCACTGATGTTGAATTGCAAAAATTGGATGCCCACATTTGGAGACTGCTTGAATTAATAGCAAATCCTTGAGATTGAAGGTACGTAAAGTCACCCAAAATTATATCGCAGAAAATAAAATGATATATATTTTTCATAGGATCCCAAATATTCAATTTGGAATTGGCAATATTGCAAAAGTGAAAGGAGAAAGATTGTCAAAAAGGGGGACTTCAAGAGGTGTCCAGTACTGCTGTAGTCCTACAGCAGAGAACACCTGTATCACAAAGGATTATCAAAAAAGCGGACTTCAACAGGTGTCCAAGACACCTGCAGTCAAAAAGCAAAGAACATCTGCATCAGCAAAGTCTTTTTTAAGTTAGATTTGAGTGAGTCAGAATATTAGTATTGGATTGTTTCTTGAAGTGTTCAGACGTGTTGCGTTTCTTAGCAACATTCCAAATTATTGTCTTTTTTTTCATTATAATGAGAGTGAGCTATTAACATTAGTCTTAGATTGTCTCTTGAAGTGTTCGGACGTGTTTTGCTATTCTATTTAGTGACAATCTCAGAGTAACATTATTTAAAAAAATCATATTGAGGTTGAGGTACTTCGATCAGTCTGAGATTGTCTCTTGAAGTAATCAGACGTGTTCTGCTATTTTTCTTAGTGACAATTTTTGAGTATAGCTATTTTAAAAAATCATATTGAGGGTGAGTTACTTTCATCAGTCTTAGATTGTCTCTTGAAGTGTTCGGACGTGTTTTCCTATTTTTTTTCTTAATTGTATCAGTTTTCGTGAATCATGTTTGGCTATTATTGCGAATGCGATCAAAAATATTGCTGCACTACTTGGAATATTTCGGGTCAAGTCCTTGGCTTGGAAGGCTTGATTGAGTGTGCTCGAGTAGTCAGAAAAATCAATAAATCTTTGAAAACTGCTTGTTTAATAGACGAAAAACAACAATTACAAGCAGAAATGGTTAGCATCAAAAGTTTAAGACAACAGTTCAAAACACATAGAAAAAAAGGTGGTGGGGTCCAGAAAAAAGAAACGGCATGTTACCGTGTAAAATGGGAAGATTTGAGTACAGCTTTTGAATCTAGAGTTCGAACAAGTGTCTTGATCAATCTTCACCATAAAGACATCATTGGATATTTATTGGATTGTAGGGTTATATTTAGAAGAAGACTTCAAAATATTTTAAAAAATAGTTATGCTGTTAAAGTTAACACTGTATTTTGTGGTGAATTCATTGTTAATAAAGCGAATATAACCTTGACGAAAAATAAATATTCAAATACCCAAAATGCCCCTTTATATAAGGATTCCAATTTAGATGCTTGGTTTGATGAAAATATCAAAATCCCCCTGCTTAGTGAATTAGAGGAATTTCATGAAAAAGATAGTGGTTGGGCCTTATCTAAAATACTAAATTTAGTCATTAATATAAAGAAGTTTAATCCGATTGAAGCCGGTTCATATATTGATCTACCCCAGCAAATAAAAAGTAAAAAAGCTTGTGTTAATATTCAAAATTTTTATAATTTATGTTTTGCATGGGCTGTGGCCTCTGCATTGTTATCTGTTGATCGTGGGTTTGCTAAATGGACTTCTTCTTATCCTCATCCTCAGACAGTTTTAAATTTGGATGGAATCCAGTTTCCTATGTCGTTACCTCAAGTTCGTCGAACTAAAAAGCAAAATGATATTTCTATAAACGTCTATAGATTGGAGAAATCGGGTAAGTCTTTCAAGGTTATACCGGCCTATATCACCAAAAAAAAAGTTGAGTACCATAATAATCTTCTGATGGTACAAGACAATTATCAAAGTGGTGAAGAGGAGATATATAGAGGACCTGCACATGCAAAATGTAATTTGAATTTCCAAGATAGCCACATTATTCCTGTTTTATTTAATTGTCTTGGTTCATATGATGGACATTTGCCTATCAAAGCTTTAGCTGAAGTGGATGGGCCAATCGATGGGCCAAAGAGAAATATATCTTCTTTTCAAAGCATATCCCTGAGAGTCGTATTCAGTTCAGATTTTTGGATAGTTTTCGTTTTATGGCTTCCAGTTTAGATAAACTCGCATCTTATCTTCCAGATTTTTCCATTTTAGAGTCCGAATTCAGGAATCTGAGTGTTGACTGACTGACTGGATGATTGGTCTAAAATCAATGATTGTCAATTACTCCCCCAAGTCAGAATTTCATAGCAGATTGGAAAATAAATGTATTTCAGATAGTGATTACGCACATGAGCAAAAAGTCTGGAATACATTATCATGTCGAACAATGCGTGATTATTCCGAACTTTACATGAAAACTGATATTTTGTTATTGGCGGACGTGTTTGAGCAATTTAGATCAGCAGCTCATAAGACTTACGGATTAGACCCCGCTCATTCGTTTACTCTTCCTTGTTATTCTTTGCAATGTATGCTATATCAACTCTTCAAATCTGATCATCCTAGGCTTGAACTCTTGACTGATCTAGATATGGTCATGTTCATTGAAAGGGGCATACGAAGAGGTCTAAGTCAGTGTTCTAAAAGGCATGCGCAATGCAATAATAAGTATATTTCTTCATACGATCCTTCTAGAGAAAAAACATATCTCATGTATTTTGATATCAACTATCAGTATGGGTGGGCGATGTCTCAACACTTGCCCTTTAATGGATTCAAGTGGTTGAGTGATGCTGAACTATCTTCTTTCAATGTTTTAGACATTGATGATACCTCTAACAAAGGTTTCATTTTGGAAGTAGACTTGGAGATTCCTCATGAGTAACACGATCTATTTTTCGATTTAACCCCTTGTCCTGAACATAAGACACCTCCTGGCTCTAAAAATATCAAGCTAATGGCAACACTCTTCAATAAAGAAAAATATATTATTCACTACAGAAACTTGAAACAGGTATTGCGTTTGGGCGTTAAACTATCAAAAATCCATAGAGCAATTTCATTTGATCAGTCTCCGTGATTAAAATCCTATATTGATTTGAATACTTGTCTCAGACAGGCCTCCAAAAATGACTTTGAGAAAAACCTCTTTAAACGTATGATTAATGCTGTTTTTGGGAAAACTATGGAAGATGTAAGAAAATACTTTTCTGTTAAGCTTGTTACTAAATGGGAAGGTCGTAATGGAGTTAAAAAGTAGCACTATAATCAGTGAAAATCATGTTATTATTGAGTTGGCAAAATCTGAAGTATTTTTCAATAAGCCAATATATGCTGGAATGTGTATTTTAGATTTGGCTAAGACCACTATTCACAACTTTCATTATGATTATATGAAAAATCGTTTTGAAAAATGTACTGTGCCTTACACCGATACAGAATCTTTAATTTATGAAATAGCAGATTCCAATGTTTATGACGTCATCAGACAAGATTGTGAACAACATTTTGACACCTCTGATTATCCTACGGATAATATTTATAATATTCCCGTAATGAATAAAAAGGTTTTGGGTATGATGAAAGATGAAAATAACGGAAGGATTATGACTGACTTTATCGGACTCCGATCAAAAATGTACGCAGTCAAACTACTTTACACTGGTGAGGAATCAGCGCAGAACAAAACTTACATGGAAAAAGGGGAGGTGTATACAACAAGAAAAATAAAAGGGGTTAAGAAAAGTTTTATTGAGAATAAAATCAGTTTTGAAGATTATAGAGAGTGTTTAGAGTCAAATATTGAGAAAGCGGTAGATCAAAATTTAATTCGTGCAAGCAAACTTGATTTATATTCTATTAAGCATACAAAAATCGCCTTAAGTCCGTATGATGATAAGAGACATCTGCTGAAAGATTCTGTCCTAACTCTCTCTCATGGGCATTATTCTATAATGAGTTAATATACTGTGTATGATGATTATTTCATAAGATACGTTTTGTTTTTCTCATTAGATATAATAAAATTAGTTTTCTGTTTATATTGTGTGATGTGAGTAGATAGTTAGTAGAAGATGCATGTATTTGCCCTATTTATACATCTTTTTTTTACACCAATCCCCTACATATTATGGTAAATAGTGTAATTTACCTCTTTGGAGATTTATGTGTGTGTGTGTAATGCAATTGTTTATCTTTTGATGAATATACATATATATATATATTATCAAAAAACCCCATACTGTACCATTTGAAATGGTGTCGGGTGTATACATGTCTACATTTTTTTTTTCTCAATTTACATTAATTGTGCACGAATCTGGCCCATTCCTTCTTATTTCTGGTCAATGCTTTAGCCTCATTCCATGATTTTTCTCCAGTGCATCCCCTACAGTCTGGTTCCATGTTTTTTTTGGTCTTCGTCTAATCCTTCTTCCTCCCGCTCTTGCTTCCCAGATTTGTTTCACCTGCCTATTGCTCCCCATTCTTTGTAAATGTCCCCACCAACTCAATTTTCTCTTTTCAATAAATTCTAGGATTGATTCTATATCCATTTTTTCCCTGATGTCGTTGTTCTTGATCTTGTCCATTCTTGTTACCCCCATTACTCTTCTCAAGTATTTCATTTCCATGGCCTGTATTTTGCTTTCTTGTCTCTGAGATAGTATCCATGATTCACATCCATATGTCAGTACTGGTCTGTAGATAGTTTTGAATACTTTCATCTTTGTGTTGTTGGATATTTCTTTTCTGTTTATTATTTTTTTGTTTATTGCATAGTAAAGTTTTGTTGAGGTCTCTATTCGTCTGTTGGCTTCTGGTTCTGTTGTTCCTAATTGGTCCAGTTCCAACCCTAAGTATTTATAAGTTTTGACCTGCTCTATTCTCTCTCCTTCCACTTGAATGTTCATTCGATTAATGTTTTTTCCAACTATCATAACTTTTGTTTTGGTTTTGTTGATTTGCATTCCATATTCTTTTGTCACCTGACTCCATATGTTGATGTTACTGTTAAGGTCTCTTTCATTTCCTGCAAATAATACAATGTCGTCTGCAAAAGCTGCCTCTGATATATATTGTATATTTTGCATGTTTCTATAGCCTACTTGCAGTTTTTTTGTCCTGATTGTACACCTTCTTATTATTTCATCCATATACAGGGTGTTTCAGAATAAAATGCTAATAATAAAGGGGGTGATTCTTGGGCTCATTTTAAGAAAAAAAATTCATATGAACGTGTGTCCTAAACGCCTTAACTTTTTTCCCAAAAAATATGCAAACCAAAACCCGCATGGACGGCACTGGTCAGAATAATTAAATTGTTGGTGCATCAAAGAATGAGTATTAATGCCTAAAATACATGACTCAAATTTCATAAAGATATCTACAGTAATGACAAAGTTATTGTAAATAAAGTATCTATTTTTTAAAACTTTGACACCCTGTATCTCAAAAGTTAAGGCGTTTAGGACATACGTTCATATGATTTTTTTTTCTTAAAATGAGCCCAAGAATCACCACCTTTATTATTAGCATGTTATTCTGAAACACCCTGTATATGGTAAATAAGACTGGGCTTAATCCACCTCCTTGTCTTAGGCCCTCTTCAATTTTGAAACAGTTGGAGCGTCTGCCTTGGCTGATTACGAAGTTTTTATTGTTTCCATACATTTCCTTTATCAGTCTTATTACCTTTGGTTGAACTTCTTTCTTTCTTAATATGTCCCACAATTTACTCCTTTGTATTTTATCGAAAGCTTTTTCCAAATCTATGAAAGCCAGGTAAGTATTTTTTCCTTGTTCCATTCTCTTTTCTGTGATTTGTCTTACTGTGAATATATGGTCTTGTGTACTTCTTCCTTTCCGAAATGCACTTTGTGCTTCGTGCATTGAATTCTCTATAATGTTGCTCATTTTACTGTTTATAATTTTTTCCAATATTTTCATTGCTGTGCAGATAAGTGTTATTCCTCTGTAGTTATTACAGTCTTGCTTATTTCCTTTTTTATAAATCGGCACGATGAGTGATGTTTTCCATTCTTCCGGTAGCTCTTCTTCTTTCCATATTTGATTGTAGATTACCAGTAATATTTCTTTTCCTTCGTCACCCATGTATTTTATCATTTCGCTTGTAATGTTGTCGGTTCCTGGTGCTTTTCCATTTTTAAGTTCCCTTATTGCCTTTTCAAGTTCCTCAAATGTTATGTGTTCATCTTGCGTCTCCCAAGTCGAACTCATTGTTTCCTCTTCTATCCCTTCTGTTGCTTCTGAATTTTTGTTTGCCTCTAGCAATTCTTTAAAGTATTCGACCCATCTCTGCATGATTCCTTGTTCATCTGTTAATATTTCCTCCTTCTTACTTTTTATGTTGAATGTTTTTTGTCCTTTGGGTTCGCCTCTGCATGATTTCACTATATTGTAGAAAAGCTTTTGGTTTCCCTTCGCCGCATTTTCGATTTTTTGTCCAAATTCCTCCCATTTTTTCTTTTTCTCTTGATTCACCATATTTTTTACCTTTTTTCTTTCCTCTGTATATATTTCATATTTTTCTGTCGTTTTCAACTTGAGGTAGTTCTTCTAGGCTTCCTTCTTTTTCTTTATCTGCTCTTTGATTTCATTGTTCCACCATGCCGTTTGTTTTTGTTTAGTTAGTATTCTGCTGATTCCACACGTCTCAGTAGCTGTTTCCATTATAATTTGTTTGAAATTAATCCACATCTCCTGAATAGTTCGTAGATGTATATGCTCTCTTAATCTCTCACATTTTTGGGAAATTTCTTGTGCATATTTTTCTGCCACTTCTTTTTCTGTCAGTTTGTAGGCTTTGATTTTTTCATGTTTTGGTTTCAAGTTTGTTTGATTTTTCTCTATTCTTTTACGGTATTCTTGTCTTCCTCTAATCTTTGTTGTTACCAAGAAGTGGTCGCTTCCGATTTCTGGTCCTCTCTTCACTCGTGTGTCTATTATATTTGGTTTGTTTTTCTGCTCTACAACCACATAGTCAATAATTGATCTCTCTTTTCTGGAAATAACTTCTCTTGTGTATTTGTGTATATCTTTGTGCTGGAAGAGTGTATTTGTAATGACTAGGTCATGCATCACACAGAAGTCAAGCAACCGTTTGCCATTGTTGTTTCTTGTATCTTCTCCGTATTGGCCAATCAATGTTGGGTAATTTTCATCTTTTCTCCCTACTCTGCTGTTGAAGTCACCTGTTAGATAGATCTCTCCCTTCAGTGTTTCCATAGTTTTTGTCAACTCCTCCCAGAACAGGTCTTTTTTTCTTGTTGCCTCATCTTCGTTTGGTCCATATACTGCCACCATGGTTCTTGTGTTCCCATTTTCATTCTTGAGTTCAACTACTAAAATTATTTCAGACACAGCCGTCCATTTCTGTAGATTTTTCTTCATATTTTTATGAACTATACATCCGACTCCTGCTCTTGCACGCTCCTCTTTAGATACACCACTGTATATGAGTACATGTTCATTTTGCATTATGATATCTCCATTACCTTTCTTTTTTGTTTCTGTTAATGTCATTATGTCCAAATTTGCTCTTTCGAATTCTGTCTCTAGTTCGTCCTGTTTTCATTGAATTGTTTTTATGTTCCATGTTCCTATCCTCCAATTTTCAAATTCTTCCTTATTTTTGTTCAACTTTTCTTTTCGGTTCTCCTTATCAATGTCCATTTCGAAATCCTTTGTCGTTTTACCATTTTGTCTTGTGCTTGTTTTATTGTTTTTTAAGTTTTTGGTTGTACTTTCACCATCCTTGTAAAATTTTGTTGTTCGTTGTTCCATTTCCATTCTTCATTGTTTATGGTAGTTTTTTGAAAGCCAATTCTCACATTTTGTCCACTTTCCTTTTCTAATTTAGCCTTGTTCCTGATTTTGGATTGTATAATTCTCTCATCTTTCGTCATGTCATCATCTATATGTATAGGGTACTCAAGTTTTCTCAGCTTCTGTTTGTTTTTCATGATTGTTAGCTTATCGTTTTTATTGTTGAGTTCGACCAGCCACATTTTTTCCCCGATTTTGTATACATTTTTAATGTCCACTCTAACTTCTAATTTCTCCGTAATAAATTTTGATACCTCGGTTTTTTGTTCTTCTCCTGGTTTTCCTGCTATTTTTATCCCCTTGATTACAATATTATTTCTTCTTTTTTCCTTTTCCATTGCATCCAATTTTTGATTTATGTTTCCGATTTCCATCTTCATTGCTTGATTTTCTTTTTTAATGTTTTCATTCTCTGTTCTCAGAGTCAGTATTTCTTCTTTGAAGTCTCTTTGTTCTTTTCGTAGTTCTTTCATCTCCGTGGTTAAGTTTTGTAGCATTTGGATAACCATCTCCATTCTCTCTTCTCTTCTAGCAACTTGATCCGGGCTCCTCATACATTTCTTGTTTTTATTAGCGTTCTCAGTTATATCATCACCTTCTCTTCTTCGTTTTCCATCATCTGTTGAATAATCGTCGGAGTCCATTTTTCCCTTAATCCGTCTCTGTTGTTCGTGGAGTGCTCAAGCTCCAAACCGACAACACTGTCACACCGCGGTAGTGTGAGACAGTAATCCGTTAACCTCACTCTTAGTGTGATACGGGGTTTACGTTTTGTCTCAATAATTAATGCTTTGTACCTTTCTGTTGACTTTCTAATGGCTTACGCTTGACACTGTCTAATTTGCGTATATACTTGTGTTACTTCTAGAACTGGATACTTCCCGGAATTGAGTTTAGTATCGGAGCTATCTGCAACACGTCCTTTTACAAACAAACCAGGTACGTCTTTTGATGAATAAATAAATAAATATCATTTGAAATTTGAATTTTCAATTGATTGGATATGCATTTTATAAGGTAAGTATGCGTCTATTTCATCTATGGATCAACGCTATACAGGTGTTGAAATAAAATATATACAATTTCTCAAAATATTTTACATTGTATTCAAACGGTGAATATAATTTTAAAATTTCTTTATTCACAGCAATACTGATGCTATCTTCTATAACCATAAAAATTAAAATGATCTACTAAATCATGATCTCATAATAGTCTTTTGTTGTGATTCCTTTTTTATAAAAATTTCACGGTCGTTGACTGTAAAATATCTAGGTACATCGCGCCCTCCTTTTTAAATATTCTACATCCCCTAATTCAAATACCGCGGATGAGTAACATAACATACATACACCTCAAATAATAATAATCTTGGTATTATTTTGAAACCTATGTTAATTTCCAAAATCTCACAACACATCGAAACATCATTGAAATGTTTCAGTATCAAATACCGCATGAGAAAACCATGGTACGCTATACACCTCAACAAAAATTTCCCCGACGCGCGGCGTCGCGGTGCGCATGTGTCACTGAGCTCAACAATCATCTGGCATACTGATATCCGCATCCGTCAAAATTACCATGATAACGCCGTTTTCAAAGCCCCTCATGTTTATTTTCAAAATTTGCCATCGAAAACCACATTGCATGCTTTACTTAACGTGTAAATATCTTGAAAAATAAACTCCCAGTCACTTCTACAAACTTTACCTTTTTTTGTGTAAAAAGAACGAAGAAAACACTTTTTCAAAGAATGTACGGTTGTGTACCAAAAAGTTATGACTATTTGGATGATTGAAAAGGTGTATAAGTGGCGCCCCCTACTAGTAAGAACCATATCAAGGCAAGATTTGGATTTTGCGTGTACATCCACCCTTATGTACCAAATCTCAACCAAATAACTTCATTATTTCAAAAGTTATTTGAAAAAATCAAGAATTAAAATCTAACTTTGAAATAAGGCAACCATGGATGGGACACACTTTTGATCAGGCTACCTTATATTGATCGATAGGGAATCAAATAAGCTTTCTTGAAAAAAAACAATAGAATAACAGATGAGCGTATATTTTCAACGCTTGTCCACCTGTTTGTACCTGGCAACCTTATAGTTGTACCCAAAGGAATGTAGGGAACCTATATTTTTCCAATTCCTTGTGCAATTTTCTTTCGACTGATGATCGATTTTCATAAATAACAAATGAGGGAAGTTGATCAGAAAAAAATCACTCCAAGTGAATATTATTCAACAGTGAAGGCCCGTGATTTTGCTAGGCAACCCATGCGCGATTTATCGATAAAGAAATTATCTAACATGTAATCTTTATCATAATCAAATACCAGATGTGGGTAGATATTTCTAATTCCGGATCATAACGTGGATAGCTTGTTTTTCTGAGGGCGTAGTGGAATTTTGGACTCGATGTACAGGGTTTTTGATTATAAATGCCCCCCCCATATTACTTTTTAATTTGACGTTTTAGAAAAAAGTGTTTCAAATAAAAGTTTCATGGTTGAAAATGAAATTTTTAAAGAGCCTGTTTCCACATATACAGGGTGTTCCAAAAAGTCTGGGCGAGGTCTAACTTTCTTGTTTCAAATTGATACCCTATTTTTTTAATTGATGTTTGGATTCTCCTTCAAATTTCAATCATTTTTTGTTTTGCATATCCTATACCTAAGTTTGATGTAAAAAAAGATATTTGATATTTTATAAATGGAATAATACTGATTCTTTGTTATACAAAAGTGAAATATATCTATGGTTCTGAAGTATTGACGTAATTGTGTGTGTAGGATATACCAAAACTTCTCTGATTTTGAATTGATACTCAAAAAATGAACAAAAAATAAAATAACGTCTTATAAAAAAAAATCTTCTTAATCAAATGCAGAATTATTAATACTTTGTTACTTTTACACTTCAAAAGTACTCAATGACGTGACATTATCGTCAAACCGAGTGTCAATAATTCGAAATCATAGATGTATTCGACATTTTCACAACAATAAATTATTATTATTCAATTAATAAATATCAAATATCTTTTTATACATTGAACTTAGGTATAGGATATGCTACGAATAAAATGTTCAGAGTTAAAAGGAGAATCCAAATATCAAATAAAAAAATAGGGTATCAAATTTTTGAAGCACCCTGTATATGTGAAAACAGGTTATTTAAAAAGTTCATTTTCAACAATGAAACTTTTATTTGGAACACCTTTTTGTGAACCGTCAAATCAAAAAGTGACAGGGTGAGGGGGCATTTATAAACAATAACCCTGTACTGTGTCTATCAACAAAATCTTGACACATCGCAGGTGGTACCAAGATATCCAATATTCGAACGAAGAACAGACATATCTGTACGTTTGGACGTCCATTGAACGTCCATCTACGATATAGACTACACTCTATTGGACGATAGATGAACGATCATTTTCAGGCTCTACTTGTATCAAACGTGTACTTTCTGTTAGTTCTGTACCATGAATACACATAAAATGGACCATATTTTATTATATACACACAACACTACACGCAATGAGCAAAGTCTAAATTGGGAAACTGTTGACAACAGCGCTTCATGAATTAAAATGTCGAAGCCAATTTTCACAATTTCAATTGATAGGAGATCCTAGGGTTTGGAAAACTCAAGATATATCAGATAATCAAGAAATTTTGCACACGTACTAAATACAATACGCTTTTTCAGAATATGTTATAAAAAAAAAAGCGAACGAGCCTTGTGTGTTTAGAAATGCAGAACATGCTCATCTATTGAGGACTCAAATTTTGGTTCGGTTTATTAAGCGCCGATATTCCAATGTCACCTTAAGTGACATTTTAGCTAAGGTATACTTGAAGTTTATGTGAATTTCAAAATTGGCCATCAACGGTGCCCTTTTTCAAATGCGCCACTCCTTTGATCTAGCTAAGTATCAAATGTGAGTGTCGGAATTCAAACACGGCACTCACGGGAGACAAATTCAAGGTCCAAAAAACCCTCGAGTGTACCTTAATCTTCAATGGACATTGAAATATCTGCCCTGAATGGTTCAAAAGGTGAGGAACGAGGGGGATATTGACACTGTATATATTTGATAACTTTGTGATGTCCACATTTGAATACTGCAAAGAATTACATACATACAAAAAATCATGTGAACATTATTTATTTAAAGAACGTGATAAAACTAAAAACTACATATTTTTTGTGGAATTAGGTTGATGTCGTTTTTATTCGGAAACAGATGACCGTAGAGAGATTGATTTTCTGCAAGAATGTTTGTTTTTCTCAAGGCTTACAATATACAAAATGAGCTACATATTGATATCTGGTTGGTTTGGGTTGATGCCAACGCAATTCGTGTAATTTCTAGGAATATAGCAGAAAGAGGATCAATCAAGTTTAAAAGCTCCCAGTGATTAACTCGAATAATCTTGATATTGTTGGATCGGTATTTTGAAATAAAAAATATTGACTCACCATTATTTCATTTACTATAAATAGTAAAATGTCCTCGAGAATGTCCATTGAACCAAAAATCAGTTCTTACACTTATCCATCGGGAGGTATAGAAACATTTTTGGAAAATATTTTGGTCCAGTCCAGTCTATCTTTTTCACACCAGCGCACTCTCACTCGATAGAGGAAATCTTAGGGGTTGCAATGTCAAAAGAAATCATTATTGAATCTGAAATTTGAAATCTTATTGGTGCTTGACTTCCTGATATTATCATGTTGGCGGATAAATTGACTTCACGTATGGGGGAAGAATCATCAGGGCTTCAATTGAAAATAATTATCAAATTTATATTGACGCACGTTGATTGATTGCAGGCGCGTTCTGTTCAAATCATAATTACGTAGAAAATATTCGAAACAAAAAACTTTCTGATGAGAAGTCATGATCTTATTAGCTAAAAGAAAGCGACTGTGGTAACGTAGAGAGCTAGGATTCCATCGACGAGTAGCTCATGAGTTCACAACTCATGAAACTCAACTTCTACGTTGAAAAAATGGCGGATGGCTCGACACTGTAGCTACTGACTAAATAACTACCCGATTTTTAACCTATCGCGCACGTTTTCTAGTTATACACTGTTTTGTGTAGAACCCATAAAAAGTGTCAGTGACGGACGGTGTCACCCAGGATTGATTTGAGCTCGCGTTCACTAGCGTTCCCAACAAATATCATGAATACATACAGTTCATTTATCATCATGATACTAAAATACAAAAGATATGATCAATTGGATTTAAAACATCAATAACGTTATCTAGTCACCATTTGCTGGTCAAAATTTGAAGTGGCTCACGTATGACGTCCCCGCGTGACATTGATTGGTATAGGTTTGAGGTAGGTCACGTGATGACTTCTGATGGGGATGTCCGAATGTTCATCTTGTTTGTTTTAGTATCATGGTAACCGAGTTACTAGGTACCTAACCTATGAATTTCGAGGTTCGGCCACGCAATGAAGTCAGCGAAACCCGCGCGTGGGCATATCTTGTTTGTAATAGTGTCATGATTTTTTATTTAGTTACAGTGACAGATCAAATTTGGAGGTCGAAGTTTGGGAGGAGAAAATTAAATGCCATAAAGTGTTCTCTAATTCCAATGAAAAGATGAAATATTTGATTATAAACTTCATTTTCTTGATTTAAAGAAGGTTTTGAACATCGATTCCAAAAATAATCATCACTCTCTATTCTCGAATACATACAAATACATTTAGAACATAGCAAAATAAAACGAATCACATTCCAATCTATAACTATCGTGATAGAACATGTTTGCCAACCTTTAATCCACAATTTTGATCCATCACTGTAACTTGAAATAAAAAATGTGCTGTAATTAGTACTCGCAAGAAGTATAGCTTTTTTTCACTTATTGTTCAAACGGTCATTGTAATCTGGTGGATTCGTGATGTGGGTTTTGTATGTACTGTGAGAAAATGCTCGAATAAGAGCTACCAAAAAAAAAACTTTTAAAACTCTGTAATACTATCCTGTATAAAGTATAACATTTGTGAATATTTCGAATTCGGCTCTGAATTCTACACTAGGTTAACGTTAGCGAGGTCGAATGATAATTGATTTCAATCACAGCCGAGTAGTACTGCTGGTAGTCTCATTTGACGTGTTGACTACATCCTCAATACACCGCTTTGGTCTGAAAATTCAATGTATACACTG
Organism: Orchestes rusci; assembly: GCA_958502075.1. NCBI lineage: Eukaryota > Metazoa > Arthropoda > Insecta > Coleoptera > Curculionidae > Orchestes > Orchestes rusci. The sequence goes on from OY293304.1 coordinate 46,401,795, forward strand.
TATTCTCCACTTTTTTATTTTGGAAGAAGAACATAATAATTTGGATGTAATCATTCAAGTTGGATGAACCACTCCACCATCACCATCAGAATGTAATTTAATTCAGAAAATAGAATAATTCATTATTCAAATGTGTATTTAAGAAGATATCCTCCATCTGACAGCCTGCGACTCATTCCATTATGCATTTCTTCAAAATCTCCAGAAAATAGATTATAGATCTGACTCCTTCATCAAGTTAGCGAATTGTGTGTATTAATGGTGAGCAAGCATTTTCAATCAAACCATCATTATGATATTACATTCGTCCTTTCAAGCTCATTATATTCGTTCCTATTCACTTTCCCTTTCATGGTTCGGTGATGATCTCAAGAACTGATGAAATGGGCAGTTATTTCAAGTATGGAGTGGAAAGAAGACCAAAGCTGACCCATGCAGTGAGACCACTCAGTAATCTTTTCTGGAGAAAAATCAAAAGACTTCTTTCATATACGAGAAACAAAAAACGCCAAAAACTAAAACAAGATGATTGGTACAACGAGAGGTTTCAATGATACTCCCAACATGTTAAACATCACAATTGATAGTATTGATTTTTTAACATTACATTTTCAATATCAATAACTTTGATGACTTGGCCTACATGTGTGCCTTGAAGAACTGCCTGTAGATGGTATGTAGATGGAATGCCTCCTAGTAATCCATCCATTGGTTAAAGATGGGTCTTATCTAAGGATCCGATTTTGGGTTGCTGAAAGTAGAGTCCGATAGAATCTATAAATCATATTTTGCTTGGTTACTTGGACGAAATAAACCAACGCATGAGTCCCCAACAAACTCATGATTATTTTATCATGGCAATTCGTTAGTCGCTAAAGAAGCCCGATTTGTCTTTTCAGAACCACACAATATAGCTACGTTAATGTTTATGTTTTGGATTTTTGATAATTCTTAATAAAAATCCGTGCAAGAAATGATAACCCGTATTGACAGGGGTGACCAGAATATTATCCTGATAATTAATTCCAGTTCTATTTCAAAATATGCTTGAAACAAAACTTTTTGAATTTTCATTTCTGTCCCAAGAAATAATTTAATATGAAAGTAATAAAAATGAAATGTGAAATGGCTTGCTTGCGTTTATTTCCTCGCGATTAAGCAAACTGTTTTGGGTTTTTGTAAATTGGAGTTACTACAGCTATATAAAGAATTTTGTGGGTTAATAAAAAGTGCTCATGATATAAAATTCACCGAAATACGTGGAGAGCGTTTTTTGACATGTTATCAAAGTTATCTCCTTGGTCATACTCGTGTTGTGAAAATTATTCCAGAATTGTGGTATCAGAATGCGTTCTTTCTTGATTTGCTCAATATTGCAATAACGACCAGAAACTACTTTTCTAGATCAAAAAAAATCTAACAAATATCGAGATCAAAATCACTTCCTACCTTGCTTCATAACAAAGCAGACAGAATATACCATTATTTCTCATCACTGCATAAACCATATAACGGCGAGGGGGGGCACCTTGTCGGAGATTGGCAGCTTTTATCTACCCTTAACATTCGCCCTTTTTTCAGAAATATATATTTTTTTAAATGTCATTTGATAAAAATATACAGCATGTGAAAGTTGGCTACTCATAATAAGTACTGTACCTATCACATTATATTCAATAAATTGATAAAAAAAAACAATTGAGGCTGAAGAAGTTTATGCCATAATCTTCATATCCCTTTCGGTAACAAAGTCAAGATAACCCTTTAACATGAAGCTCTAGTTTCACCAGAAAACAGTGGAGTTCAATTTTTGATCCAGCAAGGAAAAAAGAGAAAACTTGATAACCAAACATGTGTCTTGATTGAGAGCTGACATTTAAAAGTATGATAACTCATATTCCACTAAAAATTCAGTTCAGTTTTCCAGCTAAAATTACTGTGGCCTAACAAAGGATGGTTGTAGAGGGTTTTCTATTATAATTTGCTACCCCTTTAAAAACTCCATTTACAAAGATAGAAAAAAATTGTTCAAATGAAAGTTTCAGGACTTTTTCTGAATCTACAGCGTATTTTGAGCAAATGTCTGTAGTGGGGTCAGTTTTTACTTTTAAACTCATGATTATGACATGCAGTGCTGGGCTGAGACCATTTTGAATCTCTTATTCTTCGAAGAAGAAGCACAGTGTCAAAAACTTTGGTTATAAAAATGCATCCACATTTTTCACGAAGATAGTAATAGTAAGCTTTTTGAGTACCGTAGAAACGTTTTTGATCATAAATTTGTAATATTTCACATGAAGGAAATAAAAATCACTGATTCAAACTTGAAATAACCTGTTGAGAGTAATATCTGGCTGGATCAACAACACCGTCCCGAATGTCAAACTTATCTCAAGCACGTCGTCCCTATACAACTCAGGATCCATTTCGGATGCTATACCTTTCATTTGTCTCGAGCATCGTCAACGTCTTCGCATTCTCTGTATGCTTATTTGCTATAAGTGCTTTAAGTGAACATAGAACATCGCTTATCATCACAATAGATCCTTGGAGATACAGAGATGGCTATAATGCATCGTGTGTTTGGTTAGATTATGTGATTTTGCGTTTGTAGAGTAGAGATTCGATTAACATATAAATGTTGTCAGTATAATGAATAAACGTGAATTTCAGCTGCATCTCATAAACTGTAGCTACAGCAATGCAAGAAATGTCTGAGTATAGACCCTATTTTAATTTGGAGAAACCGAATTATGTCGTGATAGCTCTAGAGATTGGTTTGCTTTGAAAAGGTTCTATGAAGTGATTTTATGATGTTATTTATGCATTTGAATGTTGAATGAATGAATGATCAGCAGAACGATAGAACTATGACCAAAACAATGAACTATCCAATAAAACAATTCCAAACCTACGCGTGCCGTTGCTCAACCGGAAGCCGATATTGAGGTGAGAGATGCTTTTTAATTTTTATGCAATAAGCTTTTTAATTTTTATGCAATCGAGCTGAAATTTTGTTTATGTGTTATTGGTGTGTGATATAACGTAATTATGCTGAATAAATATTAGGAAGGGAGTTTTTGTGGCGTAGGGACAGAAAGGTAAATGAGAAAAGTTACTTACTTAAAAAATATATTGATAGGTATCCAACCTGTTTGCACCTGGGGAGAAAGTCTCAGTTTTTGAATGTGTCAGTTAAAAAAGTCACATAAAGCATTATATCTCTTCACAATTCCTTGATATACATTTGGTGCATTATCGAGTCGGATCTGTGAAGCCAGAAGTCATAGAAGAACACAAAGGCAACATCGATCAACGAGAATGTGCAGCAGCAGACGTTCTTGAATCCAGACGCGATTGGAACAGGACCATAGAAAAGTGAATATAATAATATTTTAATCACTTTTTGATGAACAGGACGGTGATCAGTGCAAAGCAAATGTGGATGTCAAATTGGAAAAATTGCCAAAATTCTCTATTTTCATTCCTTTCACTACAGTTTTTCTTCTTTTATACTTATCTATATTTCATTTTTGCCTCAAATCCATATCAAATCAAACTATTTTGCTTCGTTGGGATCAATATTTCTATTTTTCTTCTATTTGTCAAGAACCTTGACAGATTCGAATGAACAATGAACTTAAAAAATCACAAGGCAAAAGAATCTCGCTTCAAAAATAGGTAACAATTGCTTATACGGTTTTCTGCTATTTTTTGATGATTTCTAAATTTTCTTGTATGGTCACATTCTAGTGTCTTTGGGGATTGCAAATTCACTGGCGGAGGAAAAAAATTATGTTATTTAATTTTTATGATAAATAACGTATTAAGGATGCCGCTCACGCGGCATCCATTTATGCCAGAAAAAACCAATCCATACTAACCAAATCTAACCCAACCTAATCCAAACTAACCAAAACTAACCTGACTTAACCTAAAAAAAAAACTTCTCTCCGCCAGTAAATTTGCAATCCTTGAAGACTCTAGAATGTGTCTATATAAGAAAATTTTGAAAAAATCGAAAAATAGCTGAAAACCGTATGAGCAATAATTACCCAAAAATAATTAAGATACAATTAAAGCAGATCAGCAGCCAGATTTGATTCAAGCAAGTATCAAAATTTTGGACTCTGATACTGTTAAAATGAGTTTGAACTGTTCCATTATTTGTATACTCTATGGTTTAGCTGATCGATGGTTTTGAAGTGGTTCAGAAATTCAACTATCTGGGATCACTTATCACAAACAAAGGCAGCTGTGACGGAGAAATCAAACGCAGAATAGCCATGGCGCGAAACTCAACAATAAAACTATCTCGAATATGGAAAGACACTGCAGTATCTCAACACAACAAACTGAAAATATTAAACTCCTTGATCTTCCCCATTGCCACATATGCCTCTGAGACCTGGACCTTGAAAATTGCCAATCGAAGAACAATTGATGCTTTTGAAATGTGGGACTATAGAAGAATGCTGCGAATATCATACTAACGTGTCGATTCTTAAGCAACTTAAAATCACCACACGACTATCAACCAGGATAAACCAATCATATCTACGGTATTTTGGACACATTTCAAGAAAAACAAATGGACTGGAAAGACTTGGAAAGATTGTAGAGGGTAAAATCAATGGTTAACGACCAAGAGGAAGGTCTCCGACGCGCTGGGTGGATCAAACCAAAGAAATCATTGGTCACGGACTGCAGGAAGCTTCTCTCGCAGCTCAAGACAAAGAAGGATGGAGAATTACGATCCGAGCAATTGAGACATGATGTCACCATACTCTCTCGAGAGTAAAAGGACAAGAGAAGATGGTTCAGCTGTCATGATGTAAGTGGTATATTTCCAGGAGTTCTGGCTTCAAATGAGATCATTGAGATCCCCCCACTCCCATCCCCACTATTAGTGATCCGGGCGTTCTGGCTTGAAAAGAGATCATTGAGACCCCCTCAAAACCAACCCCACAATTTTACAAAACTGATCATGTGTATACAGTGAGGACGTAAATAGTCTCCTCTAACTTTTGAACGCATTAATATTTTTGGCTCAAATTTGAAGGTGTTGTTCAGGGTGGACTTTACTAAGTTTTGACCTCCAAAAAAAAATGTCAACTGTCAAACTGACAGCTGGGCACCATTTTGAAACAAATTATTAAATGGAGAAGGGGGTCATGTGATACCTTATTTGAAAGGTCTTTCCATTCTCTTTTCACCCCCAAAGTTTGAAGTCCTTAGCATTTTTCTTAAGGAAATGGCGCCATATCGAAAATAAATCATTTGGGTCAAAATACTATCTCTAATTCTTAAAAGAACTTTATTAACAATGAAAAAACTAACCTTTAACATAAGTGATTGTTTCTACAACAGTATTTAATAAAAAATTTCAAAAAAACCTAATACTAAAGATAATATTAAGAACGAAATCATGCAAAATTATCTCAATACATTTTCAAAATGCTGTCCCTGAACCTCTTGACAATAATACAGGCGATTTTGAAATTCATTTCTTACATTTTGAAATGTGTCGTGCGTTACTTCAGCACAAGCATCTCTAATTCTATTTTAAAGTTCTTGAATTGTCTCTGGCTGCGAAACATAAACTTTAGATTTTAAATATCCCCACAAAAAAAAATCGAGAGGACTGAGGTCTGGGGTCCGTGCAGGCCAATTTAATGGACCACGTCTGCCTATCCAACGCCCTGGAAAGGCGTGATCTCACCACTCTCTCACTTGCCTAAAAAAATGAGGCAGCGCACCATCTTGTTGGGAAATCACTGGTTGTCTAAACTCATAAGGATTTTGATTGATTATCTGCTGAATTTCTGGATTGATCGAATTTCGTAGCAAGTCCAAATACAATAAGCCGGTTAAATTTTGTTGTAAAAATATCGGCCCTACAATATGGTTGCCCAATATTCCCGCCCACACATTAACTTTTTGAGGATATTGGGTATGGCTCTCACGAAACACATGGGGGTTTACATCTGCCCAATACCTTACATTCTGCCGGTTGACATTTCCGTTCAAAAAAAAGGTGCATTCGTCACTGAAGCAAATGGTTTTCGTGTAGGCAGGATCTCGCAATAAATTTTGAGACATTACTTCACAAAACTCCAACCTTCTATCGGGGTCATCTTCTTGTAGTTGGTGCAACATTATTAATTTATAAGGGTGAAATTTGTGTTTTTTTAAATACTTTTTCACGGTAGTTCTTGAAACATCACACTCAGAAGAAACAGCCAGTGTTGTCTTCTGGGGATTATCGACTACAGATGCAATGATGTCGATTTGTTTTTCTTCCGCAATGCATTTTCTTCCACCTCTTTTTTCGCTTAGAACCGATCCCGTCCTTTGAAATTTTGAAACCAGTTCTCTTAGGTATTTCCGGCATATGGGACGATCTGGGTATCTTTCGTTAAAGATTCTTTCCGCCACATGTAAGTTACGACCAGCCTCAGCGTAGATAAATATTGCTTTCGTTTTTTCTTCTAAAGGCCTTTGGCGAACCATTTTTAAAAATAAAAGAGAATATTCGGAAACGTCGCTGCCAAAAAAAAAAATTCAAACGTTGTCAATTTGACACCCGATAATAAATCTAATATGCAGCTAGGTGTTCTGTATCAATCTGTGCTACCATAGTTTCTTAAACAAAATAAAAGATAGTATCTACTTAGACACAAATAATTTATTTTCGACATAGCGCCATTTCCTTATGAAAAATAATAAGGACTTCAAACTTTAGGGGTGAAAAGAGAATGGAAGGACCTTTCAAATAAAGTATCACATGACCCCCTTTTCCATTTAATTTTTTGTTTCAAAATGGTGCCCAGCTGTCAGTTTGACAGATGAAAATTTTTTTTGGAGGTCAAAACTTAGTAAAGCCTACCCTGAAACACACTTCCAGATTTGAGCCAAAAATATTGATGCGTTTAAAAGTTAGAGGGAGAGGGGACTATTTACGTCCTCACTGTATACATATATGATCCCCCCACATACTCAGTGTTCGAGTTAATCAATTGATTTAACGTTGAAGTGGAAGTGAACATTGAAAGTACAACATGAATACATCAGTTCAAGTTGACAGTTCAGGGATGGTGTTCTAATTAGTAAGACCAGATACTTTTCAACAAAGTCTAGATCAAAATGGATCAGTCTTGGTTTCTTTTTACAAAAAAATTATAAGACTGTTATTAAACTGGGACAAGCAAGAAGTAATCAACATATTATAATTATGAATGAGAATCAATGGGTGTCTTTTCTGAAAATTCAAGGCATTATGTTGAGTTATCTGTATTTAAACAAGACTGGTTGGCAGCCGTTTCAAGGTGATGGCTACAAGATTAACTTCGAAGCCATCAATGGTGTAAAGCTCATCAAGATATCTCAAGAAGGAGACAATGGACTGTTTCTGGCTGGCGAGTCTTTTACCGAACTAATCAATTTAGTTAATTTATTAAAGTATCGTTCTTATTTATCAAGATTTTGCGACATATCACTATAGTATAATAAATAGACTAATATGCTTGTACTTTATTTGTAAACAGTTGCATTGAAATGAATGAATGATATCAATATTCCGTTTCAATAACACATTTTGGTAAAAAAATCTGCAAAATCGACCCAACAATTTTACATTTGCATGCAAAAAAATTAATAAAAATGTCATCGTACTGCCATATGGTTTTGAATAAAAAGTTATCCCCACCACATTTTCAAATTCTGTATTTATTCTCATAGATACAGGTTATTATGATCAATTCATCCAACCACAATACATTCAACATGTCATACTATACAGTGCGGCTCTAAAAGGTCCCCAGCCTTTTTTTTTTAATGTGTGCACCAAAAATTTTGAAACTTGGGATACTTCAATTGCTGTCGAAATACTACTTTTTGATGTTAATGACGTACTTTTAGTATTCAAGATGGCGGCATTTTGAAACATTTTTTAAATGAAAAGGGGGGTCGTGTGACACCTCATTTTGGAGATTCTGATGAGTACTTTATAACCCCAGAATATTGAGTTGATATCTTCAAGTACTACAAAAGGGCGGTACATTTAATTAATACATTGATACATACACTTTTTGAAAAAAATCGTTCAATTCAAAAGATGCTTTTTTGACATTTTTGTCATCTATTCCCAACCCAAACTTTATGTCAAGAATATTTCCAGCATCTTTTGAATTGAATTTGAACATTTTTGTTTTTAAAGTGTATGGATCAATGTAGTAATTGAATGTACCGCCATTTTGTAGTACTTGAAGATTTCGACTCAATATTCAAGGGTTATAAAGTACTCATCAGGATCTTCAAAATGAGGTGTCACACGACCCCCCTTTCCATTTAAAAAAATGTTTCAAAATGGCGCCCAGCCGCCATCTTGAATACTAAAAGTACGTCAGTAACATCAAAAAGTAGTATTTCAACAGCAATTGAAGTCTGCCAAGTTTCAAAAATTTTGGTGCACTCATTAAAAAAAAAAGGGGGACCTTTTAGAGCCGCACTGTATACTTGAAAAACATATAATTTCTGAAGTTGAAAAGCTGTCCAAAACATTCAGAGATTTGGAGTTTGATGCTATACATGAAGCTAACTATAGGATGGGGAAATGATATTCTGAAGAGTGTCAAAATCTGACAAAACGATACCGAAAAGCAGGTGAAGCATGTGATTTGTACTTGGAGACATTAGACATAAGAAGCTTTCTTCAGTCAATGAAGAAAATGCAACTGATGAATTTTTTGGGAAATGTGGAGAAATTTATTACTATGAATATACAGGGTGTTTATTTATAATAAACACCCTGTATATAAAGAACTATTTGAATTGAAATTGAAGAAAAAATCATAAAAAAATCTTTGTGTTTTATTTAATCATTAAACAATTTCTGTATAAAGAAAAAACATTAGTAAGTGCACACATTGATGGTGTCAAGGAATGGTGAAAGCAATGTTGTTCTTTCATAGCTGAAGCAGGATTTTCATCAAGTTCTATTACTGGTTTTAGTAAATATTTCCTAATATACTGAGCTTTTTCTTTTCGTTCCACTTGAACATGATCCACATTCTGCGTTATATTTCTTACAATGTCGGAAAACTTATGCATTTGAGTGAATCCTTCATTCCACAAAATACCATGGTGATTCTTCATTAACCAATTTGCTTGTTTATATAGTTCAGGACATAAATATTTAATAGGAAAGGGAGGTTTAAATATGTAATGACATATTTTAGTTCCATCATAGGCTGCCATTTCTTTTGGTATAAATTTGTTGTTTTCAATCATGAACCCTTGCACATCCAAAACTAGTAAATTCATATTTTTAGTTTTCAAAATTTATTCATCATTTGTTTTTTATCACTATAAAGTTGAATCAGTCTTTTTAATTCTTCCAATCTTTCCAAATAATTTGACAGACGAAGCTCCAATTCTGAGGACATACTGATTCGCATTTTCAGATAGAGATAGTTTTTATATTGTTTAAGAAAGCATGCGCTTTATAACTGCTTCACTTTTTTTGTTAATGGATCATAGCTAAATACTTTATCATGTAAAATAAGACAGTATACTGATGTATCTTTCTTTGTGTTGGAATTTGTTTCGAATTCTACTCTCATAACAACAGTTCCAGTTTTAAGTGTTTCTTTCTGATGGGAGCAGTCAATGTGTGTGATTGGACATTTGTTTTTGAATTCTACGGGGCTGAAAATTGGTTCGTTTTGTAAATCATCATCAGTTTGCAAACATTTCATTAAGTGCCGAAAATTTGTTATCTTTGAAATTTAAATATAGATCATGGTATGGATATCTTTTAAAAACACTCTGATATTATTTGTTAAATCAATGTTGTCAAATTGACTCATATCTTTTGTAACCAATCCTTTTCTATTCTCTCGAGAATCAATAATTATATAACGACGTGCTTCAAGTTTGCTACTGGTTTTTACAGGCCATGTATGACGAGATGCTTCAGGCAATGAAGAATATTGCACAATTTCCAAACTACGAAATCCAATCAATAAATCTTTATTTGTTACAATAATTTTTGTTAAATTCAGTTGTTGCGGTATGTCGACCTGAATATGTGGTATTTTTCAATAAATTTTATCTTAGTTGATCTTCGGATTTTCCACTTTAGTTATTGGAGGTTGAACATCAACAATAAATATTACATCATCCAAGTCATTACTTGCTCTAATCAAAACTTATTTTTGCTTCATTTTCAAAATAATTCTCTTATAGTCTTCGAAAAAACTCATTAACATTTTTAGAGGTATGGATACATCAAATTTTCCTGAATCATTCACTAATATTTTTTCTTTATCTTCTCTGTTTGGAAACCAACCAGCTTTTTGTAGCTTCAAACTTTCATTAGTGTTATATGAGAGATATCCTTTCAACGTTGAAGCCAATCCGACATTTCTCACGGAATCTATAGTAACTCCATTGAGTCCATTACGGATTTCTCTAAACAGATATGCAATCCCATTGTTGATAAATAGCAATCTTTTTGTGTAGACTTGCTCATCATTTGCTAATCGACCTTCAATATAAAGATGACTTTCTGAAGGTAAAGTGTAGATATCCAATTCTTGAACAGGTATTCGAATTTCATCGTTGTATTCAAATTTTGAAGAGACGAATGGTTGGTATGAATGCAATTCAGAGCTCATGATTGAATTGTCTATACACAATTTTTCATTAACATTCAGTTTATCCATTATTTCAATAGTTTAAATCCTAGAGAGAGTAGAAATCTACGATTTTCCAATGTTAACTTGGTAAAGTTTTGTTTTGAACACGTTTGATTTGATGAATTATTATTCTCTTTTATATAAGGTATTGAATGAGGATGATAATTATATTTAATAAACATGCTTGTGTGTCCCAGATTCGCTTCTCTATACAGGGATCTTGGCTCCTATTATACCAACAGCAAAGGTTAAATGGGGAAAGTTTTGGAGAAAACTCAGTGCATTCGATATCCGGTTTCAGATTTGCGATCGATAAATTGGTTTTGCAAATATCGGCGAAAACCCGAAAATGAAGGATTTTGTTTTTTGCCAGTAAATCCGAAACGGCTGATTGGACAGCTATGAATATGTGACATTATCTGGACACTTTTTCAAGACGAATGAAATGGTGTGTATGACATGTCTCAGTCGTCTTTTGATTTACTGCAACCCGCCTCAACTTTCATTTTTCTTATGGCCGCCATATTGGATTTTTCGATTTTTGGAAAAAGTGTGAAATTTTAGTCTAGTGATGTCTCACAAGTGCATAAAACATTAAAGTATCTTCGGAATATCACATTTCGTAGTTAGGACTCCTCCCTTTCTAAGGAGGCCATGATTTATTTGACAGAAAACTGGTTTATAAGCAGAATGCTAGGAGGCTCTGGTATGTCGTTCAATAATTTTTCCGAAAGATGGCGTTGTGGTCTATAACACCCCGCAAATAATAATTCAGTATGAAAGTTGTGTTTACGTAAATAGTAGTACGCTTCTCTGTCATTAAAATAATAAATCTGATTAACAAATTGTCGAAACCTATTAAAAATGCCCGGTGTTCCCTATTTGAATGAAGAAAAGTTTGATATGTTAGCGCTGTACTTGCAGTCACAGAGAAAGCCGACATTACCTCAGCAAGGTATTTGGAGATGTACCCCGAACGACGGCAGCCTCATAAAACCCAATTCAGAAAAATGGTTGTTAATTTGATCAACTTTGGGGCCTTCGAACGACCTAGAAGCGGATACAACATTGAAAATGAAAAACGCAACAGAAACATTTTACAAGCTGTCGACGAAGACCCTAGTAAATCGGTAAGAACTGTAGAACGGGAAAATGGTGTGTCAAAATCAACAGTACAGAGAGTGCTGAAAAAGAATAAGTACCATCCATACAGACCCACAGTAGTTCAAGGACTTAAAAAAACTGATTTTCCAAGACAAATGCGCTTCTGTGAGTGGTATACAAGGAAGTGTAATGACAATCCCGATTTTGTAAATCATGTCTTGTGGTCCGATGAAAGTAGGTTTACGAATTGTGAAGTTTTTAATAAGCACAACACTCATCATTGTGCTGTGGAAAACCCTCACGAAGTGGAAGCGAGACGTCTACAGACCAGATTTGGATTTAACGTCTGGTGTGGGGTCATTGGTAGTTTAATCCAACTTACCTTTCTCAATTGTACAACTATCAATCAATCATTTCAGGAAATCGACTTGAAGGACCATTTTCATTTGACCTCAGCCTAAACGGACAGAGATACCTACAGCCTTTGCGAAATCAGGTTGTGCCGGTATTACGAGCTACTCTAACCAAAGATGAGTTCAGAAGAACCTGGTTTCAACAGGATGGATGTCCGGCTCACAACACCATTCAACTCAGGAACTTCTTGATAGAGCAGTTTGAGGAAAGGATCATTTCATTAAATGGTACAATACCCTGGCCTCCTACATCCCCCGACCTTTCGCCCTTGGATTTTTATCTCTGAGGTCATACAAAGAATGAGGTCTATGAATTTGATTCTCCTGCGACTATAGAAATCCTGAGACAAAGAGTTTTTGAGACATTCACAAATATCAACAGAAATATACTTGCGAAGGTTGTACGAAAAACAGTTACTAATTGTCAAAAATGCCTCGATGCAAATGGACGTCATTTTGCAAAATCAATTCCGAGACAGTTCAGAACACATTACAGTATTTTCATTTTCAATTTATTTGTATCTCCTGAAGTTATTCGAAAGCTCAAGTGTTGATTGAATAAACAATGATTTTTCTGACTTTTTATTCAATACACTCATAGACTCCTTGAGAACTCATTATTTACGTCCATGTTCTATTGAAAATTCAATGAGTTTAACACGTTCGCTGCACACCAAATAAGGTGACCTTAGAAGGATACAGTACCTATTAATGATGTTCTGCGACAAATAAATCATGGCCTCTTGGAAACTAACCCAAACTAACCCAAACTAACCCAAACTGTGGGACATCACAAGACTGGAAATTTTACACTCTTTGCAAAAATCGAAGAATCCAATATGGCAGCCATAAGAAAAATGAAAGTTGAGGCGGTTTGCGGGAAAACAAAAGACGATTGAGACATGTCATACACACCATTTCATTCGTCTTAAAAAAATGTCCCGATAATGTCACATTTTCATAGCTGTCCAATCAGCCGTTTCGGATTTACTGGCAAAAAACAAAATCCGCCATTTTCGGATTTTCGCCGATATTTCCAAAATCAATTGACCGATCGCAAATCTGGAACCGAATATCAAATGCACCAAGTTTCCTTCAAACTTTTTCCCATTTGACCTTTGATGTAGGTATAATGGGAGCCAAGATCCCTGTATAGAGAAACGAATTTGGGACACACTGTACGTTTTTAATATTCCAAATGTAATCGGATAGTGATGGTTTCTTTTCGGAAATTAATCAAATCGTCGTCTTGATCAAGTATTTTAACGATAATGTTGTTGATTGTCTTGACGCTGATGGGGAAATAAAGTATTGGTAATGGTGATTCCACTATTTTATACCCTGGAGGAACAGATGGAAACAACTGATGAATTATATGTACAGGTTGACCATTGTTGTATGATCCAACACAAATGTTACAATCGATACAAATCGCATTTACTTTACAAATATTCACAACTTCATCCGACACACTAAGCGTATTGAAAGCTATCTTTTGATTTTTAAAATCCAATAACTTGGCTATGGAATCCTTGTGAGTAAAATAGGATCCTTCAGGGATTGTTATGACTTTATCTTCAATATAAATTTAATCAAGACCTGGTTGTATGTTAGGAATACTCATAAATGTTTCAAAGTATGCAAGCCCCAAAAAGTATTCTTTATTATCATCTTAAAATATTGGAGGATTAAAATCCGCCGATAAAAAAGAATTATTCCCTGTTATTGTGCATGTTGTAGTCATCACACAGTCAATTCCTAAACTTTCATATTTTTAATTAGATCATATTATTAAATAGGAAGGATATCGCCAATTGACCACAATTGTTTGTATTATATTTTTGTATAGCTTCATAAGAATACCAAATTTGTACTTTTCCGCACGTATTCAAATATGTTACAAGTTCAGTAGGAGGTTTCAGGTTTCCATAACTTTCAAAGTATAAAACTTTATTTTCTTTTTTGATGTATGCAGTCCAATGTGTTCCTCGATTTTTCATACTGTCTAGATTTAATATACCACACTCATTTATTAAACATTTTTTAGGAAGATTATCTCGCATAAAAACACCTCTGAAATGCGGAATTTTCAACACTTCAACAAATTTCATTATGTCTATATTAGAAAGAGCTCTTTGTGGCAGTTTTATTTCGACTTTGTTTTTATTTTTTTTCTCTTCATTTCACCACCTTTATATGGTTTAGAAATAATCCAGCTCCCTTGGTAAGCTTTTCCATCTCTTTATTGTGTCTATGTAATTCTTCAAGCTGTTCCTTGGATTCTTTAATGTCATTAACAGCTTTAGCTATACCAGCTGCACCACTGCCCAACGCTCCTAGTGCACCCAAAATTGGAAGCAATAAAGGTAAAAATTCACAAATCTTTTCAGATGTTTTGATTATTCGTTTCTTCTTCTTTCTATCAGTTTGCTCAATTCCCATCCCAAGCTTACGTTTTCCTTTCATTAACCCTGTTACTGTTATTGCAGCAATTCACCTATGTATGAATCCTTTGCTTTTACTCTTTGACAAGCTTTATTCTCCAAAATACCATCAGTGTGTCGTTGAGGTAAATCGCCAGTTTTAGAATATGCTATGTCGTGTTCTTTACATGCTGCATCTAATGGATTGATGCCGAGATCACCTCTATTTAACCTTTCTTTTGAATTTGTACCTGGATCACAAAACTGATAGCCTGGTAAATGGAGCTCAACTGGAAGTCTATCAGTAAGACGATTGATCAATCCCTGACCTTTGTTTTTGCAATATCTAGATGTAATACACTTTGGTGAAGAATGAACAAGCATTTCATACTCATGAAGGATCAGCTTTGATCAATAAATTTTGTGATTATACTTACTATTCATTCAGTTTTATATCAAAGAAAAGTGGAACCAATAATTCAAAATTTATTAGAAGTATTATTCAAAAATCAATCTCACTACTTGAATTATGATCTTCACAATGACATGTATATTAAAATGCTTTGTGATGAAAATTGTGCAATTGAATGTATCGCTCAAACCAAAAAAAAGTATATTTCCTTCTCCAAATCAATTTTAGTTGATAGAAAAATTGTAAATAAGAAAGAAAAAAATATTTATATAAAACTTAGATTCCTAGATTCATTTCACTTTGTAAATTCTTCGTTAGAAAAATTGGGGGAAAGTTTGGAACCATCTCAATGCATTGAAATTAAAAAATATTTTAATGATACACAATTCCGAAAAAAGGGTGTTTACCCTTATTCTTATGTGAATTCGATTGAAAAATTATTGGAAACCAAACTCCCCAGAGTCGATGATTTTTATGACACCCTCAGGAATGAACCTATTAGTGTTGAAGATTATGCAAGAGCAAAGAATATTTGAAAATTATTCAAATTCTCAAAATATGATGGATTATACTAAAGTGTACTTATTATCAGATGTTCTCATACTAACTGATTTTTTTGAAGCATTTCGAAATGTTTCTCTAGATATCTACAATTTAGATCCAACTCAATCTTATACTGCTCCAGGTTTAAGTTGGGATGCAATGCTACGCAAAAGTCATTGCAGTGTTAGGAAAGCTGAGGCTAATAATCCTTTTCTTCCAAATTTTGATTCATCATTACCGGAATCGTATATAACGTATTTAGATGCAACAAACTTGTATGGTCATAGCATGAATCAATACCTTTCTGTTGGTGAATTCTCTTGCTTGACAAGAGATGAAATTGATGCACTTAACTATAAAAATATTCCACACAATACAGAATATGGGTATGTTTTTGAAGTAGATATAAAATACAGTAAACATTCACATTATAAACATGATGAGCTACCATCTTTACCTGAGAATGTGTGTGCACCTCGTTCAAAACAAAAAAAAAATTATTTGCAATTTTGTACTTCGGTTTTTAATTGAGTGATGTTTAATTATTTACATGTGGTGACTGCGTGTTATACAATTTAATGTGTTTTGTCTGTGAACGCGACTCTTCTGTTGGGAAATGTCCCACTATCTAAATATTTTTTGACATGTAAGTTTATCAAAAGACAAATTGATGATAACTATTGAACAGCTCCTCTTTTCTGAAAATTTCTAGACTGAAGCACTGAAGATGGCTTTGCAAGCCGAAAGCGCTCTGCAGTGATAAACAACTTCTTAATACACGATTAGTACATAATTTCTTCCTACTTTGGCTTAACAACTCTGCCAAGGGGCCATTTGTAGGGTGGTTGAGAATCATTCCGAATCAGCACCAACGAGCCTTCTGGCAAGCTTGTAGGAAGTTCCCTACATTTGTATTGCGTGTGTAATTGGGAAATGTACTGCTTGGAGAATTGTGGCCATATTTATTGATTGAGTTTTTGGATGTGCTGCAACCTTGACAGTTTAAATGAATTGACGTCTTGCAGGTAGAATTCAGGGATAAAGTTAGAAGAACGGCCTATGAGAAAATGAGAAGGAGTAATGGGTAGTAAATCGTTTGGATTATTTGACATTGCAAATAAAGGTCTTGAATTTAGTATACACTCAACCTGAATAGTCAATGTATTAGATTCTTCAAAAGTGACATCTTTGTTAATGAGAGCTCTTTTAAAATGATGCTTTGGAGCCTTGACAGCTGCCTCCCATAAACCGCCAAAGTTTGGCGTGTATGGTGGTATAAACTGCCATTGAATACCGGCTTGGCCCGTAGTTTCAGTGATTGAATCTATATTGGTGCTCAAAAATTGACCCAACTCTTTCAACTCGTTACTAGCTCAAACAAAGTTACTTCCATTGTCTGACCAAATCATGGCAGGAAGACCTTTCCGGAAGGTAAATCGTTTCTAACATGCTATGAAGCTTTCAGTACTCAAATTGGTTATTACTTCAAGATGCACAGCTTTTGTGCAAAAACAGATGAGAACTGCTGAGTAACATTTTGTTACTCTTGCTCCCCTACCCGGTTTGTTCAAAATAAAAAATGGGCCGGCGTAATCAATACCGGTTATTTGAAATGGAAACTCAGTTTTGATACGACTGTCTGGTAGACTAGACATTGGAGATTTGCCGGGAGTGGGACGAAATCTAAAACATGTTTGACAATTTCGTGTAGTTTTTTTAGCCAAATTGCTTCCTCTTATAGGCCAATAGAACTGCCTTATAGAGGCTAAAAGTAACTGAGGACCTGGATGTGGAAGGTATTTATGTTTATGGTCAAAGATTAACTTGGTATAAGGATGCTCAGGTTCCAACAAAATGGGATGCTTAACATCATATGATAAGTAGGTATTGAAGTGGAAATAAAAGGCGGTTGAAGTCTCAATCAATAAAAGATGTATTGGTTACACGTGTTTCGCCCGCATCATCAGACCTATAAAAATGGGGTTTGCTTACGATCTAGAAAAGATAAAGTGAAGAGAAAAACAGGCGTACCTTCAACAAAGTAACAGGATAACACATCACAGTAAATGTTAAAATACGTTAGACTAAACAAAATAGATTTTAAAAATAAAAGACACATTGCTTACAACATATTATCGACAAACTGACTGAATTTGAAGATTTTGTAGATGAGCAACCAAATTAAAAATAATAAAAAGAATTGGTTTCTCCGAGAATCAAACCGGCGCGATCGCGTTACAATGTAATATAATCGCAATGCCTTACATCACTAGGCTAACCAGCCTGTCTTTAAAAAATGTGTAAACGAGGTATATCAATGATTGATGTTATTGATAATTAGGCCTGGTTCAAAATTGAAAATGTCGATCACACAGACCAAGACAGGACTCTTTTTCACTCTGGTTATTTCAATCTTCTCTAGTAAATCAAGCTTGACACCTTGCTTGCACTGGTGTAGAATTTTGGTGTGTTCTTCTACAGAAAAGGAGTGTCCAGAGAAGAGAAGATGGTTAGCAAAAGCAGACTTGGTGTCTGTGTTATCAGAGTTTCTGTACTTATCCACTAGGCTGATGTGTTCACGGACTCTGGTGGAGATTTTTCGGCCTGACTGACCAACATAAACTGACGGACAATCTCCACAGTTCAAGGAGTACACTCCTGAGTGTGAAAAATTGTCGATTGAGTCCTTCACCTTCACCAAGTGTCTTTTTAAAGTATTGCCGGTTATAAAGGCCATAGACATACCGAGGTTCTTGAAAAACTTGGACAGGCTTAGTGAAATGTGACCAAAAAAGGTCAGTCAACTGAATCTGTCATTACCATTCTTGGGGGCATGGACGATATTGTATGAAAGTTTGTATTTGTTTACGAACTTGTAATAGATTTTGTTGATGACATCCAGTGCAAAACCATTATCTCGGGCGATTTGTTTTATAATACCCAGCTCACGATAAAAAGCATTTCTGGAGAGGGTTAACTTGAAAAGTCTGTAGAACAAAGAGCTGAAAGCTGCGAATCTGTGTGAATAAGGAGAGTTGGAAAAGAATTGTTTGGTGTTGTCAGTTGCTGATGGCTTTCTGTATATGGCAAAATCAATTTTATCACCACTTCTGGAAAGCTGTAGGTCGAGGAAAGCCACTTTACCTTCGGATTCTCGTTCCATAGTGAATGAGATTTTGGTGTGTAAGGTATTCACAAAATCTAAGAACCCCAAGATTTATCAACTTGAAATGCAGAACTCATAACAAATCCTCAACAACTGCGTTAAATGTGGCCCGGAAGATCTGGATCAAGAAGGAGATCAAGCAACATTACAAAACACTGAATACAGTCAACTCTAGACTTAAGTATCTGTATCTCATACTTACTTATCTACTTTCATTCGTGGAATTCGTAGTTTTGGATGATAAGTTTAGGGATAATATAACGATCTTTGGTGAGAACAAATTCAATACCCTCTGCAACAAACTCACCAGGCTTAAATCCTCTCAACTTAGTGACCTTAGATCTCACAACAGTAGGTCATATGGATTGTCGTTGGGCAGATGTAATACCAATTTTCACCCACGTTACTCGAATTTAAGTGACATTACTTTTACCCCTCAGGAAGAAAAGTTACTCAACCTTAATCTGAAATACAACTTTTCTCAAAATGTAAATTTCAAACTAAAAGTAACTCTGGCTGTCGAATGCGAGCAAATAATACAAACTACATCAGACATTCCCAACATGAACATCCTGAGAGCGAATATAGTTAGTTTTTTGAATAACTACACCGCCAAAGAGATCACTGACCACGATAGTTTACACTTGAGATAATTTAAAAGTAAATTTGAGCAGAATGATCTGATCGCTACAAAAGCTGAAAAGGGCTCTTGCTTGGTTATAATGAGAAGAACGGATTACATCGCGGAAGTGACCGAGTTCTTGCAGTCAGATGACTTTGAGGTGATGAATAGAGATCCCACCAACACTTTCTTTGCGAAGGTGAAAAAAGTCTTGAATCAATGTTTAATCACGTTGGAATACTTCAACACATCAAAAAATAGACTTTACCCGATGAGCCCCAAAACACCAATGTTGTATGGACTCCTCAAAATTCACAAGGATGGAAACCCTATAAGACCGGTTGTCTCTTTCATGTTACAGGCTTTGAAAACCAATACTCAGTCCAAAACTTCATCGACTTTGCCCAATTTCTGAACAAGGTGAACATCCCGAACCACTCCATTCTGATATCTCTTGACGTGAAGAACCTCTTTCCTAGTATTCCACCTGCTGAGTGTGTCCAACTGGTAGAGAGGATGTTACACAGTAGACCTCTTCCAAAATATGTTATGAGTAACCTCATAACGTTGTTATCCACCGTTCTTGATCAGAATTTTTTCAAATTAAATAATTGCTTCTCCAAGCAAAACACAGGCTTAGCAAATGGGATCTCGTCTTTCTCCGTTCCTCAGCGAAGTATTCATGGCCAGCCTGGAAGACCATATCATGAAGAGCCATTATTCCCAATTTCTTACAGCCTATAAACGATATGAAGACGATATCTGCGTGGTGTGGAGTGGAAGTGAGACGGATCTGTCAGAGTTCTTAGATCTTTTGAATAACTTACACACCAAAATCTCATTCACTATGGAACGAGAAACCGAAGGTGAACTGGCTTTCCTTGATCTACAGTTTTCCAGAAGTGGTAATAAAATTGATTTTGCCATATACAGAAAGCCATTAGCAACTGACAACACCATACAATTCTCTTCCAACTCTCCTTATTCACACAGATTCGCGGCTTTCAACTCTTTGTTCTACAGACTTTTCAAATTACCCCTCTCCAATGCTTTTTATCGTGAGCTGGGTATTATGAAACAAATCGCCCAAAATAATGGTTTTGCACTGGATGTCATCAACATAGACTTTGAGAGAGACGAAGTAGAGCCATCTTAGCATTTTCAAAATCGAAAGCACTGATAGGACCAGAAACAAAAGGTTCGCTACACTTCTTTTGTTTTAAATTGTTGAAAAACCTAATACATAAAGCTGTTACTCGTCTTAACTTCAATATGCAAGAATAGTTGTTGAAAAGGAAAAAATGCTTTTTAACCACAGTTTGCAGGACTGTGATTCTCTTTTTATCTCAGGTAATTCATCAATAGGAATGAAATCATTAGATTAAGGAAAATTGGAATGAGTGGTTTTCAAAAAACTTGGATCTGTCCACCATAAACTAGAGTAAAGTAGAGTTTCTGTTGTTACACCTCTTGAAGCAAGATCTGCAGGGTTTTCTTTTGTATTGATGTATCTCCAATTTTGAATATTTGTGTGTGACTGAATTTTAGAGACTCTGTTGGAGACGAAAACCTGTAATAGACTTAGCTCTGTCTTTATCCAACATAGAGCTACCATTGAATCAGACCACATAAAAATAGGGATGTCTAATGAGAGTGCATTTTTTACTAAGTCAATCAATTGGGTTCCAAGTAATGCAACACACAATTCTAACTTTGGAATAGTAATAGTTTTGAGTGGTGCTACTTTGCTTTTAGCACATAAAATATGTGATTGAAAATCATGATTACCATGTTTGCTTCTCAAATAGACTGCGGCAGCAAACGCATCTTCAAAAGCGTCCCAAAAACAATGTAGTTCAGTCAGACTGAAATCCTTGGGTATTCAATTCCTTGGAATATTCAAAGTCTGAAGCTGATTTAGACCGTTACTGAACTTTAAAAATGACTTTTCCAAATAGTCGGGAATAAAACTATCCCAGTAAACTCTCAAACTCCATAACTGTTGAATAATAATTTTTGACGTGATAATAATAGGACTCAAAAGACCTGGAGAGTCATAAGTTTGTGCAATAGTAGACAAAATAGATCTTTTTGTGATAATGCTTTTATCACGACTTGAAAGTTGTTCTGTATTATGAGTCAAAGTGTCAAGACCAGGAGACCATTGAATGCCTAGAGTTTTGCATATTTCCTTTTCGCCAATCTCTAAAACTGAATTGGAAATTTGGCAATTGCCTAAATCGGATATAACTTGTGGATTATTCGATATCCATTTTCTCAGGATGAAATGGCCTGACCTCAAAATTGAGTATATTTCTCTAGATAGATTTGTAAGTTCATGAATGTCATTAGATCCAGTTAAAAGGTCGTCGACATAGAAATCGTTGAGAATAGTTTCAGATGCTTGTGGAAATTGCTCAATAGAGTCTGAAGCCAGTTTTCGAAAACATGCAATAGCTAAATAGGGAGCGGAAGGGGTTCCGTAGAAAACTGTATTAAATGTATAAGATGAAAACTCATCATTTGGATTTTCTCGACATAAAATTTGCTGAAGGGGTCTATGATCAGGGTTCATTAAAATACATCTAAACATTTTTGAGACATTAGCAGAAACAACGTTAGTATACGTTCTGAATCGAAGTGAAATGTCTATGATGTCATTTTGGACTTTGGGACCAACATATTGTAGATCATTCAAAGACCAACCTGTTGTTGTAGGACAGCTACCATCAAATACAGTTCTCAGTTTTGTTGTGATATTATTCTCCTTCAGAATACCATGGTGTGGAAAGAAATAGGAAACTGAACTTGTACTTATATCATTGGAAACTTTAGTCATATTTCCCAAGGACACATATTCATGAATGAAGTCAAAGTATAGTTTCTTGAAATTGGAATCTCCAAATCGTTTTTCAAGAGATAAAAATCTCTTTTTGGCACTCATCATACTGTCGCCAAGTAACATGGGAGAATGCTTGAGGAGAAGTCGAACTACAAATTGACCTAGGTCATTTCTAAAAGTAGTGTCATTGAATATTTTTTCACATTCCATCATCACATTCCATCATCCTTTGACATGTGAACTGCTACTTTAACTTCTTCTAGTTCCCAAAAACGCTTTAGTTGATCATCTTCTGGTACATGTACCTTGGTAAAATTGCAAATGGAAGTATTCAATTCCAATGGTGTACTTCCAGTAACTATGTATCCAAAGTGCGTATTTTGTAAAAAAGGTAAAAAGTTAATACCTGGTCAAACCACCAGAAACAGAAAAGCTTGGATCTGCCAACTGGATGTTTTCCGGGATATTCCAATTACAAGTACTGAATTGACAGGCAGGGATTTGATTGGTGATCAATAAAACAACGAAACAAGAAACAGAACAACTAAAATTGGAAGAATTGGAGAACAATGACAAGGTACATTGCTTATTGAGTTCAGATACAACCTGATTGATCCCAATTATTGAAAGTTTCGTTGAAGTACATGGAAGTTTCAATTTATCGCAAAATTCTTGTGTTATTAGATTGGATTGTGCTCCACAATCTAAAAGTAATCGACATGGTTGGAAATTCCCATCTTCATCTCTGACTCTTCACAAAATAGTAGACAACAGTACCTGTTGTGGCTTGACAGACATCCGATTAACAAATAAATTGAAATTGTGTAGAGCTGAGTTATTGCTGGTATTAGAATTGCTGAAGTTACTTGTGTCACTAGTATTTTTATACAAATGAATCAACGAATTGTGTTTCGGTTTCTTGTTTTTAGATTTGCAAAAAGTGCAGGGACCTAGATTACATTGATCAGACTTTATCAGAAACAAAGATGATTTGCTGCAATCTTTGGAACAATCCTTTAGGTCGAGCCAAGTTATGCCATTCAATCACAATGTCAAGAGATATGACAAGCATCCATTTAATCCGAGAAACCAGGCTCAAGTTCATTTAAGTCTAGAAAATCCTGAACAAAATTTACATCACAATTTATCTATCAAATGTAATTTTTGTATGGAAAATCATCTGATCTATAAATGTCAAGATTTTTTGAATCTATCAGTTTCGGATAGAATTGCCAATGTTAAAAGACTCAATCTATGTCAAAACTGTCTTCGAACGGGACATAATCACCGTTCGAAGACAGTTTTGACATAGATTGAGTCTTTTAACATTGGCAATTCTATCCGAAACTGATAGATTCAAAAAATCTTGACATTTATAGATCAGATGATTTTCCATACAAAAATTACATTTGATAGATAAACTGTGATGTAAATTTTGTTCAGGATTTTCTAGACTTAAATGAACTTGAGCCTGGTTTCTCGGATTAAATGGATGCTTGTCATATCTCTTGACATTGTGATTAAATGGCATAACTTGGCTCGACCTAAAGGATTGTTCCAAAGATTGCAGCAAATCATCTTTGTTTCTGATAAAGTCTACAAAGTCATCAAGACTAGGAAGATCAGATTTATACAGGGTCCTTCATTAGTGCGTCGGGCAATCCTAGCGTGGTTATTTACAAAAGTAGAAAAAAAAGTTTTATACAAAAGTTGTAGAATGTGACTTTATGCATATTTTAAAAATATTTTTAAACATACAGGGTGCGTCACAAAAGTATGGCACGGAAAAGTATGATTTTTTTAAATGGAACCCCCTGTATATTAATTGATATTTCAATTCTTTCTTTAATTTGGAACAAAAATTGTGCTACAACTAATGTTCCTAAATTCAACCGTTATCGAGATATCGCGTTTTAAAAATGGCATTTTTGCAACTTTGGCATGCTATAAAACTCAAACTATTCAAGTTAGAGAAAAATGGATTGCACATTCCTATCTTAACTTTTCAAGAGCTCTTCTGTCATTTGAATAGAAGGTACCGTCAACTGTCAACTTTTTTGGCACATTTTGACATTTTTTCACAAGAATTAATTTAATCTCCTTGAATAGCTCTTGAAAAGTTAAGATAGGAATGTGCAATCCATTTTTCTCTAACTTGAATAGTTTGAGTTTTATAGCATGCCAAAGTTGCAAAAATGCCATTTTTAAAACGCGATATCTCGATAACGGTTGAATTTAGGAACATTAGTTGTGGCACAATTTTTGTTCCAAATTGAAGAAAGAATTGAAATATCAATTAATATACAGGGGGTTCCATTTAAAAAAATCATACTTTTTCGTGCCATACTTTTGTGACGCACCCTGTATGTTTAAAAATATTTTTAAAATATGCATAAAGTCACATTCTACAACTTTTGTATAAAACTTTTTTTTCTACTTTTGTAAATAACCACGCTAGGATTGCCCGACGCACTAATGAAGGACCCTGTATTTGATCTCTTTCCATTCCCTAAGACTAGTCTTGTCCAATTTACTTGCAATCAAATGAACAAAAGAACTCAAATAAAGTTTTGTCACTCAATTCTAAACTCTTTATGTTGATCATATTTTTTGTAATTTGATCTAACATGTTTCTAAATTGAGAAAAATTTTGTTTATTTACTTGTTGAATTTTGAGTAATTGCTGAAAATGTGTTTTTAACAGAAATTGTTTCTGTCAAACTTGGTACATAGAATGTTCCATGCTGTTTCAAATGGATTAGTCACATTTTCAAAACCTCCAATATATCCAGCAGGAAATCCTTCCAAAGAGGCTTTTGAAAATCGAAATTTCTGCAACTCAGACAAACCAGTATTTGCTATAATAGCTGATGTGAAATTAACCTTGATATTGAGCAATTCCTCAAAATTACCAGAAAATGTAGGTAGTTTGAGTTTTGGAAGTGACATATTGCTTAAAGTGTCGTTCACTGTGGATGATGAAGTTTGAGGTTGTGTACTAAAATTAATCTGAGCATTTTGTTGTTCAGCAATGGTAATAGACTTGGATATGGATATACTAGCAATATATTGGGATAAAATATCTTGAGCAGCATAAAATCGGTCTTGGAACTCTTTCCTTTCATTGTAATGAAATGGTAATTCTTGTTCATCACATACGGATTCAATCACTGATTCCACCTTGTCGAACTCTTTTAATAAACCAAAACTATTCTTTGATCTCAATTCAACATCATTTGAACTAGTCGCTATTTCAGGTGAAGATGATTTAACCGTATTAGCGAACTTTTCCAAAATGGTTAATTTTTGCTTGATGCTGCCTCTATTTCTGATCAATTTTTTCAAATCATCTCTTGAACAAGATGCAGTATCGACATTATCGTATGTGTCATGCATTTTGGCTAATTCAGTTCCAATACAAAATAGGATGTATTGTAAAAATGCACCTACTCCAAAGCTATAACTTGCAAGCTATGAAGAATAATGCACTAAACTAGTCAGTTGAACAAAATTGCTTGTGATTAACTGTATTTAAACTCAAGACCTAGATTTGTTAATATTATTGGCACCTTTCAAAAATAGAACAGTGAGGTTTACTTTTAATAATAATAACTTGGAGAACTGAATATAGATACCTGCTTTTTGTTTTGAAAAATGCTGTCAAAATTGCGATCCAATCACTTCAATCTGATATTGCTCGTCCAACTGCTTGCGTCGGGAATCACCAGATCGTAGCCTCAAACCTCTTTCGTGGTAGCCTAATTTAGCTGGTTACCAGGATTCGACGGGACTTGTCACTTGGAATCAACTTGTAGATTTATCCGGCTCGAAGGACCAAATATGTTTATTTGTATTTGTAATTACTGCTGGCCGAGCTGCTGGCTCAATTATTGTGTCGTAACAAGGAGGCAAATATACTCGTTTCAAATTGTTTTTAAGCGGACTTTATTTCATGAATTGATGTATGTTACAGGTAAATTATAAATTGTAACAACTATTGTCATATTGAACTGGTGTCGCGGTGTCGCCTCGCAGGGCTAACTATGTTAAGTTTGAACAGAATTAGTTACAATATCTACTCTACTTGTAGTGATGATTTTAGTTGTATTAATCTTCATTATTTATAGAAATGGACAAATCACTGTTTATTTTCAAGTGTTTTATTCAATTACAATACTTTATTTTTTAAAATCCATGAGTTGTGAGTATTACACAAACCTAACCATTTAACATAAATTTTATTTCCTTTTCTTCGTAATATTTTTTCTACTAAATAAATATCTGGATGTTTGACTTTTTGCAATTCCTCATTAAAAAATCCAACTTTTATTTCCACACTTTTATAATCTTTCAAGATATATTGTAGTGGGATTTGAAATTTTGACTTTTTTCATTATAAATTTTGATAACAGCTGCTTTTCATGTTTTGGTATTATTATAGTCTTTCACTATGTCTGGTAATATTTTTAACCATTTATAATTTCCTTGAAGAGAGAATTCTTTCCAAATTCTGTTTTTTGATGTTCTATTTATCCTTTCTACAACACTCGCCTTCATTTTGAAAAATGTGCTGTAGTGATTGATTTTGAACTTTTTCATCAAATTATGAAGGTCTGTATTGTGAAATTCTTTTCCTTGATCTGTTTGTAAATTTTTAGGAGGTACATCCACATCATTCAAAATGGTTTTCATAGCTGCAGTTACATCTTTTGCTGTCTTTGATTTTACAGGAATTGCCCACACAAATTTTGAAAACACATCTATCAATACTAAAATATATTTATATCCCGAATTCACTTTTGAATAAGGTAGCATTTCTACTAAATCTGCCTGATATAGATCACTGATTCCTTTCACAATAACGAATCTTGTTAAAAAATGTTTTCTAGCTGGTTTATGTAATTCTTTTACCCCATCTTCCTTGATAACGCTCATATCGAAATGATCATTTCTCAATCACCACGGGACATTTTATTTTTAATTCACCATTTTTAAGTCTCTATTTATAGATGAATGAAAGTATCAAAACTTTGTCTATATCTACCAGCATTCAAAGGGGAATCTTTATCTATTACTAAAAAACTATACGGTTCTCCCCAGCAGTGTTTGCAAAGTCACTTAAACTGATCAAATGACATGTCTAGCATGCAGTGATCATTATATATATGTTTCAATTTCATTGAATCTTGTTTGAATAAAATGAGCAAATTGGTGTTTTCTCGTATTAATCTCTTCAAAATGGATGAATAGCCTTGAAAAATAAAGAAACAGTCTGTGTTTCTATGTCTTCCCGAAAAAATATTGTCTCTTATTATAGTTGGGTTTCCACATGGCATATCATCAGAAATTATTACAGAAATTGGTTTAATTTGATGAAGTGGAATGATGTTTTCATCACCATCATACTCAAAGTATCCTATTTCTTTTATCGATTCCAACAATTATATTATATTATATTTATATTTTGGTTGCTGCAAGGATTTGGAATACAAGTGAACATTTTCAAACCTTATTCCATTCGGATGTTCTAGTTAGATTAGCAATACATTGGTTTTTCCTGACGCTGATGGTCCAACAATGAGACATCTTTTCGAGTCTTCACTGAATAAATAACCATGTTTTTGAATAGATTTTGTAGAATTGTTATCATCATGATTGGTTATAGGTAGAGAAAAAGCTTGTTTCTCAATCCACATCATGTACAGAAATGAAAATAATTTTATTTGACCAATTTATATACAGGGTGACAATTTGAAAAGGACCAGCATTTGATTGTGTCCAAACCAATGATAGATTGAGATTTGGCAAAACATGTCAATTTAGATATCGAGGGAGACAACTACTACCCCTGAAATTTAAAATAGCAACCCCCACTTATTTTGCGATATTTGTAATCTTCACGTTATTCTCCATACGCTACATCACTTTTTTTTCAAAATTGAAGTTCCTAACCTCACACCAATTTTAAAAAGAAATAGAACTAATTATTGCTTGAACTGATGATAGTATGAAAATTTGGTGAGACACGTCAATTTAGATATCGAGGGGGACAACTTTTGAGGTATTATTAATGATTTGGATTCAACCCCCTCACTCCCAGAGTAGCTTCCCTTGAAATTTCAAATAGCACCCTATACTTGTTCCACGATTTTTTAAATATTTATGCTGTTCTTGGTAAGTTGCATCACTTTTATTTTAATAGGACTACATAACCTCACAATTGTTTCCAAACGGACAACAATAATTATAATTTCTAAAACTGATGCTGGAATGGAGATTTTGTGAAAGATATCAATGCAGATATCAAAGGAGACAACTTCTAAGGTGTTAGCTGTCATGTTACTTTCAACCCCCAACCTCCAGGGCGCCTACCTTGAGATTTTGATAAAAAACTCCTATTTCTTTTGTCATTTTTGTGTTCTTCATCTATCTCTAGATAAATTCCTTTTTTTATTATTGGACTTCTCAACTTCACGAACAAAACAATTGTGAGGTTATGTACTTTATTTTTGAAAAAAAAAGTGATGCAGCTTATCTAGAATTACATGGTTTCGAAAATCGCGGAATAAGTGGAGGGTGCTGTTTGAATTATTAGGGGTAGCTACCCTGGAAGTTTAATCCAATACATTTTTAGATACCAAAAGTTGTTTTCCCCGATATCTAAATCCAATCAAATCAAATCAATTGACGTGTCTCACCAAATTTTCATACCATCATCAGTTCAAGGAATAATTAATTCTGTTCGTTTGAGAATTTTTGTGAGGTTAGGAAGTTCAATTTTGAAAAAAAAGTGATGTAGCGTATGGAGAATAACGTGAAGATTACAAAAATTGCAAAATAAGAGAACGTTGCTATTCAAAATTTCAGGGGTAGCTACCGTGGGCGTAAGAGGGCTCAGAAAAACAACAGCTACCCCAAAAGCTGTCGCCCTTGATATCTAAATTGACATGTTTCGCCAAATCTTTATACTATCATTGGTTTGGACACAATCAAATGCTGGTCCTTTTTAAATTGTTACCCTGTATATCATTATATACTTAATTATATTATTAAAATACACTAGATTTTATATTATTATATACTAGATTATATAAGGATAGCAAAAAAATAGTTACATCAAGTTCAATCATATAGGCATGGCAGAGGGTACTATACATCATGCTTCACAATCGGCGAAATAACCAATAAAAAGAAATTAGATACAAATAATAAAAAAAATATAGAAAAACTTACGGAGTTTTGCGTTTAGCAGTTCCGATCCATCCCAATCGTTGGTCCATCCAGAACATTCATGGATGTGTTTAACGAAATTCTCCAATGAGGAATACCAATGGAATGAATCGTATTTACTTCCATGCCAATGGGGGTGGCGCTTCGCACATTTTTGAACATGTTTCCGAAAACGTTCAAATCGAATATCACCCTTACGCTTAAGTTTATGGTTTGGATCAAACGGGCAACGGGCAATAATATTGTAAAATATTGTAGTTTAAAAATTAAAGTCGCTTACCATTTTTTCGATTTTGCTGGGCTGTGGAGTGATGATTGTGATAATAATAACTGTTTCTTGAGCATGGTATCCTTATTTATACACCAATGGAACATCGTTTAAACTCTTGGTTTATTGAACTGATATAAGTTAAATGTGAAATTCTTGGGAGTGACTTGTAAAAAATAATATTTATTGGTGACAAGCGTTAAGTACATGTAATATAGTCAAAAGCAGAAAATAGTGTGTGTCGATTATGGAGAGGAACTCATATTCATAGACTAAGAAATGCTTATTCTACACTTTACAATCATAAAGACGTAGTATATAGAACAATAGACAATGGGGTGATTCAGCGGGTGATTCAGCGGTAATGGTCACATTACTCCTCCCACCGAAGATGAAAACAACGGGTTCACCAGGTTGTTTTCAGGAAGTCTTCTGGATCTGGGCTTCATCTCTACGTTGGATGGTTCTCGACTTGTATGACCTCGAGACAGTGGTAGGCATGGACACAAGGGTTGTTTCTTCAGGCATCTCCAGAGAATGTATGCTAACAGCAGTACAAAACATAGGATGATTGTAGAACTGAAGGTTGATGTGAGTGTCCATCGCATGGGGTTGATTTCTGGTATTGGTTCAAGATTGTTGGCTTGATCTTGAAGTGACTTGATCTTGTCGAAATCAATGGATTCGAAGACGATTGACTTTTGCGATGTGGATTGGTCTTCTTCTTCGAATTGGATTTGGGGTAGTTTGAATGGACTACCTTGAAGAAGGTCTTCATTATTGATGAAGTGGAGGTCGTCAATTTGAATTTCACACTTATATGGAATTTTTATTAAACTTGGATGCTGGATGAAGTTGATTTCTCTTCTTCCACAAGTTTGGTGCATCTTGAGAGACTTGTTGGTAGGTATGGCCAGTACGTATTGATTGTCGATGTCTTGAATTATTGGAGTTGTGATTTGCACTCGGAGAGTTTGACATCTTGACTTTTCGGCTTGCTGAATGAGGCTGACTGCACAATCTTCTTTGAATGGTCTCAGATGATCATGGCAGATATAAGTGTCTTCTACCATTGGGCATGGTTCTGCTTCATATTGCGAAAGGTGTGTACCCAGTATAAGGTAGGAAAGGGTAGGAACAATTATTTATTGTTTGATTGGAATTGGATAGAGACGAAAGATTTCGAATTTTTCGTTTTGTACTATTGGAAAGTGAATTGCAAAAACTAGTTTTGATTTTGAAAATTTCACTTGAAGTGCTGTGACTTGATAGTAATAATTTAAGTCTTTGAAATGAATTATGTTGTCCTCACCATATAGGCTTTTTAATTTTGGAATTATGTTTCCCAATTCTGACGCAGATATTACAGTGGTATGTAATGTGTTCAATTTAGCGAACAGGACTGCCTCTTCAAGATTGTCTAGGAAAGTGATGAGACTCTGACAGTTCAAAATAAGTTGGTGAATCGTATTGGTTACTTTGAAGAAGTTTGAGATGTTCGAAGTTTTTGCTCTCAAATCTTTTTCTAAATTTTCAACATAACCTCTTATGGAAAGTTGATTTTTGCTGAGCGTTGTGATTGACTGATTGTAGTTGTCGATCAGCTGTTTTGTTAAAGATGTTCGTAGAGCAATTTCTTTTTTATATGAATTTGCCGTATTCCGTAACTCATTTATTGCTTGTTCATATTTTTCACCGTCTTCTGAGTCCAAGGTTCCGAAGAGCCATTTTGAAGTTTTTCCAACAAAATTTATAAGTCCGCGTTTAGTTCTTATTTGATGGGGTCTTATATTGTTTAACTTAATGCTTGCCTCTGCGATTAAATATTTAGCGTGATTAAATAGATTATCTTTACTTATAAAAGAATTATTTTCTAACTGATTATTCATATTATTTTGCGATCTTTCTAGAGTACTATAAAAGCGTTTTATACAGGGTGTTTCCTAAAGATTGGTAAAAAATTCGTTGTGTGATTCCTGGGGTATTTTCATGAAAAAAAGTTCCTATAAACATTTGCCGAAAAATGCTTCCTAAGGGAGCTACGCCCCTTTAAATAGGGCACCCCGAAGACGGTTTTTCCTCAATATTTCCGAAACCTTACATACAAAAATCATGAAATTTGGTACATCATACAAACTTTTAATGTTGAATGAGAATTTGAGTTCAGAATTTCAAAATTTTAATCAGGGGCGTACCATACTGGCGTACCATACCATTTAAAAAATTGGATTCTTTTAACCTTTAACCCCGCCAGTATGGTACGCCCCTGATTAAAATTTTGAAATTCTGAGCTCAAATTCTCATTCAGCATTAAAAGTTTGTATGATGTACCAAATTTCATGATTTTTGTATGTGAGGTTTCGGAAATATTGAGGAAAAACCGTCTTCGGGGTGCCCTATTTAAAGGGGCGTAGCTCCCTTAGGAAGCATTTTTCGGCAAATGTTTATAGGAACTTTTTTTCATGAAAATACCCCAGGAATCACACAACGAATTTTTTACCAATCTTTAGGAAACACCCTGTATATTTTCTAGTTCGACTACAAGCGGGGTTATTTCTATATAATGCAGAAAGGAATGCTGCGTTTGAATTACTTTCGCATTTCCTAAGTGGAAGGGAAGTAAAGGTGTCTTAATCTGGGATATTTGTATGTCTTTAGTTGTCACTGTCGTAACTACAAGAAGGAAGATTACGTACTGTAGAGTCATTTTGCTGACAAGAAGAAAAAGCTTTAGGTCTTTGAATCTGTGATTTATGAATCACTTTTTGTTTAGTTGTTATAATTTTATCTTCTAAATCTTGCGAAACATACTGTTCTGTTTTTCGAGGTTTGTCTTTTGATCTTAAGGCCGTTTTATCGATTACGTAAACTTTCTGGTTGCTCTTGAAAGTTGGAGGTTCTTCTCTATGTTGATTTTGTTTCTCTATGACACGAGTTTTGGAATTAAGAGAAGTATTGAAAATATGTTCATAAATTGTTTTCAATCTGTCACGTCTATCGCTGACGTAGTTACCAAGGATGATCTCATCAGAAAGATCGAAAGGGTCAAGAGATTTAGTGTGACCATTTATTATATCAAAGGGTCTTTGTTTTGTCACACTATGAATGGATGAATTGTATCCAATGATTGCGTATTGCATGAGTTGTTTGGGGTTATCATGAGGATTTTTGATTTTGAGAATGCGATACATTTCAATCAGGGTGGAATGAAGTCTTTCCACAGGACTGTTACTATTGGAGTTTCCGGGAGTTGTGAAATGGACTTTGATTTTATGAAGTTTACAATAATCAAGGAGATTTGAAGTTTTAAACTCTGTTCCATTATCACATGTGATTTGTTGAGGTAGGCCATGGTGGCTTACAAAGGTTGAAAAGTTGTCTAAGACGATTGTGGACGTACAAGTTGGTTCTAAGGGGTATGCTTGTGCATATCTTGAAAATACATCAATTATTGTTAAAAATTTGACGTTGGAGATTTGGAAAGTATCCATATGGATAGATTCAAAAGGGTTACTTGGAGTAGTTGTTAAAGAAAATTGGATTTGTGGGGGATGTCTTTCATATTTAGCCTTTTGACAAGTTGTGCAATTGTTTATGTACGATGTAAGGTCAGTTTTCATATTGGGCCAGTAATAAAGCTTTTTAAGAGCTAAAAGACGTTCATTTATTCCGCGATGACACGTTTTTGTTTCGTGATGATGTGTCATGAGTTCTTTTTGTCTGTCCATGTCAATTACGTCTGTAAGATACGTGGTTGTTAAAATTAATTTATATGCATGGTTTTTGAAGGTGTTTGGAAGTATTATACTAAGCTGAAGGGCTAGGTCAACTTCTTCTTGTTTAACATACATGCAGTATAATTTTTTAGGGTCGACGTATTGAATGAAGAATTTGATTATTTGTTGTTCAAAATCTTGAGTTAAAAATACATTGTACCGCGTTTCAGTTTCGAAAATCGTTGACTTTACTACGTGGTAATGTCTGTTTGATTTTTGATGGAAGATAATTTGATTTGAATAAGTATTCAGACAATTTTCTGTTATGGGAATTTCTAAAATTGGATTTTCGTGCGAGGAATGTACTGTATCGGTATCCGAAAATGGGGGTCTAAGTTTTATATCCGAAATTATATTAATTTTTGGAGGTTCTATTATATTTTAAATTTCCTCTCGTTGTTCGTCAGATACTTGATGACTCTGTTCTTTCTGTATATATTTCTCTATTTCATCATCGATGTCACCAGGATTTCCGATTATGGAATCATTTTCAATGGCGTTCAACTCAATTCTAGAGAGAGCATCAGCGTTGGTATTTACTTTACCTTTTTTATAGAGGATTTCATATTCGTACTCTTCTAGTTTAAGTCTCCATCGGACTAATCGAGAATTTGGTTCTTTCATGTTGAATAGACACTGTAAAGGTTTATGGTCCGTGACGATGTAGAATTTTCTTCCGAAAAGATAGGGACGGAAATAATGAGTAGACCAAACGATGGCTAAAAGCTCTTTTTCAATGGTTGAGTAATTTTGTTCTGCCGGATTGAGTGTTCGAGATGCGTATGCGATAGGTAAATCAGAGCCTATTTTTCCTTGACTAAGGACCGCACCAATAGCTATATTCGAAGCATCGGTAGTCAAAATAAAGGGTTTTTCAAAATCGGGATATTGAAGTATTGGGTCATTGCACAATAGAGTTTTACAAGTTTCAAATGTATTTCTGAACAACTCGGTGTGTTCAATTTTCGCTCCTTTTTTCAAACACTGTGTAAAAGGTTTTGTCAGTTTTGCAAAGTTTTTGATGAACTTCCGATAATATCCAAGAAGTCCTAAAAATGACTTTATTTCTTTAGCAGTTTTTGGAATTGGAAAGTTTTTAATTACTTCTATTTTTTTCTGATTTGGTTTGATTCCATCTTTCGTGACGACATGTCCTAAAAATTCAACTTCTTTTCTTAAAAATTCTGATTTATCGAGTTGTATTTTTAATTTTGCATTTCGCAATTTATCAAAGACTTGCTTGAGATGTTTTACATGTTCTTCTAGGCTACTGGAAAATATAAAAATATCATCCATGTAGACTAAACAATGTTTGCCTTGGATGTCTCTTAAGACATTATCCATAACTCGTTGAAATGTCGCGGGGGCATTTTTTAAACCGAATGGCATTCTAAGATATTCAAAATGACCATTCTCTACGTTGAATGCTGTCTTTTCTATCGAATTTGGATCCATCTCTATTAGGTGGCATCCAGAGGACAAATCTATTGTGGAAAAATAAATACATCTGCCTAATTTATCGAGAATGTCGTTTATGTTTGGCAAAGGATATCGATCATCTACCGTTTTTTCATTGATTTTTCGATAGTCAACTACTATTCTCCATTTTTGTTTTCCACTTGCATCTTTCTTTTTAGGTACATCCCAGATAGGGCTGCTCCAAGGGCTTTGACTAGGACGTATAATTTCTTCATCAAGCATTTTATTTATTTGTCTTTGAACTTCTTCTTTATGAATAAAGGGATATCTGTACGATTTTGTATGAACGGGTATTTCGTCACTTGTTCTGATCACGTGTTTAACTTTATTCGTAAAACTTAATTTTTGGGTTGCTTTATGGAAAAGATCAGAATACATTTTACACATTTCTAAGAGTTTGTACTTTTCTTCTTCATTGAGATGATCAGTACGCAAAAGAGTTTCAATGTGATCGTTTTTCTTTTTATCATAGTATTTGGGTAAAATGTCTTCGATTTGGAAAAGTTCAAAATTTTCATTTTTTGAAACTTCCAAAGGTTCTGTAGATTCGACCGTCATGGGTTCATTGCCATAATTATGAATTTCCGCTCTTGCAAATCCGTTTTGAGCTATCGTGAGCGTTTCAGGTATAAATAACTTATTCGTCTTGAACTTGAACTCAGGGATCACAATAGTACTATTATTTTCAGATACGGGTACGTTTGTTGTAATTATCTCATGTGCATTTATGGTGATGCAATACTTTTCTACTGCGGGATTGCGAAATTCAAAGGGGATAGAAATTGTATTATTAAACAGTTTTTTATTCCTCAGATCAATGTTAAGTCTTAATCGTGAAATATCTTTTAGTTCCAAAATACCATCATAAAAATGATGAAAGTCGAAAAGAATGAAAGTTATATTTTCATTTGATTTTAGTTCAGAGAAAGCCGGAATAGTTGCTTAAAATAAAGCTTGTCTTTGTCCAGCAGCTGTTCTAATTGTTGAAGGTGAATTAAAGATTTTATCAGAAAAGTATTTTTCAACAATTGAAGGTTTTAAAATAGAATGATAACATCCTGTATCTATTAGGAGTTTCATTTTTGGTTTACTTATTGTAACGTAAGGTAATTTATTATTGTTAGAGACAGTATTTACTTCTACGTTACATTGTTTGGACTTTTGGCAATTCAAGAATTTTGATCATCAGATTTTTTATTTTCAAAGCTTTCGTATTCGTTACTTTCTTGAAAATGAGAAGTATCATTTTCGTTGTATTGGTAGTCATTATCAGCATTTGAAGTATCATAATAGTCATCATGGTTATGTTCAATATGATTTACATCCATGGGCTCTGGATTACGAAACCGATTATGTTGAGTTGATAATCTATGAGAAGTGGACATTGGTTCAGCATAGACCTGATGCTGATTTTGAGTCTGATTTGGTCTAAACACGTTTCTATTTTTAGGTTGATTTTGATTTGGTCTAAATGCGTTTCTATTTTGATTTTGATTTCCAAAAACCTGTCGGTTAGTTGGGAAATGTCTTGTAAAGTTTCTTGGTTGACCAGTATTTACTGGGCCAGTTGGAAATTGAGAATTTCGTGTTCCATTTGCAAATTGATTGTAATTTTGAAAATTATTCTGATTTCTGTTTTGTTGATTCGGAAACCTTTTAAAATTAGAATTGTCGTAATTCCTGAAATTGGAATTGTTGTGAGAATTATTATAGTTTCTGTTTTTAAAAGATTCGTTTCTGGAATCTTCACTTTTTTGAGGTTTAAATATTTTTTGAGAGTAATGGAAGTTTTCTTCCTCAGTGAAAATTGTCATTGCCGTTTCTAGAGAATCGGGGTTTTTCAAATAATGGTTTGCAAATTACCTTCTAGACCTCTTATAAAAGTTTTTGAAGTGACTTGGTCGTATTGGCGTAAATGTATCTCTTTTGTAGCTTGATCCATTTGGATAACGGGAAAACTAGCAATTTTTTGAGCTAATGTGCTTCTTAATATTTGAAGTCTTTTACCGTAATTCAAAGGAGATTCATTTTTATATGGACTAGCAATAAACAAATCTTGTTCCAAACAATCGAGATTACGTTTATCTGCGAATGAGTCGTATAAAGCTGTTCTTATGAGTTGCCAAGTATTTAGTTCGATTTGGCACCCTACAAGTAATTGAGCTCTTTCTGTTAATTTTAGACGTATCGATCTTATCAGAAAATCTCTTAATATAACGTCATTGGCTTGAGCATACGTTGCAAAAAGAAAATCACCAGCTGATAGAAAACTATTCAAAGTTTTAGAATCACCATCATATTTTGGAATGGTATCAACGTACATTTTCAAAACTGTATAATTGACTTCAGCCATGTTCCTATTTGAATTATCTGTGTTAGATTCAAGCAAATTACTATTAGTTGAACTTGTTGCGTTTGCATCAAAATTAAGAACGCTGAAAAATTGATTGACCAATTCGTCAATATCAATTTCTGGTTGTGACATTCAAAAATGAGTCAGTTATCATTTAAATACCGTTTCGCGCCAGTTTCAAATGTAACACACAAATTTGTTGCACTATTATGGTGAATAAGATATGTCTCTTCCAAATCAATATCAATAAAGGAAGGAAAAAATGGTTTTACAACAGGAGTACTGGGCACTTACCCTCACAATGGAAAGTCGATAAACCGCTCCTTCTGTTGGACACAATGACTGCTTGGTTTCTATGCTTGCCACACTGGTTCTACTTTCTTCAGGCCAAAGAGTTGAGACTCACGTTTCTAACAAAATCAATAGCGAACTCGATGTCGTGACTATTGACCGAAACTGCACTAAATCCGAACGACTGCGCCAGTTAAATGTGAAATTCTTGGGAGTGACTTTTAAAAAATAATATTTATTGGTGACAAGCGTTAAGTGCATGTAATATAGTCAAAAGCAGAAAATAGTGTGTGTTGATTATGGAGAGGAACTCATATTTATAGACTAAGAAATGCTTATTCTACACTTTACAATCATAAAGACGTAGTATATAGAACAATAGACAATGGGGTGATTCAGCGGGTGATTCCAGCGGTAATGGTCACATAACTTATAATATGTTACTTTTTTTTACTCTGACGATAAGTTACACATCTGTATGTACTTAATAACATAATCATATTCGCTAGAAATGCATTCGTGCAATAATGGTCTAATAATTTGCAACAAATTATCACTTTTTTTTTTCGCTTGGTGATGGGAAGATTGTTGCAGTAACTTTTTACGTTGTGCAGTAGGAATTCATTTGATATTTCTGTAAAAATATTTAATTGAATCAAATGCCGTTTAAACACTTGATTTGTTGGAGTGATATTTATATAACTTTATTATTATGACTTTTTAATTATGACTTCTCCCATTATTGCACACCTTGTGGTATTTCGAATGTTTCAATCCCAATAACTATGTAAGAATCTCTATTTTCTATTGATTCTTGCTTCAGCTGAATCAACTGTCATATACAAAACACACACTACCACTACAATGGTGAAATTTTTTTGAGAAGTTGGAGTTCCGTCAAAATGACTTCTAAAATTGGGTGGATTGTAGTAAATGAAACATGGCAATCTTATTCGCAAATGAAAGCTTTTTTGGTAATCAAGTGGTTGTTTGCCCCAAATTGAAAGTTATTCAAGTGGATCATCACTAGAATTGATTAGATATTCTAATGGTAACTGTCTTGATTCTTTTTGAGTAAAATCGGAAAGTTTTTTGTCGGTAAACATATGCTCCAGAATTTTGTTAACCGATGGACAACAATTATTCATGTTAACACCTCCTCAACTGCTAAGGTCAAATATTTGTAGGAAACTGAGTATGTGAGAGGGATTATATATACATGATCTGTTTTGGAAAATTGTGGGGTTGGTATTGAGGAAGTCTCAATGATCTCTTTTTAAGCAAGAACGCCCGGATCACTAATAGTGGGGATGGCAGTGGGGATCTCAATGATCTCTTTTTAAGCCAGAACTTCCGGATCACTAATAGTGGGGATGGGAGTGGGGGGATCTCAATGATTTCTCTTTGAGCCAGAACTCCTGAAAATATACTACTGATGTATGACATTTGTGACGTTACTGTGGAGTGCAGACTAAATAAATTTAGTTCGTTCTATGACTCGTCAAAGGTCAAACGTGTTTCACTTTTTCCCAGACATTTTCACCCCCGAAGTTCCTACCATACTGCTTAAATATTAACAGATACGTCCTACGAAGCTCATGAGCTATTTTGTCAAGAATTTCGAAGATTTTTATTTCAAAATCTTCTCAAACCATCATTCCCAGCAATTCGCGAAATATTCCTCCTGTATCAAATGCACATGTCGGGGCTGGTGACTCAGCACAAACAAACGGTAATAATATCACAATAAAAATGTCAAACTTCCTCCGATAATCTTGCTTAGTTTTGATGGCAATCATGAGCAGTGGCTTTTCTTTAGAGATACGTTTGAATCACTCATACCCAAAGATGAATCCATTTCTAGAATGGATAAGTTTCATTATTTGCGCCTTTCTTTAGAGCGTCACGCAACTCAGCTATTGACGTCATTGGAATGCTCAGCAAATCTATAAAGCTTGAGACTTGCTTGTGAAGAGGTTTGAAAACAAGCAAATCCTATTCAAAAATCATATAAAAGCGTTGTTTGAACTTGAGTCAATTTTAAAGGAAGTATTCTTGGTTTAAAAGATCTTTTGGATGAAATGACCAGGCATCTGCGTGCTTTAGAAGTTTTGGGTCAACCAGTAAATCATTGGGACTCGAAAGTCATTCATTCACTATCTTTAAAGCTTGATTCTTTGACCAGGAGGGATTGGGAAACCGAGTATTCAAAGCAGGATAATGTGACGCTTGAAGTATTCACTGATTTCCTCGATGAAAAATGTAGAGTTCTTGAAACTATTCAATCCAGTCAAATCGTTGAAAATAAAAGTGTCAAAGGACTTCCTGCGAATAATTATGCTCTAGTTTGTTACTACTGTAGTAAAAATCATTTAATCTATAACTGCAAGGCATTTATTGGTTTAAATGTGCAAGCCAGAATCACTGAAGCTGAAAGGCTTGAATGGACAATTTGCACATTTTTTGGAAATATGAAAAATATAAGGATTAGTAATTACTGATGCCATTGATGTTTAAAAAATCAACCTACGACCTCTAATAATGTAGTTATCACCGATTAAAGAGCGTCAATCAACATCCACTACGTCACATAATACACTATCTATCTCCGTCTGACGTATTGACTGAGATGACTCTCTCTCTCATGGAAGGGTTATATGGCCTCACCCCTTTTGCAATCATGCAGTGAAATTCGTGTCTTCTTTTTCATTTATTTAGTATATTTTTGGGTATTTTGGAAAAGTTTTTTTGCTGGTGACTTTCAAATAATGTCTAGAATACGTATATAAAATTTCAAGTCATTTGAAAATGTATGCAAATTGTTCATTATGTATAAATTGCTTGCGCAAAAATCAAACCACCGATCAGTGCCGTTCAATTCCTTGTAGGAAATGCAAAAGACGACACAATTCGTTATCACATATCGACTTTTCAGTTCAAAACTCTAGAACAGATTATCAGCGAGAGATTAAAGCTGAAGACAATTCTACCTCAAAGGTAAATTACAATTATAAGAACTATGAATCCAATGAAAACTTTTCGTTAATTGTTGATACCCAAGAGCCTATCACAAATTCTTATTTTTCTTAACAGCTCAGTTCAGGAAGCGTTCTACTGTCTACAATATCAGTGAATGTTTATGACAATGAAGGTTTAACTCTCATGTGTAGAGCGTTATTGGACAATGGTAGTGGATCGACTTTTATAACAGAATACACAACATCGGACATGCAATGTATGTCATCTTTCATTTTCAGTAATCTTTTTACTTGCCTTTAGATGAAAGATGACATACAACGCATGTCAAATGTTGTGTACCGTATACCCTGTGGACACTGTCCTTCAGTGTACATAGGGCAGACAATGAACTATGTTCGTACAAGATTGAACAACCATAAAATGACTGTAGAACTAGGCAAGAGAAAACTGCATTGTCTCAACATCAGTTGAATCCGGTACATATTTTCGATTTTGAGTCTGTGAAGATCTTGAACCGTGAAAATAACTGGCATAAGAGAGTCATCAAGAAAATGTTATTTATCAACCAAAATACATAGGCAATCAATAACCAGATGGACACTCAGAACCTTAGTTCTATATACATTAATTTGATAAGAAAACTGGATGACCAACATGATTTTTCTAGGAACACTTGGTTTTGATAATGTTCACTTGATGTATCATTATTATCCACGATCTTTGTCTTGTACGCCCATGTAAGTATTATGTCAATCAATTTGTCAGTACTGCTGTGTCATGACTGTTTTATATACGTTTCCGTGGCTTTTACAAAGTCTTTATGACTGTACTTTGTCCCATATACTAACTAGTTTCTCTATGTGATGGGTGTAACAACTTTGATTTACAAGATTTTTTGGGTATTTCGTCACACCCTATCAAATAACAATCAAACCAGTGTTATGACACAAAATGTCACTTTTACTGACATTGAAGTGAAGTGTATGTCAGTAAAAGTGACATTTTGTGTCATAATTACAAAAAAAAACAATTTTACTTAAAAATCACACAAAAACGAACTTGAATTTGAATTAATTATTCTTTTTTTAGGTTTCACTGACGACGGAAGCAGATTCGTTTCCGACACGTTTGATATTGATAGGTTTCATTATTTACTAATAGAATTTTTTCCAGGTAATATAGAAGATCTGGTTGATAAATACTAGTTTGATTGTTATTTGATAGTGTGTGGCGAAATACCCAAAAAAATCTTGTAAATCATGGGTGCGCCACAAAACTACAAAGCATATCTACATTTAACAACTTTGTCCATGTCTTGACCAACTGTTGATCGGTGAGTGTTATCATAATGTTTGTTTTTTGTACTTTACATTTACTTATTTGATGTTCAGTCTCACCGTGTTTCTTCCTCAATTTATTTCGTTTTAATCTCTTTATAATTTGTATTTCATCATTTTTGTAACGTGAAGACCTTTGTCAAATCCTGTCGATATTTGTGTAGTATCGAAACTCCATCCACTATTTTAATAGTATCTGATAAATCGGACTAGCGGTAAGATCCAAAGTTGTCGACCCAGGGGTCCATGGTACAAACCCGGACTAGGGCAAAAACGTTTCTTATAATTTTTTGCATTAGTTTTTTGCTCTTCTGTGCTCAAACTCTCCTCCTAAGATTTCTTCTTTTTCGTCCCATTTTCGTATTTTTCCGTTAACAATCAGTTTCTTGTAACCTACTTTGACTTGCTTCCCTTTACTTATTTCTTCCCTTGCTATTTCACGTATCTTTTTTTGTATTTGAAGTTCTTTTTGTGTATGTTCTGAATCTATGTATACTTTTTCTGTATAGTTTCTTAGCTTGTTCTTATTTTTTAGTATGTCCAATTTCTCAGAGAAACTTTCTGTCTCTACTACGAAGGCATTGTCTCCTATTTTCTTAGTATTCCGTAGCTTTACCTTGACCTTGACTTCATTATCCAAGAAATTTCCAATCTTTTCTTTTATCATCTTGTCGTCAGTCGACTCAATTTTTATTCCTGTTATTATCAGGTTTTTCCTTTTACTTTCTCTTTCCATTTTTTCGATTTTTTCATGTAAGTTTTTCATTTCTTTCTTTATTTCTATGTTGTCCTCCTTTAGTTCTGCTATTTGTTTTTGGTTCTCTCTCGCTTCTCTTCTCATTTCTTTTATTTCATTAAGCATTTCGCCGTTCTGGGTTTTGAGTTCTCTCATCATCGTGATCATGGTTTCTTCTCCACTTTCCCCTCTATCCAAGTTGCTTTTAGGTGATGTTTTTCTGGATATCTTCTTTTTTGCGTACATTTCATCTAACTGGTCTCTTTTTCTCTTGTACTCTTCTGTATCCGTTCCGCTGCCTAGCGGCATTTTAAAAAATATATTTTATCACTCGTATCCGCTGGTAATGAGTGTAAAATCTCTTTTAGTCCGGCTCTGTGTTTGCCCGTACCGTATTGTGTGTTGCCTACCAGCAACAACCTGCCTTCGTCAGCTTCGATCTCAATGAGGTTATGTATATTCTCCTAGCGAAGTATGGATTGTTCAATTTATTGTTTATGAGTGGACTTACTGCGAGGTATTATGTCACAGTTTGTCCGCGTTTTTGATCTTCTCTAATTTCTCCCCTTGTGCACTTTCTAACTCGTCACAGCCCGTAATTTCGGGTTTTATGTCGTAGTGTTGTTTACACACGTTATAAACCGGACAGGTCCGTGCACCTAATAGACAAGTCAATACAAAATATACGACCATGGCTGTGAAAACAAATACGAAAAGGGAACAAACAACGGAAGGACAGATAAACAAGACCAAAAGAAACAATATAAGAAAAATAGGAACATGGAATATCAGAAGTATAGCAGGCAAAGAAATAGAACTAGAAGAGGAATTCGAAAACATGGAATTGGAAATACTAGCAATAACAGAGACAAAAAAGAAGGGACAAGGAGCGATAAAAATGGAAAAAGGCCATACACTTATAACCAGTGGAGTAGAAGAGAGAAAGAGAGCAGCAGCGGGAGTGGGATGCATTATACACAAGAGATTAGAAATGAACATACACAGCTGGGAAGCAATATCGGAGAGAATATTAAAAATAGAAATGAAAGATAAGAACACGAATACAAAAGAAACAATTATAGTAGTATATGGACCAAATGAAGATGACAAAACAGAGAACAAAGACAAATTTTGGGAAGAACTAACGACAACATTAGAAGAGGCAAAAGGAAGAATATTCATCTTGGGAGATTTCAACAGCAGGTTAGGAAAAAGAGATGAAACAAATAAGAACATAATTGGAATACACGGGGAAAGTACTCGAAATGGGAAAGGTAAAAGAATGCTAGATTTCTGCAGAATACACGATCTGATGATTACCAACACATTTTTCGAACATAAAGACATAAACAAATACACAAGAGAAATGAAAAGCAGGGAA
This sequence comes from Orchestes rusci, assembly GCA_958502075.1. NCBI lineage: Eukaryota > Metazoa > Arthropoda > Insecta > Coleoptera > Curculionidae > Orchestes > Orchestes rusci. The sequence goes on from OY293304.1 coordinate 46,445,850, forward strand.
GAAAAATCGATAATTGATTACATCCTGGTGGAAAACAAAACAAGAAAACTTGTGAATGACGCAAAAGCAAGAAGAGGACCTGAAATAGGTAGTGACCACTATGTAGTGATAGCCAAAATAAAAGAAGAGAAGGCCGAAAAAATGCAAACAAAAGAAAGAGGAGAAGTTAAACAAATAAAACACGAATCCATAAAAACATATAAACTAAGAAATAGTGAAACAGCCGACAAGTACGAAGCACTGGTGACAGAAAAAATAGAAAACTTGAAATATATAGAAGATGGAGTAGAAGATGAACTATGGGAGACACTGAAGAAAATACTGATTGAATCAGCTAAACAAGCTTGCGGAGTATACAACAAAAATAACAACAGAAAACAGACAGCATGGTGGACAGAGGAAATAAAGACACAAATAAGAATAAAAGAGAAGACATGGGAACAATGCCTGAACAACAGAACAACTGAAAAATACGACGTATATAAAAAGCAAAGGAAAACTGTGAAAGAACTGGTAAAAGAAGCAAAAAATGACGAATGGAGAAAATTTGGAAAAAAGATGGAGAAAAGCAGGAAAGAAGATCAAAAATTGTTCTACAAAATGCTCAAAGCTACAAGAAAACAGAAAACAAAAGAAACAAACTATATTAAAAATAAAAATGGAGAAATATTGAACGAAGAAAATGAAATAATGGAAAGGTGGAAAGAATATTTCCAAGAACTCCTAAACGCAAAAGAAGTGAACGAAGAAGGGACGGAAACACACGAGGAAACAGAAGAAGAGGATATACGCGTAGATGTAGGAATAGAGCTGAGAGAACTGCAGGACGCAATGAGAAGGCTGAAAAATGGGAAATCTCCAGGATACGATAAAGTCACGTCCGAAATGATGAAGAATATGGGAGAAAAGGGAACAGAAATGCTACTAAGAGTACTTAATAAAGTATGGAGAGAAGAAGAACTACCAGAAGATTGGCAGATAGCACTAATAGTACCAATACATAAGAAAGGAGACAGAAAAGATTGTAACAACTATAGAGGTATAACACTACTAAGTACGGGAATGAAAATTCTGGAACAAATAATAGAAAACAGAATAAGAGCAATGGCAGAACCTACGCTACAAGATGCACCAAGCGGATTTAGAGGAGGAAGAAGCATACAAGACCACATTTTCACGATAAATCAAATCACCCAAAAAGCAATTCAAGAGAAGAAAACAATATACATGGCATTCATAGACCTAGAAAAAGCGTTCGATAAAATCCCAAGAGTGAAGTTATGGGAGACACTGAGAGAAAGAGGCATCACAGACAAGATGGTTAGAATAATACAAAAAATCTATACACATAACACCAACTCAATCAAAAGTCACAATAAACACTCAGATACATTTACAACAAGAGACGGACTAGGACAAGGTGGATGTTTGAGCCCAGTTCTCTTCATAATATACATGGACGGAATAATAAAGAAATGCTCAAAGCAAAGCGCAAAATTAAATATCGGACATAAGAATCTACAAAGAGTAGACATATCTGAATGTGTGTTCGCAGATGACATAGCGATCATTGCAAGAAATGAAAACAACTTGCAAAAGAACCTTGAATTGTGGAACAAAATCATAGAGGAACACGGAATGAAAATAAATAAGAACAAAACCAAAGTAATGACAATAGGAGAAAAAAGAGAAGAATTGACAATTGCAATTGATGGAACAAAAATAGAACAGGTGAATTCATTCCAATACCTCGGAGTGAACATAGACGAGAAGGGTACACAGGAAATCGAAATAAATAACAGAATAGAAAAAACAATAAAACTGTACTACTCGATGTACAATACATTAAAAAATAATAGGAAAATCTCTAGAGAAACAAAAACAAAAATATTCAAAACAATTTATCGACCTGTACTAACCTACGGCTGCGAAACATGGGTCCTTACAGAACGCCAGAAAAGTAGAATACAAGCAGTAGAAATGAAATACCTGAGAAGAGTGAACGGAGTAACCAAGAGGGACAGATTGAGAAACACAAAAATAAGAGAAGACCTACAAGTACAATCAACATTACAGTACATAGAAGAAAGACAACTGGGTTGGTGGGGCCACCTACAGAGAATGGAGGAGACTAGGACAGTAAGAAGAACATGGGAAGCAAAAATACTGAAAAACATGAAAAAAGGAAGACCGCGAAGAACATGGGACACAGTTATAGGAGGAATAATTGAGAGCAAAGGAAAAACTTGGGAAGATGCAAGACAAATTGCGAAGGACAGAAACAAGTGGAAGAAATTTGTGAGAAACTTATAATAAGATAACCGCCCTACACCATTGTATGGTAAAAGGGTTTCAGATAATATATTGGGTTATTCAGGAGGAAATGGAAATATTTTAAGGATATGTCCAGGAAGTCAAAATAAGCAAAATAAGCTAAAAAAAAAATAAATAAAAAAAATAAATAAATAAAAAATAAATAAATAAACTCGCTACTAGATCAATTTTTAAACGCGCAAATAAGTGTATCGAAGTGGGAGGTAATGTTTTCGAAAATTTATTATGAATTAGTGCTATTTGTTTTGTTTTACTAGTTTTGTAATAATTTTGATTTAGTTTTTAATGTACAATTAATCAAAATATCTTTGAAACAAATAAAAATCGGACTTGAACATATGAGCTTATTTTGCTTATTTTGACTTCCTGGACATATCCTTGAAATATTTCCATTTCCTTCTGAATCACCCTGTATATATATAATTTTTTTCGATTTTTTTTCTGCATTGTGCGTTGTATGTTTTGGGTCCACCAGCTGTTTTATTAAATTGTACATCGTTGGATTTGCTTCTCTCTCTAGTATAAAAATGTTTTTCATATTCACTTCTTATTGTTTTTTCCATTTTTAGCCTGATATTCTATGAAATAGACGAAACGTCGCGAAGACAGTTAGACCTACGTCTTCAATTCTGTTCCCATATCCAACAACTTCCTCACATCTCTGATAGCTCAGGAACAAGACTAACTCTACAACAACTTCAGAATGAATCTTGAATGTTTGATTTTGCTAAAAATCACCAATAAAAAACCCAGTTTGGTTGTTGATACATCTCACTTCAATGTTCCTTCAAACTTGCTTTTAGCAAAACCCTCGATCAATGAGCGTTGTCCGATAATTGATATTTAAATCTGGGCTGATTATTTTTGGAATTTATTAGATGTTGGCCATATAACGCTAGGCACGAATTCCCCGACCATGCAAAAAACGTGTTTTCGCTGGATAATATCTGGAAAAGTACTTCCTCAACATCAAATCCCAAAAAATGTGTCATGCAATTTTTCTTCTCTTGAAACATCTTTAGAAAATCAAATCTTGCAATTCTGGGAATCAGATGAAATTAGTCCTGCACTCATTCTTTTTCCTCATGAACTAATTTGTAAAGAATTATTTTCAAGCACGACAACCAGGCAACCTGATGGTCATTTCATTGTTAGTTCACTATTTAAGAAGCCACTTGAGGTTCTAAGAGATTCTCTTGAAATTGCAACTTGTCGTTTTTGATCACTAGAAAGAAGAATCGATAGAAAGTCCCCAATAAAATACTGAATATTCAAATTCTATAACTGAATTTGTCAATACCCAAGAAGATCCTGCGGATATATTATCACGGGGTAGGGATCCAAATTCTCTCTTGAATAATAAACTCTGGTATTATGGTCCTGCTTGGCTTCTTCAACCTCAAGATCTTCTGACTTAGATTATCTTGATTCATTTGATCGATTTTCTACACCTACCAAGCTGTCAAGAGAAACAGCCTTTTGTTTACGCTTTGTAAATAACACAAGGATTCCAAAAGCATCGAGATTGTATGGTCCGCTGAAAATTGACGAGCTCAAAGACGCTCTTAAAACGCTTATCAGACTTGTCCGAAAAAGAACATCCGAAAAAGAGTTTCGTGACTTGAAAAGAAATAAACAAGTTGACAACAAGAGTGAACTTTTAGATCAACCCTTTCATTAACAAAGAGAACACTATACGAGTTGGAGGTCGAATCAAACATTCCAATTTTGTATTCGGAAAGAAATTGCCTGCCATTCTACCTGATAAACACATTTTATCGAAATTACTCGTCAGATACGAGCATATCATACTTCTTCATGCTGGACCTCAGCTTTTGCTTGCTTCATTGAGAGTTCAATTTTGGCATATATCAGGAAGAAATTTAGTTTGAAAAGAGAGTGTATTACATGTTCTCATTTTAACACTATTAATTGACAATATTGGATGGGGGATCTACCTGACTATCGAGTGAACTCAAATGAACCTTTCTTTAATGTGCGAATAGATTATCGTGGTTATTTCATTATCAAGGATAGGCAAACTCGAAATTATAAAAAATTAGAAGCCTATATTTTCGTTTGTCTCACCACAAAAGCAGTGCATTCGGAATTGATGACTAGTTCATCTACCGTAACTTTTATGGCAGCTCTTTGGAGAGTTTTTGCTCGAGGAGGTGTTAGTGGAAACATATATTCAGACCACGGTACCAATTTCGTAGGCGCTAAAGCTGGGATTGAGAAATCTTTACGTTTAAACGGAAACGGAATTCAAGATGAACTAAGTCTTGTCAATGTTAAATGCAATTTCATTCCACCTAGATCACCCCATTTCGGTGGCATTTTGAAAGCTGAAGTGAAGTCAACCAAATTTCACCTCAAGAGAGTTTTGGCAAATGCTATTCTAAATTTTGACCTGACGAATTTACCGGACGATGACTACACGAATTCAACTACCAATCGCATGTCCACATTTCAAAGACTCCAGAAGATCACCCAACATTTTTGGCAAAAGTGGTCCAAAGAATTCATTTCCAAGTTGCAAACCAGATCCAATTGGAGAAAGAATTATTCCAATCTGCTTCAGCCCGGTGTGGTAGTCCTGATCAAAGAAGGTAATCTACCATTAGAGTGGCAGCTAGGAAGAGTCGAAGCAATTCAGCCAGGCAAAGATGGAATTGTTCGTACTGCAACTGTTAGAACGCAGGTAAACATTGTTTTATAATAGTAGGTACCAGCGTGCCAAAGAGTTTGATCTCCCGAACTTCAAGAAACCAAATTCCAGTCGACCCAAAATTTCGAATGTTGACAAGAAGCTTATTATTTTGTATGTATAATAATTGATCAATCAATAGATCTGTTCACCAAAAAAATAATATACTGTAAATGTAGTATAGAAAAAAGATTTCGATATGATAATAACTATATCCGAAGTGTGCTTGAAAAAATCAATCCTGAATGCAACTGAGTACTTTGATTTAGCGAACAAAACGCACTGTAACGTCAGATACTTGCTGCTGGGGTTGTGGAACGTACTCATATCCAATTATTGTGACGTTAGCCGTCAAAACAATATTAGAGTTTGCATGTGTTTTTGCTTCGACAGTATAGAAAGTTCATTTAATCTCCGCAAATATGGAGGACGGTTTCCAGGAAGAAGATTCACATAACTTGTCAAAGGTAGACGTGACGTAGTTTGTGATAATAATATGTAGTTGTTGACAAGGTGTTTTCTTCCATCAGCTTTCTAACGTTTTCAAAACTCCGTCTCACTGCCGAAAACCATGATTAATTTCTGCTGTTTGCATTGGGTGCTCACAAAAATTTTCGTTAGCGTCCAATTATACTTGTCGGTTCATGCTCTCAGGCAAAATACACCCCTTTTTTACCAACATGATATTATTTATAATGCCGAACCGTGCGTAACACAAGTAGTGATATTTTATTCAACCATATTCATTGCTACAGTACGTAACCTATTACTACAGTGAATAAGCACGTATGTGACGTCACATCCTGTCTCTAGCCTCTTCTTCTACCCCCTAAAATATAGAGGCCTGACTGCTGATCGTGTGATGTCATGTTTAGTAGATCGTGTAAAAGCAGGTTAATTTGAATCTTCATTATATCCATATTTCTCTAAATTAAACCCTTGTATTGTAAATATATTTCTTTATTTTCCTTACCGGAATGTCAAAGAACTCGGTATAGCATTGGACGGGTCCCAGAGCATGAGAACAAACATGAGGTTTTGTCAAGTATATAGTTTTCGGTGAGAGCAAGAAACAAATCGGCTTAACGTTACGTTTAACCTCAATCCTAACCAAACTTATTGGCAAATGACATTGCCATTGCTATCTTGTTTTGCTTTTGTTCATGTGCTATTTTTTCAAATGATTGGTGATATGGTATTATTATTGGACTTCAGTGACGAATTGGATTCTGATTTTGAAGATGCCATCTTATGAGAAGTATTGAACAACAACGCCATCCAATATAGAGCAGACATTTACATCATCTGACACTCATCGGAAAGCGTTGACCTTTTCCTCAAACTTTCTTAATACATGTATTATGCTCTTCAAGTCCCCTCACAGACACCTCGCTTTTCTAGTGACCTTCAAAAAATTGGAAACAACTACACTCTAATTAGATACATCGCCATACTATGGATTATTTACCAATATTTCAGAGAGTAAGATCTGGTCATCTTCGTCGGTAAACCGAACTCGTTTTCGCCTGATTGTTTAAAAAACTTGCTGTTTCTTGATTTGGAATCATTGCGTAAATTGTCTTGGTCTTGAATCTAGCGAAAGTATAAACAAAAACGATGAGTCCAAACCTCGAAAGATTGACGATCAAATGACAAATAAGATATTTTCTTCTACTGCGCATGCGTTTCGCTACGTTAACGGTTATGACTATCGTCCGTTAACAACCGGCATTTATCGGTATCGATATACGATAAATGACATCCAAATGTCAAAGTTGTCAATAAACGTTAACCGGAGCTGCATTCTTTGAGCAACGATAACTGTCCAATATATCAAGCGTTTGACATTAAATTTCAACCTCGATTTACAATATTAGAACAGAATCGATTCTCCAAATTTTTCTGAGTGATATTATTTTGTTGAGTTTATGTGTTGTGACTTGAACCATTTTGAGATGTATTGTGATGTGTTTTACTTTGTTATTCATGTATTTTAATTTATTGACGCTTTATCCACGTCTGATGATGCCATAATAAGCGAAATACGTGTCTCGTTTCTTGGTAATAAACACTTGATGACTTAGACTTTGTGTTCTTTTTCCAATTTCATTGTTTATTTATGGTTTACAGGTAAGTGAAGCAGTATGAATACTTTATGTTATGTATGTAAAAATTTAAAATATTAATTCCAGTTTTGGCCGTAGTGGATAGCATCACTGTTGATTTCAAAGATTACACTGTATGTGAACTAATGAAAGCATAAGTTGTATAATCATAAATAATTATCGGGTATATCAATACCAGAAACATTCCTGAACCAATCATCGCTCTCTGCGTATTATGGATTGAGAATGAGGATGGTTGTCTTTCGAAAAGCTTATAACATCTCCGGGAACAAATAGTGGAACTAAAAAGGTACATTTTAGTAGATAGCGTAGATTGTAAATCGTAATTATAAATTGTTGCAGATTGAGAATATAGAGTTGTTTCTTGAAAAAGAGACAATGCCCAAGCTACCGGTTTTTATCTCTGGATACAAAAATAGTGAAATTATAATCAACCAAAAGAAGGTTGAACTTCTGCCTGTTTCATTTTTTTCCACTATCTAGGGGATAAGAAAAACAACATGACTTATCTTATCCAAACATATGTTTAGTGTTCTGTATCAACTCGAATAAATGATTTGATTTTTTGATCACAAAACTACATCACTAGAGTTTGCGCAGTTCGAATCTCGATTGAGGTTGAAAAGGTGTAAAAGCGTTTGAGACAAAACCCGAACAGAGCTTGTATGTATTTACAATTTTATATCTGAATACGGTCCTGTGGTTAAACACAGCTTAACAGTTCGAACGCGCCAAGTCAGGCTGGCAACCTAATAAAATGACACGAATAAGCCTCGAGAATCATGTGGGTACTCTCCTCGCTGAATTCATTGAGATGCTAACTGTTTAGCGGCAAATGGGCGTCTGGGGAAGCCTCTACTTATTTCAGGTGACACTATAGCTAGTCGTCAAAAAATGGATTATGATGATAATACTGATACTGATGATGATGATATATTGACAAATTATGACCATGATGGGAGGCTGATGTGATTCAGCCTGAGCTAGGGGGCGGAGTGCCCCCAGGTGAGTGTTATACAGTTCATTGATTTACAGTACGTCTCGTTTTGTTTTCATGTTGATGAGGACCTTTTCCTGTCTATACTTGCCGACAACACTTGGGTGAATATGCATTGTTAAGATCCACGGCACCCAAGAGTAAGATGAACTCCTCAATTAAAACCTAGTTTCTCATTCAGAAGTGAGATCAAGCAAACAATTTACCAGGTGTTGAAGGTACCTGTTAGTGATAATCTATGTGATGATTATGCGGTTGGTACCTGCGTTACGATAACGGTCGTTCGAAAATTCTTTGTGTAGACGAGACGCGTTAGAGATCATTATTATTATGATGTATGAAAAGTGTTTCCCGTATCATTAATGATTTTAACACTTCTCTGGATCAGAGGTGTTAGCCACTAGCGTGTGAATGGCTGTTTATTCCGTGAACGTATATCAAGATCAAGAATGAATATTTTATGAATGAATTGCTATTGCTATGGAAACAATCAACAATCATTTATGATATGGTTATGTTTCACAATCCGTCAGAATTCAGAGCCCGTATTCTGTAACGTCATAGAGAAGAAATTTCTTTCTATAAAGCATAGGGAGATATGCGTTATAGAAAGAAATCTCTTCTCTATGACGTTACAGAATACGGGCCCAGGACTCGCAAACCACGTCTGCTTCTGGTGAGGAAATCAGTGTTGCCAGGCTGAAGCAACATAATAGGAAGGGTATACCGTGAACAAATATCCAGACAAGGAAGTGAGTAAAGACTTCCGACGCAATAGGTCTAGAGTTTTGATGTGGGTGCTGAAGTTAATACATTTTTGCGATAGTTTGGGTTGTGCGACTATCAACACTTGGTGTTATCAAATTTTGAGTGAGTTTTAATATAGTGTTTTACTATGAAGATGTCGAACGACAGATGATATCTGTGCACATTCAACCAAATATGATTTCTTCATTTAATCCAGAAAACCGTCAACTGACAATAGTGAGGTGCGCCCACGTTGATGAGTTGAACAATCTTCAAAATTGGAGCGACGAGGTAACCGTTTACAAAGCAGTATTCAAACTGGAAAGACTAGCTGGTATTTGGTATCGTGGGTTACAAACAATAATTATTAACACTAGTGCAGAATAAAAAGAGGAACTTCTGGAAGCTTTACCCATACAACAAGATCAACACGATGAGTCTTACTTCGCTTATTTTTATGAAAAGCAAGCACTTTATTCAAACAAGACGCTGTGACCTGCATCTTAGGTGGCATATCTGACTATACAGTACTGTCAGCGGCTAGAGCGCAAGACTTCCAGCAATGTGGAAAATTTCTCACTTTCCTGAAGACATGCGACGTCGCGCTCCAGCATATCTACACTGGTGCAACAAAGTCGACACATGAACATGCAAATGGAGAGACACAACCATTCCAAGGTTATAACAACAGATATCGAGTTCAGGACATGCGTTCATCGCAGAGAGGTGCAAAAGAAAATATGACGTTCAAGCAGTCAACCGAATGAAGCCATGGACCACACGTCATGGGCTCTCTGATGATAACGATGATGACAGCGGAGGAGTCCTCTTATCAGATTCCGAGGACGCAACATATTTTCAGAAATGTAAAAGCGGGTTAATTTGAATCTTTATTGAATCCATATTTTTTTGAATTGAACCCTTGTATTGTAAATATATTTCTTTATATTTCTTACCATCATCAAAGAACTCGGAGAGCATTGGACAAGTCCCAGAGCATGAGAATAAACATGAGGTTTTGTCAAATATTAAGCTCTTGGGTTTTTGAGAAAGGTTGATGATGAGTAATTTTGGATTGTGAGAGGGGCCCACGTGTTATTGGGCGATACTAGTGGTCTGGTGTGACCTGAAGCGGTCTGTGTGGCCTGATTAGCCGAAGGGCTGGAAAATCCTCTGCCTTCGAGATCGTGGAGTGTAAGTAAAGGATCTTACATACTGCTCGATTGACACGAATGAGCCTCGAGAGTCATGTGGGTACTCTCCTCGCTGAATTCATTGAGATGTTAACTATTGAGCGGCAGTTGGGCGTCTGGGGAAGCCTCAACTTATTTCAGGTGACACTAGCTAGTCGTCGAAGAATGGATTATAATGATGATACTTATACTCATGATTATGATGATATATTGACTAATTATGACCATGATGGGAGGCTGATGTGATTCAGCCTGAGCTGGGGGGCGTAGTGCCCCCGGTTGAGTGTTATACTGTTCATTGATTTACAGTACGTTTCATTTTGTTTTCATGTTAGTGGGGACCTTTCCTGTCCATGGCGACAACAATTGGGTGGATATGCATTGTTAAGATCCACGGCGCCCAAGAGTAAGATGAACTTCTCGATTAAAACCTAGTTTTACAATCGTTTTCATAGTTACTCGACACGATCGAGCATTGAAACACGCGCATGCTCGCTAAGAGTTTGAAAACTGCGAGCTGTCATTGTGAAAAGTGAAAAAATTGAAAAGTCATTGAAATCATTCAGTGGATATTAAAAGTCCATTTATCGTGATAAACAATGCCGCGAATGTATAGTGTTGTTGGTTGTCGGTCCAACATGAAACCGAAAACGTGAATGTTGACAATGTGCCGGTACAAAAAAGCAAACTGCAAAATATACTTGAAGTTCTAGTTTTGGACAACAGTGATAGCACCGATATGCTTGAGCTGACGCAATTTATTTAAATGAAAGTGTTGAACGGAGAAGGTTCAAGAGAAGGTTCTAGTTACTATTAAGTATGTTTCGATTTCGCAAGTTTGGAACGTAAAATGCATTGCTTAAAACTTTTGACACATGATTGATCCTAAATCGGTATGGATCAAGTTACTTGTATAGAGGGATCACCCAAAACATCGTAAAATGATTCTAATGCATGTATATACTTATACGCCAATGATTATTCACTTGTCTGATATGACGACAACGTTAGCTTTCTAGACCGGGCGCTGTTGCCAAGTATTCTTTGTTTTGGGTTAGTCTTGTTCGTTTGCGTTAGTCTGGGTTAGTTTTGGTTAGTTTGAGTTAGTTTGAGTTGGTCTTTCTGGCATTTAAGATGCCGCTCATGCGGCATCTCAAATACTTTGAGAAAGAGTAAGTTCTTTCCGCCAGTAAATCTACAATCCTTAATGTGACTATATAAGAAAATTTGGAGATTATCAAAAAATTGTAGAAAACCGTATATAACAGGAGCTCGTGGGAGGCAGTCAATAATAAGAGGAAGGCTACTCTAAGTCTTCTTTATTCAATTTTCAAGCTTTCGGAGAAATTTTCCCCTTCTTCAGGAAGTCTAACATAAAATGGTCAAAGATACAACAATTAGTACGGCAACGAAACTCAAGTGAACAAGTGAAAACTCACCGAATTCGTGGGGTGGTGAGATTTGAAGCTAATGAACCAATTTGATGCCATTGGCTTCCTGTACCAACTCGTGACCATCGTGTTGTCATCATTCCTGTGGAGCCTTATGTCCAGTAAGGGGATGTTGTTGTTCGATTCCCTTTCAACCGTGAACTGCAGATGTGGATTGTACGAATTAAATACTTCAAGGGTCGAGTCCACACTGTCCACAGGTAGGGCAAGTATGAGGTCATAAACATATCTTTTCATGAGAGGGACATGGAAAGGCAGCTTTTGGAGACAGCTTTCCACGAGGTCATCAAGTACGTAGTTTACTAGTATGGGGGAGATGGTGGATCCCATAAGTGTTCCAAAAATCTGTTTGTAATAATCATTTTCAAAGACAAAGAAATTGGAATCAAACACAAACTCTAGTATTTTTTTCACCAGGGGCAAGTCCAGACTGCAATGTTGCGAGATTATTTCCCAATGATTGCTGATGCTTTCCAGGATGACGTCCAATGGTAAGTTGGTGAAAATGGACACTACATCAAAGCTTACTAAGATGTAGTTGTCAGGTAACTTCAGATCATTAGCGTAGTTACTGAAGGCGAAGGAGTCCTTGACGTGGAATTCATTGTTGTAGTCATACGCTCTGGATAATACAGTCAGGAATTTGGCCAGAGATTCATCAGGGCAATTAATCGACGAAACTATTGGTCTCATTGCAAGTGTTGGTTTGTGAATCTTTGGTAAAGTGTAGAGCCTGGCTGCCACCGTGTTATGATTGAGCATTTTTTCACAGGTTTCATCATCCAAGTGTCCTCTGTTTTCTTTATTTTAGGTTTTCCTGCTGTGGAAGCGCAGCTTGACAGATTTCTTTTCATGTATTTTCAGGCTACCATTGTTAGATGTCGCGTGTGTGTTTTCCCGCGTTTTCAATTTTCATCAGGCTTTTTATTCATGTCAATTGGTTTTTATCAGTCCCTTTGTTCATTGTGCTTTGTTCCCTTAAACTTGTAATATGCCTCCTTTCATAGTTTTAACATTTTACACCCTTTTACAAGTTTTAAACCATTTTATCTTTTTAACATGTTTAGTGTAGTGAATGTTCGTCTGTGTATTTTAAACATTCATTTTATTTCTTGTTTACAATTATTATCATGTGTATAATGTGGGATTTTCTGTTATGTGTTGGTGCCTTTTGAAACTGTCCTTCACATTCGGTGAGTTTTCACTTGTTTACTTGAGTTTCGTTGCCGTACTATTGTATCTTTCACCATTTTATGTTAGACTTCCTGAAGAAGGGGAAAATTTCTCCGAAAGCTTGAAAATTGGATAAAGAAGACTTAAAGTAGCCTTCCTCTTATTATTGACTGCCTCTCACGAGCTCCTGTTACATAACTCTGTTCCGCTCCAGTCACGAAACTAGCAACGAAAACCGTGTAAGCAATTATTATTGTTGCCAAGTAAGAACTATTTCATGTTTTCAATATAGATTGATTTTCTAAATTTTTGGTGGTAGTTTCCAGTTTGGCATCGGTGTATGAAACAGCAGTTTGATAGATTTGGGGAGTTTTCGCATTACTCATTTGTTGATTTTAACCTAAATTTAGAATCTTTTCAATTTGACTATTTCGTTCAGTCATCCGTTTTCCAAAAATGTTTTGCGCGTGATGCATTCTATAGGTATAATCTGATCTTAGGGTGAAGACAAAAAAAAAGCGAAATACGGACATACCTCAAGTGCTCCAGACCCCAAGATAAAATGGATCAAGTGATGAAAAATCTTATGAAGAGGCAAAATGGTATAGGGCCTGGAATGCTGCTAGATTCCGTGCATGATCGCCATATCCTATAATTATATATTTCATACCAATTTCACAGTTGAAAAATTGATCTAGACTAAAAAAAACGTTTTTTTCACAGGTTGCTTTTATGTATTGGCACATTCAACATTCACATTTTCGGTTTCACCCTTGGTTGGACCGACAAACAACAACACTACAGGGTGTCCCGAAATTAGACGTCAATATTTCAACCACGTATTATACAGCTCAAAATAGAAATAGAACTTCATATGAACTATTATCCACAGACTATTTGTTTTCAAAATACAGGTTTTTGACGGTGAAGACCTGATGACGGGTTTTCGTGAATATATCCGAAACCTGTGAAGATAATTGGGTAAAATTTTGAACAGTTACCAAACTTTTCACGCTCTACCTAATTAACGTAAACCTATTATTCTATCACCTTCATGGCTAGGGAATACAGGGACGGGCTGAGAAAAATGTGCCCTAAATTTTTGAGTTGTTGATTTTTAGTAGTCTTGCCTGCGCAATTGAAAAATTTAGAGTTTTTACATGGAAAAGGTACTTTTCTCCTACCCCGCTGGGACGCACCATTTTCGAGAAAAATGCATTTGAAAATCCTATCACGAACAAAATTGCAAATTATTATACCGAATCTCTCAGCGAAAGCACGGGTTTACCTGTGATAGCCTAGCCAGATGCGCACGACATTTTTCACTAAAATCAGTGTGTAAAAAGATTTTCAAATGCGTTTTTCTCGAAAATGGTGCGTCGCAGCGAGTACAACAAAAATACCTCAATTATGTAGAAAACTCTAGATTTTCAAAATTTGTAGGCAAAACCACTAAACATCAACAACCAAAAAATTTGGGGCCTATTTTTCTTAAACTCGTCCCTGTATATCCCACTCATAAAGGGTATACAATGGTGATTTTTTTTTCTTAGATAGAGTTTGAAAAGTCTAGAAACTGTACCAGATATTACTCGATTAATTCAACAGGTTTTGAAAATATCTACAAAAATCCGTCATCAGGTCTTCATCTTCAACACCCTGTATCTTGAAAACGAAGAATTTGTGGATACTAGTTTATATGAAATTTTCTATTTGGTGCGAATTTTGGTTGAAATATTGACGTCCATCTTCGGGTCACTCTGTATACATGCGACATTGTTTATCTAGATAAGCGGACTTTTTATCATCCACTGTTTTGACCTCCCATGTCACAATGGCAGCTCACAGTATTCAAACTCTTGGCAAATTTTCATTTTCAAATGAAGAAGGTTATTTATGTTTGTATTTTAAATGCTATATTTCACATTTTTTGATACTATCATTTTTATATTTTTACAAAATATGCATTTTATCTATGCCGCTGTAAAGCTTAAGTTTAATAAACGATAAATTTAGAAGCTCACGTGCAAAACCGGATGTATCCACTTTCAATATAATGTTTTGTTGATTTCGGATATCAAGTCGTGAGATCTCCATGCATTCGTTATGGACCAAAACCGTATATATCTCATTGAAAATCCGCATGGAAATTCGACTTTTGAAGCAGAACCGGTTCTATCCAAATTTTGAGAACAAAAGAGGATATAACCAATGCTATCCGTAGCGAAGAGACCGCAGTTAATGTTCAATTTTTTTGAGTGTTACTTTAATCAAAATATGTCTAAGTCCGTTTTTTTGCATTTATGACCATAATTAACTTGTTCTGTTCAGTAAACACGTGAAATAGTTATTTATGGTAACAGAGCGTTGTGTTGAAAATAAGTCACGCAAGAAAGATTTCTCAAGTGACTTGTGGAACATAACGCATGATTGCCATGCAATGTTTCATCCAAAAAATGAAGAAAATCGTTTTTTTATGAGATAATCATTAAATATTAGTTCAAGTATCCGAATGACAAGACAGTGACATGTTTACATTCTGGTCAAAATAGGTGATTGTTTGTTTGGTTGCCACGGGAACGTGATAGGTTTTTTCTTTGATTGCCACGGAAACGAGAGTTATAATCAGTATGGATTATAACACACTGTTGTGTTATTTGACATTTTCCTTGTCCAAAATGACATCAATAATGACACCTTTTATAACTATCATGCGTTAGATATATTTTTTTTTGTGCAACATTCACTTGATTTTTGTGCAAAACCAGATATATCCAATGTTTTTTTTTGCTGATATTGCCTCAATGATAACTTTTTTTTCAAAAAAATAAACGTCAATCAGATGCTTAACATCATTTATTTTGAACTGGTTTTGGAAAAATGAAGCAATTTTATGAAATGAACATGTAGGACTTTTTTTATCTCCTGAAAAATGTTTGAACATGGACATATCCAGTTTTGCACGCGAGCTCCTGAATTATTCCGTACCATTTAAATTTCCGTTGGAAAATCAAATCAATTCAAATTGTGCCTCCTAGCAATTTTACTAAAAACTTTCGCATATTTCACTTCCAAACAAGCCTGAAATCAACAAAATCTGATTGGAAAATTTGAGGTGTTCGGCTATTGATTGATATTATTGATACCCATAAATATTTTAAGTCATTCAAATGGATTGCAAACTCATCACTGATTTCCGTAAATTCAATCACTTCTTTTGAGATTATTCCATTTAAAAATTTTGATTCATTCTTCAATTATTTGATAGTTCATCGTCATAGACTAGGTATAGTTATTAAAAGGGGCCGAGGTGGTTGACTCGGTGCTCGTTTCGCAGGAATGAAGCACTCGCTCGATACCAGGAAGTGAGCGGCACTTGCATGGAAGCTCCGACTTTGGAGCATTGCACTTCCATTGGGCGTGAACTCCAAGACCGTAGGTTACTCTCAACAAGATTGAGAGTGAGTAGCCTCACATTACACCCTGCTCATGGTGGCCCTGCTGAAACCAAATCCTACGGATTTAGACCGGAAGGTCGATAAACATTCCGTGTTCTCCGCTGGAGTGAACGGAAAGCCTCAGGATGTAGTGGTCGCGTCGCTGGGGCACTCAAAGGACCACCCACGTGTTTGTGCCGTGCGTGGAGGCATTCTGATGGTTCAGTCACCCTGAAGTGGTGGCAACACGCCACTTTGGCCCAGATTTTCATGTGAACGGAAGGTCGAACATAACACAATTTGATCATTCGACTGCGTCGCTCCGTTAGAGGAGCGACAGTCTTCTGATGGAAGGAAGTGCGTGGAGAAGTGGGGCTTCGTTATCAACTTATCCCAGAGGGAACCCCGTGGAGCTCATGCACAACCTCCTCTGGATGGCTTCACTCAACCGGCGTATTATACGGTGCATTTAAGGGTGAGGAGCCGATTGAGCAAAACTCTTCACCCATACCATGGATGACAACAAAGGGATAATAGCAGACGAACCGCAAGACGAAGAGATGCAGGTTATACCTATCCCAACAGAACAGCAACCGGCATCCAACCAAAAAAGGTATCAACCAAGAAGCTCCGCTGATGCGGCCGTCAGCCATCTTAGAATGGCTGTGGTGAACCTAAACGACTCAATGGGAAGGATCTCTGCGGATCAGGCTCGGATCGTTGAAGAGGCGCTACTGCGAGAGCTGAATGCACTTCTAGCCCCCCCTGACAACTCCGAAACGGTCTCTCCGACATTTGATGGAGGATTCAACCACAGAGGAAAAAATCATCTGCAATGATCAGAGATCCGTAGACTGGCTGCGGCGGACTGTCGCTGGTCTTCTCCTATTATGGAAGGGAGCTAGATTCGGATCAATCCCAGTGGACAGACTACCGCAACTTGTTAGAGGGACCATCTGGGTGGCGAGCCGCTCGAAAACATTGACTGCGTCAAGCTTCGGATCAAGGAGTTCTCAAGGGTTCTGAGCAAGTGTTGACAGGTGCTCCTTAACAGAGACGTCAGGGAGAAGCCCCACCGAGGACAACTCATTGTGGAAGGTGTCCCAAAAGAGAACAGAAACGAGAAGTTGGGTTGAAATGCAGCTCCCTCCACATTAAAATATTCGAGGGCACTGCGAAACCCCTACCTGAAACCGGTGAGGCTGTCCCTAGTGAAACAACCTCGAAGAAAGTCCCCAATCCTAGTGCTGGTCTTGGTGATCAACCTTCGATCAGTGACTCTGCTGCACGGTCGAGTACCAGCACCTCGGGGGACCCAGGAGAGCACCCATCGACGACGACGGAGGCTGCTTTGAAGACTAGCAGTCTTGCGTCTGATAATGAGGAGAAGCTTCTTGAGCTCGAAGACTCAAACCCTCACTCTCAGGGCTACATGTAAATTCCCATCTAGAAAATCAAGAAGAAAAAAAAAATGCTAAGGACAGTAAAAACGTAATCCAGGAAAACCTCCAACACCGCCGGACGGCCATGGCTAACTTTAAACGAAACCTAGGCAGTAATAATAACACCATCGCCCTTATCCAAGAGCCTTGGGAGGTGAAAAACAAAGTATGTGGACTAGGAGGACTACAAGGCCCTGTCTACTTCAACCCGAAAGAAAGCAAACAAAGGGCATGTATATACGTACCTGCACAGTTCCAAGCAAGCATCCTTGCTCAGCTTTGCAGCTTCGACGTTACTTTCGTGCAAATCTTGGTAGGTGAGGGTGATGATCAAGTTGAAGTCACTCTGGCCTCAGCTGAACTCCCACAAGATCCTGGAGAACCGGTCCCCTCAGCCGAGCTTGCAAGAACTGTGAGCCAATGTGAGAAGGACAAGTCGAACGTCATCATTGGCTGCGATGCTGATGCACACCATACAGAGTGGGAAAACACGGACACCATCATTGGTAAGTTACTACTTGAATTTTTGACAAAAACAAACCCGAGTTACGTGAATTGAGGCTGCGAACCCATGTTTGTAACGTCTAGACGTTCAGAAACACGAGTAAAACGAACATTTAGATGTTTGTTAGCACTCTGACGGAAATGATAGAGACAGAAATCCCCCTATAAACTCTAACTCGTACGAAGGAAGTAAAGGGGAGTCTAAACTTTCTAGACGATAGCCTGACGAAAGCTTTTGGCCACTCCCGTTCCATCACTGCCCATAGGGATAACACCAACATCACTGGATGAGACAGATGGAAAAACTAAAGAGAGATACTAAAAAGCAGGAAGAAAAGAAGTTGAGAATGTACATTCTCACCTCTCGTGGTCAATTCAAGTTTATATAAAAAAATGCGTAGTTTAGACTAGTCATCAAATTTTAAAGTGTTGTGATGTCTTGTACGTGCTTTGTTTAATGTTATTTTAAAAACCTGTACCCGCTTTGATCAATTGACCACACCAATTAAACTAATTTTTGAACCATAACGGACCATTATGTCTGACCGACAAACACCTTTGAAAAAGGGGCTCAGATGCCAATCATAATTTTTGATGTTAAATAAGGTCACCTACACATTACACTGACTATTGGGGCACTGAAGATGGCGTATTAGCCGAAAGCGCTTTGCCAGTTATCACTTAATAAATCTGCTCAGAGTACTTCAACTTCTTTCCTTCCTGCTATTCTGAGATGAGCAATACAGCCATTCCTTCATAGATACTAAAAAGGCTCTCTCCCTGGCAAAAACCAACCCGCAAATGGCAAGAGTATAAGAAGCAGCTGTAAATCTTCAAGACCAAACTCAGTAGAGGATGCAGCAAGGTCTCTGATACGTCTTCAGCCTCGAGGCTCAAGATGGTCCTCTCGTGAGACCACTGCATGCAGCCAAGCTGTCTCAAGAGAAGTGATAGAATATATACCAACACCTCTAAAGACACGGCAAAACTATAGCTGGAAACTCACTTTCCAGAATGTGAAATCGTCAACACCACTGACGGCAACGCATGGCCAGACGATCAACCGTACTCCATCGGAGTAGACGGAAAGATTATCGACACAGCGGTAACAAAAAAAAAAAATTGTCCGGGCAATAAAGTTCAATTCCGCAAAAACCGACGGCGTGTCCCCAGCGATGGAGTCTGGAGGTTATTATCGGACACCTTGAACTTCTGTTGAGAGCATGTCTAGCCCTAAGCTATATTCCGTTGAGATGAAGAGAGGTGAGAGTCACGTTTATCTCCAAACCTGGTTAGGACGACTAAACTCACCCAAAAGCCTACAGACCCATCAGTTTTCCTTCATTTCTGATAAAGACTCTGGAAAAGCTCTGTGACAGACATATTAGGGACGTTTACCTGCCTCTGTGAGAAATTCACCCCAATCAACATGTGTATCAGCCTGTTGAATCGACAGAAACTGCTGTACACTGTGTAGTTCAAAGAATAGAAGAAGCGCTCTCTCACAAGCACTCGGCACTAGGGGGTTTCCTGGACATAGGAGGCGCCTTCGACAAAATGACTTTTGAAAGTGTAGAACCGGTTCTAGCTGGGCACAACGTAGATCCAGCAATTGCTGGCTAGATCGGCTGCATGCTAAAAAACAGAACAGTTCAACCAATAACGGAAGACACTATGGTGAAGGCACTGGTTGACAAAGGCTGCCCCCAAGAAGGCGTCTTTCACCCCCTCTATGGAACATGGTAGTCAACGGCCTCATAAAGAATCCCAACGAACGTGGATTCCACACTACTTATCATATGACATCAATGTTCTGCTGACTGAAAAATTTGAAGGCATCCTGGTAGAAACCATGCAGGGTGCTTTGAAAGTGGTAGAAAGATGGTGCGACGAAAACGCACTATCTGTTATCTCGACAAAAACCGGACTCTTATTTTTAACCAGAAAAAGGAAGTTGTTCAACCTAAGACCAGGCCCTGTGTGGTGTGCGACTCGGTAATTCTTGAGAGGTTAAATATCTAGGAATCCTTCTAGATGGTACTCTCGATAGGAACAAGCACTTAAGCAAAAAATTTGAGAAGGTCACAAGAGCATTCTGGCAATGTTGAGGTGCGATAGGCAAGGTCTGGGGGTTGTCGCCCAGAAATGTCCACTGGATCTACATGGCCGTGATCAGACTAGTTTTTGTACACGGAGCTATTGTGTGGTGAACTGAAACCAAACAAGTGACAGCTCGGAACAGAATGCAGCAAGACAAATATTAGCATGCCTGCCTATCACAGGTGCAATGAGATCCACATCAACTATGGCGATGCAGGTGCTGCTGTGCCTGCTGCCCCTTGATGCTTTCTTGAGAGGCGAGGCTGAAAAAACAGCAGTTATGCTGCATGCCATCCATCTCTGATGCGGAAGAAAGTGGGCCCAGAACATGCTCGAATATTTCTGGAGGCTGTCACAGGCTGATTCCGCTATATTTTCAACCGAGCCTACAAAATCAATACAGACGACTCAATAGAAGAGGATAGAGCGGCGGATAAACACATCTACACAGACGGCTCACATAGTCAATGTGGTGCTGGGCTGGGTGTGTTCATACCGGAAATCAGTATAGCCCTAGTCACGGGGGCAAATGTCTTTCGAACAGAACTGCTTGGCAAAATGCAAGGGGCCACACAAATAGTAAAGAAAAAGACAGTGGGCAAAAACATTATCTTCCTTACCGATAGCAAACAAGTTTTGCAATCCTTAAACAAAAATAACATTACATCCAAACTGATTCTAGTGTGTCATCAGATTCTATGGTCGGCCTTCGCCGAAAGCTCGGTCACATTATCCTGGATTAAGGGACATAGTGAAATCAGGGAAAATGACAAAGCGGACAGTTTGGCGCGAAAGGGAGCAAAGGGAAAACCGTGTGGCCCAGAGACCTTTATTCCACTGTCCTCAAAAATCATCAATCGCAGAATTAATGGAGAAACAGTAGAGGTTTCAAGAGAGAGATAGGAGACACGAAAGTTTGGGCATTCGAGTGCCGCTATAGTACCTCCTCAGGCTCACGCGGAGCAACCTTGGAAAACTGACAGGAATGCTCACGAGACATTGTAAGCTGAATTAGCACCTCAACAACTTGAGTGTGGTAACAGATCGGACTTGTGGAGGGTGCCACGAGAACGACGAGATTGCTAAGTATGTCCTTTGCCAGTGCCCAGCTCTCGTGAATATCAGAGAATTCATAATCGGGGGATGCTCGGCCGTCACAGTCTTGGTGGGATAGGGGGGGGTTAAACCCCGAAAAAGGTTACAATGGGCCTGCCTGAGTGGCCTAAGTGAAAGGATGACGCATGCTACCCCTCCTTATCTCTATTTCATCTAGATATCAAAAATCGGTGGTGGCCAGAAATAGAAACGGCCTACAATTGTATCAAACTTTTATCTTGCATCAGTTGTCAAAGAAGTAATGGTGCATTTCAAAACTTTAATTCATTTGTCAAAGAAGGTAATTCCTGAGAATTTCACAATAATTGAACAAAGGATAGTCTAGATATAGAATCTTGAACTTGGCAATTTTTCATGATTCCTTCAAAAATGGGTTATGCTCAAAATTTTATGGCTAGACTATCCTTTGCTCAATTATTTTTAAATTTTCAGGAAGAACTGACTTTCACGAAAGAGGGGCATCTCGGATATTTTCATGAAACTCTACACTTAAGAAAGTTTTGTTAAACGTGATAAAAAGGAACTAAAAATTTTTTTTTATTTATCTGGCCACCACTGTACGGGTGTCCCAGCAAGGGTGGCCACCGGCCATATCTCAGAAACTACTGGACCTAAAAGTTCAGGAAAAAAAAAATTATCACTGAAGTGGCCACGAGAAAATGCTGGGAAATATTTATAACTTCGAAATTTTTCCGCAAGGGGGCGCAATCAAAGCTTAAATACTAAAATTCGAAATTTCTCCGGAAATTCTCAGATTGAGGTATATCTTTATCAACATGGTTAGAAAACCTAGACAATTTCACGTCTTTTTGGTACAGGGCTCATTGGCGTACCGATCTTCGTGTGAGTAGGGGAAGGTAGTGAAAGTGTAATTGTTCAAGTGGCTGTAACTTATAAACGACTTGTCCGATTTTGTTGCGTATAGGCTTGTTTGAAAGATAAATGTGAGTACTTTCGAACATCGTATCCAGTAGTGCGTGATTGTCTCCAGCAAAATTGCTAGAAGGGGTAACTTGAATTAAAAACAGTGTTTTTCATTTTACCGCAAAAATTTAAATGGTATGATATAATTCTGATAAGAGCATCGAAAGGTACATTAAATTTACAAGAAAAAACCTTTGAAACGCAGGTGGATATCTTTTTTCGTTTTCGAGTTATTGCCGAGAAAAGAGTTTTTGACACTCGAAAAGTTGTTTGTTGTGTAGTTCTATTGCAACCTGCTTTTTTTTTTGGCTTCAATAATAATAACTAGTCCAAATTATGTAAAATTTGATGTTTTCATTTGTTATTTCAATAGAACAAAACTCATAATAAATGAAAAATATTTTGATGAGCATAAATCCGAAAAAAAAAAAACTCGAAAACGAGAAAAGATATCAACCTGCGGTTTGGAGGTTTTTTCTTGTAAATTTGATCTTCATTTCGATTCTGTTATCAGAATTATACCGTAACATTTAAATTTTTGAGGTGAAACGAAAATAACGGTTTTTAATTCAAATTACGCCTTCTAGCAACTTTTCTGGAGACAATCACGCATCACTGGATACGATATACGAAAGTTCTCACATTTATCTTCCAAACAAGCCTATACGCAACAAAATCGGACAAGTCGTTAATAAGTTACAGCCACTTGAACAATTACACTTTCACTACCTTCCCCTACTCACACGAAGATCGGTACGCCAATGAGCCCTGTACCAAAAAGACGTAAAATTGTCTAGGTTTTCTAACCATGTTGATAAAGATATACCTCAATCTGAGAATTTCCGGAGAAATTTCGAATTTTAATATTTAAGCTTTGATTGCGCCCCCTAGCGGAAAAATTTCGAAGTTATAAATATTTCCCAGCATTTTCTCGTGGCCACTTTAGTGATAATTTTTTTTTTCCTGTACTTTTAGGTCCAGTAGTTTCTGAGATATGGCCGGTGGCCACCCTTGCTGGGACACCCTGTATATTTTTCCAATGCTATCAGATTGTTTACAAAATAAACTTTGAACCTGAGTTGTCATATAATAATTATAGATTCAGAAATCGGACGTTAATATTTTAACCATATTGTAATGTAATTCCATCTCTAAAAAAAATCGGAAATAGCTATGAATAAGAATATTTCAATGAAAAAAATGCTTATTTGTGGAAGATAGTTACAGTATGATTGAAATATCGACTTTATTTTTATAAAATCATCACTTTTTCATGAAGCTCCATTGATTATTTTTGATGAGAACAGGTCCGAATTCTCTGCATCTCCAAATTAAGTTTATAGTGTGTCATTGTTTTCACTAATACTTCAGAAAGACATCTAAACACTAGATTGATGCCATTACATTGTCAGTTTTAAACTTAGAATTGGCAGAGCAGCCAGGCAAAGCTTTGATGTGTGATTATTTTAAAAGACGTTGATATATTTCAAAAACGAAAAAAGATAAAATGATCGAAAACCGTTCCGAGATGGATGATGGATGTAACAAACTTTTGAGCATATCAAAAAAAGAACTTCAATTAATCTTTGGGAGGATCAGGGACAGTAAAATAGAAGAGTTTTCCCCGTCCAGGATCAGAATATTTTTTAAAAATCATTATTACTTAGTAAAACTTCATTCCGAATGTACTCACCACGTCCACATTCAGGTACACCTGATTTTTGAAGATTCTTTCTTCGTTAGGTAGAAACACTTCTAGGTTGGTACAAAATTTTTAAAAAAGTCATTGTTATTCGTTGTCTTTCTTTTACTACTGCAGGCACGATGATTAGTTACTATTCTACCTTTATCAGACATAATTATATCAAAAAAATCTTCTTGTGGTTATCTTATTGACACCTATATGCACCGTAGAAATCTAATCCGGATGAAGTCTTTATCGCGATTATATTCCAATTTTTGGATGCACCGCAGCGCTTAAGCCTGAATCGGTCGCTTAACTCAATATCAAGCAATATTTATTGCTCCACAACACACTCATAATAATGCGAATTGCTCAATAGAATACTGAACTCAATAGGTACCTATTTTTGTAGGTAGGTACAAAAAAAACAGTGTACCTATCACACTCTGATATCCCCACTACTCTTCTCCTGTCATAATTTTTCAACACATTCCGTCATTTTGACGTTGAAGTTGAGTACATGACCATAATATGAATCTGTGCACCTATTTTGAAGTTTTCATTGTTCATTGAATTCAATATGCCTGGATTAAGCGATATATTCCAGATGAAATCTTCGACAATGGTATCCAGGAGTTGACGGATATGTGGGTTTATTGTCTGATTAGCCTTAATTGATTGGTCCTGCTAGTTCAAATATATAACTAGGTGATGTTCTCCAACATCAACTGAGTAAGAAGTACAGTGGTCCTGGGTTTGGCAAAAAGGGCCTTTTAGGCCTACGCACCGGGCATACTGTTTTAGCGTAAGCAGATTCAAATTCTTGGACATAACGTACACGTACGCCATCAAGCAGTCGCCCATATTCCGGCTCACGTTTTTGCTCATTAACTAGCGTATCTTTCTTCTTTTTGATCAACGGTTATAGCCACTCAAACAATCATGGATCCACTACCTTTCCCTACAAGAAGGTCGCTAGGTCAATGAGCCTTGAACCAAAATGATGCGAAATAATCCAAGCTTTCTTATTATGTTGATGAAGATGTACCTCAATTTGAGAATTTCCGGAAAAATTTGAAATTTTGATTTGTATTTTTCAATTGCGCCCTCTAACGGCAAAATGTCGAACTTAAAAAGATTTCCAGCATCTTCTGATGGCCACTCTAGTAATATTTTTTTCTAGAAGTTTTGAAGTCGAGTAGTTTCTAAAATATGGCTGGTGGCCACCCCTACTGGAACATCCCGTCAAATACGACGACATCTAGGGGATTCAAGACGATTATTATTTATTAAACAAGAAAATTTGAAAAAATCAAGTCCTCAAAATAAGTGTGTTCTGCAGCTCCGCTGCACTTATACACAAGCATTAGTTTATTTGCCAAATATGAAGGGCAAACAAATGACGTTAATTTTTTTTTAACGCACTTAGCAGCTTAGCCTTCATGAATTCCTTCAAAGGATCACTATTTTACGTACGCGTGCCATTTTTTTCTAGTGTCGCTGAGATGTAATGTAATCTAGTAAAAGTTTCTAAGTTAAAATCTCTGTACAAGGGGGGATTCATGAGGAAACGTCAATACTTCTACTCAAAATGCACATGAAAGTCTCTGAATATGGGTTCGTATCAAAACTTGAAAGACACATGTAGGTGACGCCGACTACACGTAAGAGATTGGATTCGAATTCGTTATACCAAAAAACCCCGGATACCAATTTTTACTTCAATAACCCAATATTATCATAAATTTCATTCAAAAAACAAGAAGATTAAATTAAGACTTTAACACCCTGTATTTCGAGAACGAAGGCCTCACGGAGACATATTTATATGAACTTTAATGTTTATTTTTAAATACGTACCTGGAGTATTGACATTTCTTTATAGATCACCACAGATTTCTCAGATAAAATTTACTTGGAAGCTCAAGAAGAAAGGAGATGTGGCTTGATGAAGTCCAGGTGCGAAGAATGTATTTGATACGGAAAATAAGTCGAATTCTATAAAAAAAGTGAAGTAAATCTTAAAGACGATAAAAATGCGAAAACATCATTCAAATGTAAATCCCAAAGAAAAAAAATATTTCAGAAATTTGCTTCTTTTATTAAGTCCTATCTCATGTTATAGGGACAACATCCACTTGAAAAAACACCCGGTATAAAAATAACCCAATAAAATGTCTGACCGCGTCGCAACCGATTAAGCTGATTCTTTTTTTATTGTGTTTGGGTTAGTAGAAGGATATTATGAAAGAAAATCATTGGCAAATTCACGGGAAAAGTTGGCAAATGTCTATATCGATTTTTGGAAAATATTATACAAGAGATGCTTATCATAGGTTGCCAAGTTAACACAGATGATTAAGAAACAATCAATATGACAATTCGTTCACATGGTAACCTATGACCATGAAGTTTGAAAAGGAGAGAAAGGTGAATACTGTGTGCACTCGTAATAGCAGCTGTGGGACAACAAAAGCTGCTCACTATGTCGATACCGTGGCGCTTATCGCAATCAATTTTTCAATCTGGCGTAGGATGGCGCTGTATTTATTACAGGGTGACCACAGTCGGGTCAGCTAGTTTCGAATAAAATCATAGCGGAGGGGTGGAAACTGCTTCAAAAGTAACAAATACGGATAACAAAGTATTCATGAAAGAAAAAGTTCAAAAAACAATTTAAGAATTCTAGACCAAGAGAAATGAAAAATGTCTTGATTTGGCATGAAACTACATCCTTTTACCTCACAATTTGACTTCATTGTCATAAACAACTATTAGTTATCAAAGTTCAGACAACTATGTCTTATTCACGACATAAATAAAGTCCTATCAGATAATTTTCCTGTAAGTTATTTAATATAGTTACAGGTTACTAAAAATAAACATGAATTGTGTCATAAACAACAATAAAATGAACCCGACATATTTAAAACCAAAAGTCCAAAGGCTAGGGGTTGCAAAAGACATGCATTTCTCTCCCACAGATCCATCCACACAACATGTACTACGTAAGCTCCGTTTTTTTTTGAATGCCTGACATACGTCAATTTTAGTGTTGAAGTATTGGCACCACTGATACTAATAACGTACTCAAAAAATGAAATGATCTGCATCGTATGTGACCAGGTGAACCGAAAGGCTTTATAGTACTAATTTTATTCAGGGTTTTCCAACGATTTCAACAATAAACTTTTTTTTCGCTTGAATTGTTGTATAATACTGAGTAAAGAAACATGCATTCAGTAATATTATATGTAATAGTAAGAATAATTTGATGTATGATTGTTGCAATTGATCATTCTGACGCCTCTCCACAATTAATGGACGAACGTAGAGACATCGTGCCTTTGTTTTGGCCTTTTTGTTTGTCCGCTTTCTGGTTTCGTCACTTCTGTCTTTTCCTGATGATCAGCTTCACTGCACGCCATCCTAGGATCAAGGCTATCGTCGTAATACTGGCGGATGAACGCTACGCCATATACCGTTTCATGGAGACGATCTTTGAGGTCCATTTCTTTTTGTATCAACTCTCCAAAGCTAACTGTTTGCCTGATGGACTCGATGGCCTGGTATGGAGGTTTTTTGGTTGATCATGCTGCCATTGAAGATGATGGACCCTGTTTTGGAGTAACTGCCTATAACAGGAACGGTTCCGCTTCTTTTGGGTGTCAAGACGTTTGGCTTTGTCTGGATGATGCATTTTTGGGGTATTTGGATTTTTCGAGATTTATTCAATACCACATCTTCATCATCATCAATCTTTGTATGGAGACCGAAGAGCAGACGAGCTTTTGCGGATGGAGTGGGTACACTGATGGAGTTCACTTTCTTGAAGCTGAAAATATAATTGAGTGTCATTATCGACTGCGATGTACTCGTCTGTCTGATAGGTACCAGGTCCACAAGAACAGCAATTTGATTGCTTGATTTGTTTTAATATGGCTTCCAAAGCTTTCATCGGACAGTTTAATAAACATCTACGGAATAATTATAAAACATCTACTGTGTAACAATTTTATCATAAAAAGGTTTTATAGAAGTTGTGTTATTATATCATGGGTAGCTTTTTTGTTTTGACCAACACCATAAAAGTATAGTTTTATTGTGGAATTGTACCCACTGAGAATAATTTATTTTTTGATGGTCCTCAACATAACAAAAAAGCTAAATATCACATGTTTTTTGACAAATGAAATATGTCCGGCTAAAAACCTCAGATATAATAATTGAATTTAGTTCTGATATTGTTCATCCAATACCAGAATGAAAGAAAGTCGATTTTCAATCTGAGGGTTGATATTTTACTCCCAAAGAAATTTTTCTGTTTAATAATATGGATATATAGTGAAAAATTTTCAAGCGCCACAGATATATAAATTATTTTTGAGTTTCAAGAGAAAAGTCCAAAAATATAATTCTTTGTTTCTTTTTTTTCATTTGGCCTGTATTGTGATAGAATAATTCAGATGATCCATCTTGAATCATTATAGAATACTAAATAGTTATCTATAGCATTCTATCATTGGTTAAAACACTTTTGATAATGGAATAAAAAATATCAAAGATATGTCTTCAGAAGACATCTTTGATAATATCATTTGAAAATCAGTTCTCATGTTCAGAAGATGAATAGTCATTATCAGAATCAGATGATGAATCCTCTTCAAATAATATTATTAAAAGAGGTACTTCGTTAATACTAGTTTGTTACACCCATGTCTTTTGTCCAGTCGTCTCCAATAAATTTTTCTGTATGGTTAACACAATTATTCCACATATACTGAATCTGTATAATGCTCGGACCACACTTGTAAAACTTTATCACTACCGACAAATTTAGAATTTGTAATGTTCTTGTAATAAGTTTTACAAAATGCCCAAACCATTTCAATAGGATTATACTGGCAATGATATGGGGGCAGTCGAAGAACTTCATAGCCTTGCGTTTGAAGAAACTTGTCGACTACGTACTTTCCTCCCAAAAGAGTTTTTAGCCAAAGGCTCTGTCAAATTCCACAATTGCATTTTGGTACATCACAATGACACATTTTTCTTTAATTTTGCTCAGATCCGGAACTAACTTATTTTTAACCCAGTCCATAAAGATGTCTCCATTCATGCTTTATGATAATCCCTGTCATCATTTTTACTAGAAAAAAGTAACACGCAATTTGGAAGAAACCCGCCCCTGTACCCAACATGTAAAATTGTGGACCTTTAGCCCTCACTGCAAATTTTGATATCAGTCATCCGATCATTTCTTTCGCCCACTCTATGATCTGACTTCCAGTCCGGTAGATCCACGTCTTGTCCAAAAAAATAAAAACCACGTTTTCACTAGAGTTTCCATATTTCAAATATTTTCGCGAAAAACTAATTTTTAAACGTTTTTTATGACTTTTTTCGCATAAAATTTTCCGTCCATCGATTTTTTCAACCCATATCCCTTATAATTTTGTGCAGAAGACTTCTCGATCCATCAAAATCAACCACTTTCCCGCACGTGACCCGATATAAGTATCTGACAAACCAAAATGTATCCCCTCTTCCAAACTTTTAAAAATAAATCTCCCAATTTCCTTCCTTAAAAAAATGTGGTTAAACCATAGCCCTTTCTTTTTTCTTTCCCTTTCCACGCTTCTTTTCTCTGCGGTTGTTTCCTTTTCTTCAAGAACCTTCAAAATAGTCTTCTGATGAATCTAGAAAATGATATATTATGATCTGTAACATTGACATATTATGTATTTCTATAGTGCCTAGACATTATTCGAACTATGAGAATGAGATTTAGTAATGTCGCACGGCTCTATGATGCAATGAAAATCAATGACAAAAAACATCAAAAAGTATTATTAAAATAATATTACTCGTTTTCCTATAAATATTACCTTGAATGTCCTTGATAGTCTGATAATGCAGTCATTCCGGTCCTTACATAATATATTTCCAAACGCCCGATACGCATTGTAAATCGCAGCTTTTATCTCTGCAGATTTTTCTCTGCTTTCCGTACGGCATGACAAAATTTTATTAAATTTTGACATATCCATAGTCAAGGTGTTCGGTAAATTCTTACCCTTACACCTTTTCCATTTCAAATTGCGAAAAATCTATACAGGATTGCCAACCTTTGACCTCCAATTTTGGCACATGTCAGGCATTTTAAAAAAAAACAGACTTAATGTTAGTTCTTGATAGTAGGTTTCTCATCACCACCAATGGATGAAGATGCTGTCTCCAAACCTTCGTACGACATATTTAAGGTACCTATACGAGAGGTCTGAACTTACTTGAAAGTAACCAAGAAAGTTGCCTTCAAAGAGAAGAACATATTTCTTCTGAATTAAGGTGGAATATTACTAAATTATGGCCAATATTCTGTCTTTATCTCTACCAGTCTGTTAAGTGATAACAAATGTCGATATTTAGTCAATCTCGACTTTTTTGAAGTCTTGAAAGTCAAAAATCTTTAGAGGTAAAAAATGGAAAATTGTTCAACTTTATGAATAACCTCAAATGCTCAAATTACCCGCGTGACCAACTTATTGGAAATATTGAAATGACTCGGGTCATCAAATGAAGTGAAAACTATTTATTTCGGGCGAGAATTAAATATGCTGTTGTACTCCTAAGTGCAAAATGAGAGTTGTTCATTTAGATAGACTTAAGGTGTACTTGGATGAGTATAAGGCTGATCGGGACGATAAGGTCTGGAGGGGGGACTAATGTTACAAACAACACCCCTATCTTGATTAGATTCATTTTATGTCATTGTGATCGATTGTCAGTGTGTGATTGAAAAAAATAAATAAAAAGTTATCGAGACTGATAAAGTGATTATATCATTTGGACTCTGGGTAAAAACTTAATAATATGAATTCCAGTGAACTCCGTCAAAAGCTCTGGAGGTCAATTTTTGAGCCTTCGCAAATTAAAAACGTATACGCAATTGTGCGATCAACATTTGAAATAACATGGTGATTGCATTTTTGCGTACAGGATGGGGAACAGGGTACACCGTATATTTTTGCACCCCACCTAGAAAGTTTATTTGAAAAGATATTGAAATAAGGTTAGTAGAAAACTTTCATGGTTTTTCATGAACTTTTAGAATCTGTCGGCAAAAATGTTAATAAAAGTGAGTAAATGTCAAATATTGACAGGTTGATGGTTTTTTCAAATGGAACACCCCGTATATTATTTCAAATTTTTGTAAACCCTTTTTTTCTGATTTCAATATATATTTGTGGCATTTCATGCATTAGTTTTCGAAATATAAGCGTCCAAAGTTAAAAATGAATGTCACGTATTTAGCCATGATAAAGACCATAGCAACGAGTCAATAAACTAACAGGTTTTCTTTAGCTTGCCAAATAATAATAACTCATCTTTCAATGCCGTGGTAAGGTAAATAATAATAATTATTATCAGAGTTGTTATTATATTTGACAAGTTGAAGTTGAACTGATAGTTTATTAAAATCAGTTTCCCTTGTCAAATATAATAATGTCAATATAATAAATCTGATAATAATAATTATTATTATCATGGCTGAATATGTGACAGTCATTTTAAACTTTGGACGCTTATAGTTCGGAAAATAATGCATGAAATGCTACAAATATATATATATATTTGATAACAGAATAAAAAGGTTTACACAAATTTGAAATATTATACAGGGTGTTCCATTTGAAAAAATCATCAACCTGTCAATAATCGACATTCACTTACTTTTTTTGACATTTTGCCTACAGGTTCTAAAAACCTTAGAAGTTTTGTATTAACCTTATTTGAATATTTTTCCAAATAAACTCTCTAGGTGGGGTGCAAAAATATACGGGAACACCCTGTACATACGTATCAAATTTGCGAAGGATTAAAAATTGACCCCCTGCATTCTGACAGAATGACAATTGTTATGGTATGCAATTTCAGCATTGATGAACAAACTAGATACAAAACTTTCGAATCATATCATGTTTACAAAAATGAAGATGCTGTTATATCTGATGGCTGATCAAAGTGTAATATCAAACAATACGCAAGTATCCAATTATTTTGTGTTTGAAGTGAAATAACATAGTGGTGGATACATGAACTCATGAATATACCTAATGACGCTCAGAATTCATTTATCATTATACCACATCAGCCTTTGCAGCCTATTCACTACTTGTAAATGCGTGGAAGGCGATTACTCACTATCGTCCTTCGAAATGCACCAAACTCCGTTTAAAACGCTCATCGACATAACGACGCATCCTATTCATAATGCATTCGTTCACTTTGATGGTGTGTTTAAAAATTTGTTCACTGTGCGACGTGCTCAAATGAATTCGGAAGAAGGCAGAAGCACACTTTGATCAATGAATAAAGTATGTATGAGATTTGATACCACTTCGTGGGTTCGTGATTTTAACTATCATGATTGTTTAAAAAACCCACTTGCCAAATCCGTCGCACATAGAAAAGTAATGGCGCAAAGCATCTTCCTCAAAGATTCATGCATCATTGCATCGGCCGACGTATCAGCGAACAGTGAGTGAGCCACTTTATTGCATAATATTGTTATCAAATCAAAAAAAGTCTGGTGTTAATTTTTTTCAGTTTATCTTTGCAAATTCCGTCATTTGTCTTAGCAGAAGAGACATTTTGTGACCAACCTTCGTAGCAGATCAAATTTCCATCCATTTTGAAATACGAACGAAAATTATTTTTTCTGAAGAGTGGACATCTCGAGTATCCCAGGGTATCGCACTATGTAGTGCATGTTTCCTCTGTACGATTTTGCAATAATTCATATACACATAAGATGAAGAGAGTGACATCCATGTTTAAAAAATGTAGTACGTCTCTTCTTTGGCGGTTCTGGTCTGCACTCCCGCTCATGATATGAAGTCCTCGGCTTCGTTATAAGCTTTTCTGCATGGTGATTGACCAAACTGACTTCAATCTTTTCCAATTTAACCACTTCTTTCATCGTTATTTGTAGCCTAGGATTCACTGCTTGTGTACTTTTTCTGTATTTGTCAATTTTTTGAGCAAAAAAAAACTATTTTTGAAGAAAGATCATTCATACCGAACGAGAAGTGCTAAAAGCGCACTGTCATTAGTCTTTTCTAAAGAAGAATTATTCGATAAAAAAATATGTTAATAAGAAAATATTTTGATAATAACGAATTTATTAAAATAAGAATTCCTATTATGTTTGCAATTGAACTGAAGAATTGGAATTGCCCCCAAATGATTACCTCCCTCTTCGATGCATCAATTCATGTGACGCTGGAAAACGATGCTTCAAGATTTCCTACAACTTTTTTGTGAAAGCTCTAGGTAGAATCATTAAAAAAACTCACAAAATAAAGGAAAAAAATGGATTCAAAATGTTTCATTATAGAAATTCCTCACAAGTCTTCTCTTTATTTCAGCTTATCGCTTCTGTCGTGTAAAAGACAACAGCTTTCTTCATATGCCTGATTAGTTCAACTAGTTTGGTAAACTCTGAACGCAGAGCTGGACCCGTGAGTAATTTTTCCTGAGGATGGATGTGCTCGAGACATGCATCTATTTTCGTTGACATAGTATATAGATCCGTCTGAAAGGCATTCTTTGTCCAATGTTCATCCAAACCTTGAAAACTCATCTCCAAAGAATGACTGATAGCTAACATTTTCATGAGTTTTATAAGCGTTGAAGTACAATCGATAAAATTCAATAGTGAAAAGTGTTCTTCCTCACTAAATAGAATTTCTATGTCCAACTTTTCTGATGGTTGCTTTAGGAAAATAACAGAATGTTTTTATTTTTCGACGTGAGGAACCTGAAAATGAGTCTGTGTTATTTTGATAAACTTATCAAACATCACCTACAGCTCCACTGGTAGAATGCGGTTGGATTTTATCCACCGTCACACCCAAGAAACTCTTCGTTGTATCCGATGATTGTCCCGGCATACTTTGTCGAGTTATACTACTTCTAGATTTATCATGACTTGACCCTGATATGGAAAGTCTGGGTTTAGTGCCACCTTGCCCTGCGATGCTTTGTCGTTGCTTCTTTTCCCAGCTCTTCAACGAGGTTTCCAGAGCTCTGTTACGACCCAGCATTTGCATTCGATTTTTGTGAAGAATCCTTATAATTCCTGGAGGTTGTATCCATGCTTCTCCATCTACTTGGATAGGCACACCCTCTTCACCTTAGTAAGAATTTTTGAAAGTCTATATTTGATGATTGGCTTCTTACCCAAAATATTGATCTGAATACTTTGACACTGTGCGATACGATGATGTTGAAACCTCACCATTCTTGATGCGGCAATTTGCATGGAACCAAAAACTGCCACGACTTCTAAGATCCTATCACCAAATGAGGGTGCTATGAAAACGTCATCTTCTTTGGTACCGCCCCAAAAATTGATACCACACATGAACCTTCATTAAAAATTTTAAGTTTTTGTATGTTAACAATATAACTTTATACCTTGGAATATTTAGAATAACGATTCCTTGTAAGCTGAGTAAGGGTATTCTTTGACCATCACACTCCAACTGTACTCGCTGTTCAAGATTCTTGAATATTTTTTGGACTAACTTTTCACCTCCCAGAACTCCATACCGCCAGTAGTTCTTAGCTCGTGATCTGCATTTTTCTGGATGTTTTGAGAAAGAGAATTGGATTGAATCCAAATTTGAAAAAATTACTGATTACCTTCACGTTTGTCGTGGAAATCTAGTGATATTTTTGCATCTATTCCAATGCCAAAATAGTTATTCATCACGCATCTTTCATGAAATCGTTCTATAAGTGTTTCTTCTGGATCCATTAGAGGTCCTACAGCCGCACATAGAGTATCTGCGTCAGCCAATAAACATTTGCTTAAAAAACCTCCATTTCCTGTGACATCGGAAATCAAGTGATGATTCAGGACAAGAACTGTCCCGGAATGTATGAAAAATTGTATGGTCACTATTAGAGAAGTTGCTGAGAACAAAGGTAGGTAAAATTGATTGGCTTTAGAATGCAATTATTGATGTTTTGGGCATTAGTACCGTGCTTAAAATAGTGTCATCTGAGAACTGGGGAAGATATGCGACATTTCTTTTAACTCGTGGAGGATGTTCTTGGAAGCTTGACTCTCAGTTTTCGGGGAAGTCGAAGGTGAGCTTTACCCGCCATCTTCAAAAGAAGAGCGCTAGAAATGCAAGACAACCAATGCGAAATAAGAGGAATAAGAAATATCATAAAAGACTACATTTTCAAATCCTTACGGAACATATAGGGTGCTCATTTTAAACTTACCACCCACGCCCCATTAATTCTCAATAATTGGTGACGTGTTTTGGTGAATTTTCCAAATCTGTATGTTACTGCAAAAACGCGGGTGGTAGGTGAGGTGGTAGGTTTCAAAATGAACACCCTGTAAAATAAAGATATAAATTGACAGACGAATAAAAACCCGTTGGACGACCATGTATTCATCCTCTTCCCCCGTTAACACCGTTACACAGCAGTATAGTTTACAAAATCCGGATTAGTGATAGTAACTGCTACACCCTTTTTGTTTCATGTAGTGAATCACCCTGTACATTTTTTCATGATGAAATAATCTTAAAAAAAATAAATGGAAAAAAGTTGTTGGAAATATAATTCTGTAGAACTTTTGTCTTATTGGTACACATTTTTCTCATATAGGGAATCACCATGTAGATTTTTATTATTGATTTTACAAAAACAAGTTTCAAACAAAAGTTGTTTAGATAGTAATTCCAAACAACTTTGTTCTTATATCGTAAGTCTGATAGTAACGGGGAAAACAAACAGTGCCCTTATTTTCAAGATGGCGAGCGAGATGGTGAGGTTAACTCACTCTCGATTTTTCCGAAAACTCAGAGACAAGCTATTGAGAACCCCGTCCACAAGTTAGAACAAAAATTGCGCGTATTTCCAGAAATTCACAGCAAAAGCACTGATTTACTGTACTACAGAAATAATGTGGTGGTGGAGTTTGTCCCGAGATTGTCCAACTTGGATCAAAAAAACTAACGACGAATTGATCTATCTTGTATCAAAAGAATCATAACTGGTAACGAAACGAAAACGAAAAAAACAAATTACTTTGCCGTGTTCCAGACCCACTTGTCATATGCTATTTTTGCATGGGGACATGGTACAGGGATGAAAAGGTTGTTTGGATTGCAACGCAGAGCGGTCAGATTGGTGAAAGGCTTGGGCTTAGAAAATCCACTGTGCTTAAAAAGTGAATCTTCTACGTTTGTAACTCATGAAGATATTCATGGGTACCATACAAGAAACAGGGGTGACTTTGTGCCGGTTTATTGGCGTCTGAAGAGGTGTCAGACTGGTCCGGGTTACTGGGCTATGAAGTTTTTTTATATACTTCCACAAGAAACAAAATCGCTAGAATATTCACAATTCAGAAATAAAATTAGGGATTTCTTAATCGAACATTCTTTTTACTCATTTGAGGAGTTTTGAACCTACTTTAACAAACATTGTATGTGATAGCTGTGGTGATAGTGCTAGATAAATGTCCTGTTATTTTTAACTTTTAGTTTTAACTTTTAAGTTTTACTTCAACAATTATTATTTTTGAAAATGCACTGAACATGAATAAACAATTTGAATTCGAATTTGAAACATATGGTTATCACACTAAAATCATAATCCGCACACGCGCCTCATCATCTCTAATTAATACGTATAAACCAAGAATTCATATTACCTATTTATGCCCAATTTCTGATATTCTAGATCATAAATAAGAGTGGTTTCTTTATGTTCTATATAATTGTTCATGTAGTGTTGACCAGTGGCTGCTCGTGAAGTGTAGGTATGCATGAGTGGGCGCTACCAAAAGGAAAAGACCCCAATAATGGTTCTTCACTTGAGGTCCGTGACTCAATCAAATTGAGATCCAAATAAAATCGGCATAAACCAAATTAAAAAACCGATGTATTTATTCCTTTAGCAAAAAGAATGGGTAAATATTGTTTCGTGAAAAACATTTCAATTAGGCTACCGTTAAATAAAGTCCACCTTGATGAAAGTAGAGGTATCATAATAGAGACACGTAGTATCACCACCACCACGGTGTGAAACTTTCAAGATACAGTGATGTGTTGATTTTCCCTACGTTTTGCGGCAAAAAATTTTATTACTAAAAGGGCCAAGAGAAAAACCTGAAAAATATTTTCAAGTTTCTGAAAAAACAACCAACACCAAGTAGAAAAATATGATTTTTATGGAATTTTGTCCAATAAAAATATATCGATGAGCTCATTTTCGGATTAACTGACTATTCACCTACACTTTTTGTCTAAAACATTTTTTTCTATCTACATGATAAGGTGGTGGGGGAAGTTCAATTGTTTTAATAAACAAACGGAGATTTCTCCCTTTCGCTTAACTAATTTAAACAAACTTGGGCTCATATGAAAGAGAATAGTCTGCGCCATGAAATGCTCATTTGCTTTTCAATTTGTAACATTCGCCGTCGCCGCTAGTTAACTGAAATGGTAGCATATTTTTGAGTTTTTTCCAAAAAAACAAATGTAATGGTATATCCATTTCCATATATTTCAAAAGGGGATACATTCTTTGGACGCAGTTAATTCTTTTCACCAGATAACTACTTCGTTTTCATGGAGTATTCAAATCGATTCCAGTCTCGCATTTTCGTCAACTGTCATCAAAAACAACAACAATCATAAAATACTAAAACAGATTTTCCTTGTTCAAATCTGAATTGAAAACAATAGCTTCGAGGTTAATTTCAATACCAAAACGGTATTCAATCCGAACTGAGCTTCACTTAAAAATGTAGTGATTATCTCTGTGGAGACAATACTTTGATTAATCAATTGCAGAGCTGCAACCGAGAACTTCTTCTATTGCAATAATAATAATAAAAAAGTCGAGGTGAAAGACTTAGACATTAAAAAAACGATCGCATTGTTCAGACGTGCATCAAATTACACTTAGTCACGTATCCGCATTAGACAACTACGCTCGAATAGTTTGATAAAACAATGTGAGTCCAATCTAGGGATTCCCAGAAGTATATTAGTTTCATAAATAATTGAAGTTTCGCTTTTTATCAAGATAATTTAGAGTTAATCGCTGAAGGAGATAGCAGGCCATTTTGCAACTTCAAACCAAAATTTATTCTCCCCGGAGCATTCAAACGGTATTTTTTTAATCAAGGACGTTAATTGAATAAGGCTAATTAAATGGTATCGTAGACACGGAAAAGAGCTATTCAATTAGCTGTTTTGCCTTTTGCATGTAGAGTAAATATATGAGCGATTCATCAAGCTGAGCTAAAGAGCTTGAAAGGGTTTTTTGTAACATGAATGCTCAAACGGGAATACCTAAAATGTTCCGTTTGACCAAGTAATTCGAAAAGAAGCCCCCAACACATCATAAATTTGGTGCAATGAATATGAGAACACAATTAGAACTGTCGATACATTCAGAAATCAACATGTAGCAAGTTGGATCGAAATTGATCACCATTGATAATTTTGTTACCAATATGAATATGCTCTACACCGATCGTGACAGAAATGAACAATTATCGATAGTCTCTTGCGGACGTTGATCGACTTCATTAGCGGTTCACGATCTACACGGGTCCAATCAATTTTCAGGCTACAATCCAAATTGTATTTTTGATTATCTGAAATCATCTTTATTGAAACAAACTTTACAATACAACGACACATAACATTTACTAAGCCGATTGGCTCGTAATATTTTTTTTTTATGAGAAAATTTATTTTATCCCATTTTGCGACTTGGGGTTTCTGCATATCTGTGGCTTTTTTCTCTGAAACTTGTTATTATTGCTCAAACTGTACTGATTTGGGTCATTTGTGTAAAGAATTGAGAAGGGGGTTTTTTCTTCACGCTCATGCATCTATCTTGTGAGTTAGGAAAATAGTCAAAAGGCAGATGCAATAATTGCATTTATATGACATAGTGGAGAGATATTGCAAATCAATGTCAAGCGGTGATGCCACATGCGCGATTCACTGCTTAACGTCGTTTGCATCAACGAGGTTACCGCATGGAGTTTTTCAAGTTACGTAGCGGTGGCAGCTATTTCAAATACAACACAAAATTGTCTTGTTCATTGGTATACAGCGTTAGCCAAAGTAAGTGACCTTTTAGAATATCTTGAGAATTAAAGCGATTGAGATTCTGAAAATTTGTAGGGAGAGATTTTTGGATATGCTTTTTTCAAATGAAATTGTCAGGATCGGGGAACGTGAAGATGTCAGAGAAGAAAAAAATGTCATTAATATTTTAAGAGTTGTCAGAGTATAATATTTTAGCTCTTAGTTTTAATAATGATTGTTATTACAGTGGCTTGATAAACTACAGTGACGCCAATGAGGCCATGTTAAGGCGAACGATGGGGCGCGTCCAGGAACGTCACAATTTTTAAAAAATAGGAATAAAAAAATAATATAATAAATAAGTACGTACCTCATGAACAAATAATCAAATCACAAAGGAACCTTTGTAGAAAATATTTTTGATGAGAAAATAATCAATTTTCACAAAACTTAATAACATTTCAAACATTCAAACTCTCGATGGTTGTCAAATCGTTGTCAATGGCAACACAACAATCAACATTGGTCGCCTTCATGAGACGGAACAGTTACCGCTATGCTCCGGGGGCGCTCTTTGGCATCTTAGTGACAGTTGACTGTTGAGCCTCATGAGACCGCTTCATTCATAAGAAGGAGCGGTAACAGTTCCACAACTGTTCCGTTTTATGAATGCGAGCAATTTATGCCAGAATATGGCGGACGACCAATAGAAACGACGACATGCATTGGCGTCACTGTAGTTTATCGAGTCACTGTAATTGTTATCTGTTGTC
This sequence comes from Orchestes rusci, assembly GCA_958502075.1. Taxonomy (NCBI): domain Eukaryota; kingdom Metazoa; phylum Arthropoda; class Insecta; order Coleoptera; family Curculionidae; genus Orchestes; species Orchestes rusci. The sequence continues at coordinate 46,485,704 of OY293304.1, forward strand.
ACAATCAAAGATTAACATTCAATCTGAAGCGTTGGATCTTTGAACGGGTAGTTCCTGGGTGCAACATAATTTGGCGACCGTGACAGGACGGATGTTAATCAGTGGACCCTGAAACCTGAAACATGATTCAAACTCACACGACATTCGGGACTGCATAACTATAGTGTAAGGTTCGCGGAGGATTGCCAAGAGAGTGGACATTATAGACGTCGGCATTCGTGGAAGCATTCAAATTAGTTTCAGAAAAATAATTGTGACATTATGGCGGATATGGAAGCGTTAAAAAAGAATAGAAGGATAATGAAAATAGTCTTTACCAAAAATTTTAATGATTTGGATAAGCTAATCAGGAATAAAAGTGACTTTCGAGATGTCAAAATTTTATGGAATATGCTTCAAGATAAATATGATAAAATGAAATCAATTGATGAGGAGCTGTACAACTTTATGGCAACTAAATGGTGATGATACGGACAAATCTACATCCGTTCTTGGAATCAAGTGGTATCCTCATTATGATAACTTGAGTCTTAATGAAGCAATTATTGTTAACTTGGATGGTGAGACAGTTACAAAACGGAATTTATTGTCCATATCACAAAAGGTATTTGATCCAGTCGGATTCACTGCTCCAGCTTCTCTAGTACCTAAACTTCTTTTACAACAACTTTGAAAGATGAAAATTGGTTGGGATACGGCCGTGAGTGGTGAAATAGCAAATGAAATCGTTGGTTGGAAGAATTGTCATACTTTCTAGAAATTAGAATTTCACGATGGGTATCAATGTATAAAGACCAAGAAAATGATACTAGCTTACACGTATTTTCTGATGCAAGCAAAACAGCTTATGCTGCAGTTATATATTTGCGTGTATGAAGAGATGATTATTCATTTATTGCTTGCTAAATCCAGGGTGGCACCCATAAGAAAACTTACTTTCCCACGACTCGAACTAATGCCAGCTATAATTGGCGCTCGATTGTATCATCAAGTTGACCAAAGTATGAAGACCGAAATTAATTGAAATATACCTGTCTATTTTTGGAGTGATTCAACCACTGTCATTAGTTTGATACGTCGTCATGAGGAATGGGGTACATTTGTCTACAATAGAGTCAGTGAGATCAGAAGTCTGACTGGTGTAGAGTCATGAAATCATGTTTCGGGTGTGATGAATCCTGCAGACCTTTTATCCAGAGGTTGTTCTCCCAAACAGTTATACGAGTCCAAATGGTGGGAGGGACCCGCTTGGTTATACGAACATCAAGATTCATGGCCGCAAAACATTTTCCAGTGTAATGAGGAGGAGATATTGAATGAAAGGAAGAAAACAGTAAGTGTATTACTAGTATCTACAAGAGCTGAGACTATGAATAGTGGGGACTGGCATTTGAATTATTTTTCCAAATTCACAAAATCAATTAGAATGATGGCATGGATTCTGCGGTATATTCATAATTCAAAATCGCCAGACAATTGTCGTAAAGGCCAACTAATAGGGAAAGAGATTGACAATGCTGAAAGACAGATTTTCAAAATTATACAGTCAGAAGAACTTAATGAACCATCCGATCCGCGGTTGAACAGTCTCTGTGTATTCAAGGATGACATGGGAATCATCAGAGTCAAGTTTCAAGTTAGTTGACGTAAAAATAGTGAAGGTTTCAGATACCCTGTCGTACTTCCCAGTAAACATCCAGTTGTAGTCAGTTTGATTATGAATACTCACACAAAGCTATGTCATGTGAGAACCCAAGGATTAATGAGTAATTTGAGGAAGAAATTTTGGATCTTGGGAGGATGGCGTGAGATAAAATCAGCAATAACAAGTTGTGTTATCTGTAAAAGATATGATGGGAAGTCTTTTCAAGTTTTGGTTCCGCCGCTGCCCATGGATAGAGTTCGCGATTCAACAGTGTTTGAAATTACTGGGGTGGATCTTGCAGGCCCTATGATGCTCAGAAGTGGTGAGAAAATTTGATTTGTCTGTTCACCTGTGCAGTTTATCGGGCAGTGCACCTGGAATTGTGTTGTTCTTTGTCAGTGCCCAATTTTACTATGGCATTACGACGTTTTGTCGCTAGACGAGGTAGACCCAAAATCATTTATAGCGATAATGGTTCCCAGTGAAAAGGAAGACAATGGTCTCACAGAGGACAAAGGTTTGATTGAAGATGCGCAGCTAACCAACAGTGATGTTCCGCACATTACCAGAAGTGGAAGAAAAATCAAACTTCCTGTGTGGTTCAGACAGGTTTGAGAAGAAACGATGTCCTCAGTTTCTCAGGTGGGAGGATGTCAAAATAATAATGTCGATACTTTCGAAAAAGTCCGTCAGGATTTCTCAGACAGATTATTTCATTGTTTGGGGGTCAACGGAGGACATTTTCAATATTTTTCACAATAAAAATTGAAGTATGCTTTCTTTGTTCTTATTTCACGAATTTCTTTATCTTGTTAGTTTGATAGTCTGTCATATCCGCACGGATGCGTTTAATCCTATGAAATTTTCACACAATAATCTACTCGATAAGACCTTTCGAATGATGTGTCACACGACCCCCCTTTCAATTTAAAAAAATGTTTCAAAATGGCGCCCAGCCGCCATCTTGAATACTGAAAGTACGTCAGTAACATCAAAAAGTAGTATTTCGACAACAATTGAAGTATTCAAAATTTCAAAATTTTTAGTGCATACATTAAAAAAAAAGGGGTGGACATTTTAGACCCGCACTGTATGTATAGTCTTGCACAACCGACCTTTAACAAGACTAGTATTATAGCGATATGTAAATGAAGCCACAATTCCCAATTTATACGATAATATATTTTAATAGCAACCCGTCGCCACAACGGTTTGCTGACTACTCCCCATAACACGTCAGTGTTTACATTAACCGTTCCGAAAAAAAAGTATTGTCACGCTGAATCGCAGATCACAGGCGTAGACAGAAAAATATACTTATTAGTCTATTATAAAATTAAAATAAATGCAACTAATAAACTAACACCCACTCCACTATGCAAAATATAACGTTATCATAATCTTAACACTAATAATAATAATAATCATAACATAATATAATAGTAATCGTAACACTCGGCCATCCTACATCTAGGTCGTCCTCGACTTTCTTTTATTGCTCCTGAAACAAAATAATTACGCAAAAAAAAATATATATACATATATCCATGCTTTATTTTATTTTGTATCGGTATTTCCTTTTCATTCGATAATATATTTTTTTTTTTTTTTTTTTTTTTTTTTTTTTATGGTAAACTTCAATACCTACGTATATTTATTTTAGTGATTATTATTGAAATAATTTTGACTAGTTGTTTTATTTTCCTTATACTTTTAAGGTTCTCTTATATTTTATGCTTTAATTTAGCTTTATGCTCGCATTAGAGCTTTACTTTAGAAGGTTTTTATGCTCGCTAGAGCTTTGCTTTTAATACATTTTTATGCTCGCATTAGAGCTCTGTTTTAGCCTTCTAAAAGATCTATCAGTTCATCTGTACTATTTACAGAACTATCCGATTCGGACTGTTCCAAAACTCCACCAGTATACATTTTTAACTGGTCGGCTGGGACAGTGACCGCATATTTTTTATATCCTTTCATGCCCTTTAGAGCTGAAATCGTATATCTGTCGTTCGGATGAGTCTGACTTATTTTGTATGGGCCACCAAACTTTACACCTGTTTTCCTACGCACTTCCTTTTGTGCGTTTTCTGACCCAGACCAAAGCACCAAGTCACCCACCTTGTACGATTTTGCAGGTTTTCTTTTTGAGTCAAAGTTTTGTTTCATTTTTAATGCTTGCTTATCCATGTTTGCTTTTGCTATTTGCGAATCTTGTGTTCTATCTACCCTTGCCATAGTCCGGTCTAAATCAGGGTGCTTTAATTGGTCAAACCCAAACATTAGTTTATGCGGTGTCATCCCTGTACTAACATTTATAGAGTTATTTATACCCCACACGGCATCAGGCAGAACTGAACACCATTCATTTTCATCGGATATACTAGTATTAATGGCAGTTGTTAAAGTTAGGTTATACCTTTCCACTCGGCCGTTTGATCTAGGAGAAGCGACAGCATTCAGGATGTGTTGAAATTTATAATTTTGAGAAAATTCTTTAAATTCCTTACTTTTAAAAGCCTTTCCGCAATCTGAAACAATTCTTTTAGGCACAGAAAATAGGCTAAAAAGATCTTTCAAAATTTTTATCGTTTCACCCGATCTCACGGATTTTGAAGGTCTGGCAAATAAATATTTCGAGTATGAATCAACTACCATTAATATATATGAATATCCTCCAACACTTTTAACAAATGGACCCAGATGGTCAATGTGCCACGTATGTAAAGGCTGTTCTGGTTTGTCAATTGGGAAAAGAAACCCTTCCTTTCTACCATATTGACCACGCTTATAAGCACAGTCTAAACACCCATAAACATATTTTTTAATAAATTTTGTCATGCTTTGGAACCAAAATTTGCTTTTAATTAAAGACTCGCATTTTTTATAACCCAAATGACCCACATCGTCATGGTACTTTCTAAGAATATTAAATCTTGCCGTTTTCGGAATAATAAGTTTTTCTTTGTTATCCAAAGTTTTTCTATAAAGTCTGTGATCTTTTAAGAGGTAGGTATTTTTAGTTTGTTTATCACAATCGTTAGATTTCAATTTTTGGTAAATTAGATTTAATGCAGGGTCTTGCAGTTGAATGCTTAAAAACCAATCGTTCGTTCCAATAATTAGAGTATTCGTTAAGGGGATGTTGCGACTGAGAGCATCGACGTGAAGCATTCTATTTCCAGGACGATGTTTTATTTCAAAATCATAGTCCTGGATAGTCAACCACCATCGAGCTACACGAGGCAGTGAGTCGCGTTTTGTGAATGTAGAACGCACAGCCGCACAATCAGTCACGACTGTAAAATGAATTCCCGCTAAGTAAATATGAAACCTTTTTATTGACTCTACTACAGCTAATGTTTCGAGTTCATAGGAATGGAAAACTTTTTCGTCTCTACTGGTTGCCCTACTAAAGTACATGACTGGCTTGAAAGAAAATTCATGCATTTGTAGTAAAATTCCTGCAACTCCGGACGAACTAGCGTCCGTGTGAAGTTCAGTTTCTAGACTTGGATCATAGATACTCAGAATTGGCCTAGATGTGAGTAACTTCTTAATTTCATTAAATGCATTTTCCTGTTCAGTGCTCCAAGTGGAAGAAACATCTTTCTTTAATAAGTTGCTTAACGGAGAAATAATCATGGCATGGTGTTTTATAAATTTTCTAAAGTATGAGCTCAGTCCCAAAAACTGACGTAACTGATGCACAGTTTTTGGCTTTGGAAAATCTGCTACCGCATTTATTTTCTGTTGACCAGGTTTAATACCCTCTGAACTAATTTCATACCCTAAATAATCTATACTAGTTTCAAAAAAAAAACATTTTTCCACATTTAGTTTTAAATTGGCATCTTTTGAAATTTCCAACACTCTTTTCAGGGTACCTATACCATTTTCAATTGTATCTGAAGCAATTAAAATGTCATCCAGATAAAGGCTTATTTGATCTTTTAGTTCAGCAAAAAGATTATTTATTAATCGTTGAAATGTTATTGGTGCGTTAGAGACGCCAAACGGCATGCGTAAAAACTCAAATTGACCATCTTGAGTCACGAAGGCCGTTTTGCTTATTGAATTTGCTGACACTTTGATTTGATAGTAGCCTTGGCTTAAATCAAGACTTGAAAAATATTTCTTGCCCCTCAGACAATTGATCTGGTCTTCGATGTGATTTAAAGGATACCTATCCTTAATAGTTTGTGCATTTAATTTGCGATAATCAACACATAGACGGTGGTCGCCATTTTTCTTTTTTACTAAGACAGCAGGACTAGCAAAAGAGGAATTAGAAGGTCTTATTATATTGTTTTCTAAAAGATCCTGAACTTTTGCTCTTATGACAGCTTTATCTGCTTCAGAACACCTATACGGCCGATAAAAAATCGGTTCTGACTTTTCCAAATTTATTTCAAATTCAATTAAATCCGTAACACCTAATTCCGATGTATTTTTAGCAAAGCATTCTTGATAATTTGATAAAAGTGTAAAAAAACAAGATTTTTCAGTTTGGCTTAACGCTTTTTCGTTAATTTTTACTTCGGTAATATTTAAAGACATAACAGATTTACTTTGGATGACTTCTGAATAATTTTTCGGCAAATCAATTTGAAAAGCACGCCCTAAAATGCGGCCCTGCTGCATACATAATTGTTGAGTACTATTATTAATAAGTACTACTGTGTGTTGGTCAGTATCGATCATGCAACTAGGAATAGAATATTTTCCGTTTTTGTTACTTTGCGTTGTGGCAGAAAATAATAGCATACAATTTAGGTTAGTTTTTTGTATCGGTACAGACAGAGCTGAATATGGTTCAACTTGTACATCACTTCCTAAACGTATGGGGATTTTATTTTTAGTTGTATATTCTTGTAATTGAAATGAACTCCCCTGAATTGTCAATAAAACATTTTTGTGATTAATAATAGGTTGGCCCACTATAATTTCTGTGGTGCCCAGATCAAAGTCTACGAAATGTACTGGTGCAATTATAAAAAAATCGTTAAAAGTAAATTTTAAATCGGCTTTTCCTTTTGGAAACAAAAATTCGTCACCAAAACCTTTAACTACAATGTCAGAATTTTTCAGGGCAATGTTATTTAGTTTATTTAAAAGTGAACACTTTGCAACATTTAATTCACTGCCTGTGTCCAAATAAGCTCGACATGGTACCCCATTGATTAATACATCAAAATTGAAAAAACTATTATTTTGTACTGACCTTTTTAATAAATGCACCTTCGCTGACTTTAGATGGAAACAGTCCTCTCTCAAATGTCCCCTTTTGTGACAATGGGTGCACTCCTTTATGTTTGTTCTGTTGTAAATGTTGTCCGAAGAAGGCCCACTCGAAGGCCCCGCTTTGTTATGGCTATCCCTGAAAAAACAATTTCGAGAGATATGACCAGATTTTTTGCAAATAAAGCATGTTTGAGGGTTTTCCCTGGAATTTGCCTTCTTGAATTGATTTTTAGGTTCATTTTTTTCAGTTATTTCTTTGTCCAATTTGCACAAAAAGCCACGAAAAAGTTCATCTGGTGTTCGGAAATTAGCAGATTTAGCGGTGCCCTGATGTTCCACTGGTAGCCCATCAACGATGCAAGAAACTGCATTCGTGTCCGATATTTCACAATTTCTTATAAGCATGCATTTGGAATAGTAATAATGAAGCATACTTTCCTTTGTTGATTTTCTTCTCTCGAGCATTTTTTTTAAGTTGTCCACAAAATATGCATGGGACGGAAATGCGTTTATAACGGCCTCCTTCCATTCTTCCCAGGTTTTATTATAATCCAGCAGTCCATTGTACCAAGTTCTAGCCATTCCAGCAAGTTTAGTTTGCAAAAAGTAAGATTTCTTTAAATCATTCCAGCTATAGATTAACGCCAGCTGTTCGATTTTGTTAAGCCACATAATGGCATTTATCTCCCCTATTTCCGGATCAAAACTTGGCACTAATTCGCACTGTGTCAAATTTTCAGAATTTCCCTGCGGCTGCGGCACCACATTATTTAGAAAAGTGTTATTAGTAGGCATTTGCATTTGCCCAATAATGTCTTGCACTTTTTTGGCAATTATATCATCAATTCTTTTTTTCTTAAGTTTTCGGGCCGCGTGTTCCGAGTCACTATCACTACTAGACGCACTAGACGAACTTGTGTATCTTTTCCGCACTCTTTCATTTTTTTGTTTCATGTTTTTACGGCTTTTCCGCTTGTTATGGTTTTCCAAGTGGTTTTCGTCGACATTTTGGTCGTCCCTGCATTCACTTTCACTTTTATCACTCATTTTCCCTACGTAGAATAATCCCACTTCTGATATATTATAGCGATATGTAAATGAAGCCACAATTCCCAATTTATACGATAATATATTTTAATAGCAACCCGTCGCCACAACGGTTTGCTGACTACTCCCCATAACACGTCAGTGTTTACATTAACCGTTCCGAAAAAAAAGTATTGTCACGCTGAATCGCAGATCACAGGCGTAGACAGAAAAATATACTTATTAGTCTATTATATAATTAAAATAAATGCAACTAATAAACTAACACCCACTCCACTATGCAAAATATAACGTTATCATAATCTTAACACTAATAATAATAATAATCATAACATAATATAATAGTAATCGTAACACTAGATAAACGTTGAACCCTCGTTGAGCTGGTCTGGACCCGTATTCCTTGTACTGTGGAATTCCATAGCAACACGTCGCTTTGCTTATATTGTATTCTGTGCACTTCTGTCAATACGACTAGACTAACTTGTCCCCTTTCCCCGCCCATGTCATAAACTCAATACGTGAGGACGTGTTGTTTCGTTTTTTCCACACGACTTCTATCAGCCAAATTTGTCAATTTGTCATTATTTGTCATTATTTGTATTCAATGGATCGACGGTGGTGGTTTTTTACGTTTTGTGTGTTTCAGTTCCACTGTGGAGGTGTTTTTCGGTATTGCCAGGAAGCAACCCTCTCTTATCACAAAGTAGATCCATGTCCCATGTTTGATGGCAAATAAGTGTCTGATGTGTTTGAATCGATAGGATGGACCATGGATCCCAAAACAATGATTGATTCCACTCTTTTTAAAGTAGAGATATTTTTGCTCGTCCTGATCACACATTTCTGAGATATGACCAAAATTCCTGTTTTATTCAGAGTCACATCTTCACGGACACCATCACAAATGATTGCTACTTTGTTTTGATCTGCACTGATAAACATCCAGGTATAAGGAGTATTTAGACGCTTTCATATTATATTTGACACCAAACTCTTCTTTTTAATTGTGCAAGAAGTACTCTGACATCGCTGATAGAGTTCATCGATGACGCAGTTGGAAGAAGTGTCTATAATTCGGGTTGTAGTCGGTGAACAAATGAATGAGTTTTGTCCGATGCTGATGCAGCCTTTCAACTCAGCTTTACTGAGCTGGAAATATAACTGTGAATTGTAGTCCACTGCTATGAATTCATTTGGTACATCAAATATTGAGTAGGCTTCTTTTGATATTTTTGTCGGGATAGGTGTTGATTTGATGAGTGAAAACTCATTTGTCTCAGATATGATGATATATCCAATGATGTGAATGGAATCTTTGCTATGGTCGACTTTGGTCTGCAGAATTGGGTAGGAAATTATTTTGATATTTGTCGGGAGCTTTTTGTTAGCTGATTCGGTTTCTTCAACCTGAGATGGAAAGATTGTTTCGAAGAAATGTCCACGATATGTCTAGAATTTTTTGGTGATAATCCATGACTTCATCTATATAATTAGCCACAACTTGATATACATTCAATAGATGAATATTGAGTTTGTTCTCATCAATTAGTTTGTACCAGTTCTGCATATTATCAACATCTCCAATACCTTCATTGAGTTTTTTCCTAAATCTTTTCAACTGATGGTCAATTCTAATCTCTGTGTCATTAAATGACGTCAGTGCATTTAACATGAGTTTTGCTTGATGATTAGATGTTCTGATGAGCTTCTTCTGATTCTTGTCCAGTTGATCAATATCTTCGTGAACTTCGTCGTTCACTCCAAATACTGATGTTAGCAATTTTCCAATAAGACCTCGTTTTCTACGCTTCTTGATCACACTTTGCATTCCTTTGTTCATCCATTCAACTTGACGTTGTTTTTATTGGAGGTGATAAATTAGCGATGTGCATTCAGTGTTCGATGCTAATTCTCTGGCCCTCCCACACAGGGAGGACACCTGCCGAATTGACGCCACGATGTTGGTGGTATCGTTGATTATCCTGGATTTATTGAATCGTAGCTCCATTTTGAATATTCCTCTTTCTATACTTGCATGGCCAATGTGCTCGATAAAAAGACCTGGAGGTGGAAAGTATGTATGATATTGAGCCATGCTGTTTCTTGAGATGGACATGAATATCAATGCCGTGATCACTGCTCTCCAAATCTTTCTATAATTCTTTGGTGTGGAATGCTGATCTTGTTCAACTTTTGATTGCTTTGTTTCTGACTCGACACTCTCTGTTGGGATGAGTATCAGTTTATGAATAGGTTGTTTTATGGAACCTCCTTCAGATCTTCTCAAAGTGACAACTCGCACCATCTTATCGTCTTTTGATGGCTTAGCCATTTATCACGTTGCTGCAACTGATGTGAGTAGTTCGATGTCCACATTTTCCAGAAATCCTTTTTAATCTTCTGTACTAATCTACATCTATCTGTGAGATTTGATGTGATTGCTGTGGTGATTGGATCTGGAGGTTCTACCATGGATCTTCCGATTAGAAAATGACCGGGAGTTAGTATAATCAAGTCATTTGGATCATTTGCCAAGTCATAAACCCAAGTAGATGGCCTTTCGGTAGAATAACTGATTTCCATCCATCAGAAGACGATAAGATGGTGCTTATCGTCTTCTGATGGATGGATATCAGTTATTCTGCCATGAGGCCATCAACTTGGGTTTGTGTCTTGTTCCTTGATAATCACAAGATCCCCTACCCGTGTACTGACATGTAGGCTTTGCCATTTATAACTTTGCTGCAACTGATGTAACCAGTCCGATGTCCACATTTTCCAGAAATCTTTTTTCAATCTTTTGTACTAACCTCCATCTATCTGTGAGATGTGATTGCTGTGGTGATTGCATCTGGAGGTTCTACCATGGATTTTACGATTAGGAAATGACCAGGGGTTAGAATATTCAAGTCATTTGGATCATTTGCCAAGGCATACAATGGTCTGGAGCTTAGGCAGGCTTTGATTTGATACATGAGTGTTTCTGGTATGTTAAGCAGGTCTCTCCAATGACTCGTCGCAAGTGGTACTTCATAGACTTTACAGCAGCTTCCCATATTCTGCCAAAATGTGATGCTGCTGGAGGTATGATTGTGTCCCAACTGATGCTAGGTCGTCTTGAATTTGACAATTCTGGAAGGTCGTGACGATTTCCTCTTGGAAGATTCTACTGGCACCTACAAAGTTGGTGCCGTTGTCACTATAGAGATAAGCATACAGCGTCCTCTTCGTGAAGTAAATCGTCTGAAAGCGGCCAAGAAGGAATCGGATGACATGTCGCTTACAACTTCTAAATGAACTGCCTTGGTTCCAAAACATACTGTATGTATGTATCCTTTGTATGCCTTGTGTCCTCTTCTTTTGATTGTCCGAATTTGCATTGGGCCGGCATAGTCCACGCTTGCGTGCTCGAACGGATGAGATGGTGCTACTCTAGATGCCGGTAAATTCCCCATAAGTTGTTCCGCTGTAGCTGCCTCAAACTGCATTTTATACATTTCCAATTACCGATTTAACTGCCCGTTTTGCATTCATAATCCAAAACGATTTTTTTATATATGCCAGTGTGAGCTGGTTTCCTCCATGTAATATCTGATGGTGAGTGTCAAGGATAATGAGCCTGGTCAAATGACTATTGCTGGGTATGATTTTCGGACGCCTGTTGTCGTATGGCAGATGCGATTTTTTGAGTCTTCCTCCAACTCTCAGCATGCCTTTGTGGTCCAATACTGAGAGGCATCTTTTCTTGAAGTGCTCTCATTTCTTCTTTGAAATGATATTGTTGTTCTTGCTTGACCAATGACTGTGGAGTTGAATTCAGCTCATAGAAAAGTGAATATAATATCAGTATATTTCAATCACTTTTCTATGATTGAGCTCTTCAACCATTAAAGGGCCCTTTTTCTGCCAGTTTCGTTTGAGTAGCCGACGACAATATATTAGGACTCGTATCATCTTGGTGAGCGAAGAAAATCTGTTGGTAAGTTCGATTGATGTGTTTATGGTTTCTGCTACAGTTGTTTAGTGACACAGTTTCACTTCTTCTGTAACAGGGGGTATTTCTATTTTTCGTGACATCAGTTCCATAGTGGTATTTGACGCTAGCCAGTCTGGACCATTCCACCACATCTTGAACTGTTTTAGTTTAGTTGCATCCATTCCTTTTGAGATGACGTCTGCAGGGTTATCCGAGGTTCTGACACGATTCCAACTCTTGTCTGGCAGTAAGGAATTTATCTCTGCTACTCGGTTTGCCACAAAAGACTTCCATCTTGTGACATCTACCTTTATCCATGATAGTGTTATCATTGAGTGTGTCCAGGCATATTTTTCTACTTCCTCCATTGATAGTGCTGTGATGGTTCATCTCATGAGTTTTGCAAAAAGCACAGCTGCACATAGCTCCAGTCTCGGTAATGTTGTTCTTGATCTGGCAGGAGCAATCTTAGATTTGGCTGTAAGAAGTGTTATTTTGGGTGGATCTCTCTTGCCTCTGACTTTGAGATAAATTACGGCACCATAAGCTCTTTCAGATGCGTCTCAAAATCCATGTAGTTTCATTGACTGTTCAAATAATTTATTCGTCTCCCATTTGCGACAAATCAATCTCAAGATCAAAGGTCCCCATGATTTGATGTCCATATTCAAATTGCTGAGTGCCTCTACACATTCTTTCATTGTATCGTGTAGTTGCTTTAGCTTGAATGCCGATTCGTGCGGAATTGGTGGTTGTCCAAAATCTTGTCTATCATTTTATTGATGATTAATCGTTCGTTGGAATATCTCTTCTCTAGTATATTCCAGCTGGTGACGTAGTTGTCACTTGTTATCTGTAGAGGCTGGATAACTCTGCTTGCTTCTCCTCGTAAGTGTGTTTTTAGATATTTTATTTTCTCAACGTCACTCAGATCTTTATTCTCATAAATAATTTTCTTGAATATGTCCCTGCAGGTTGACCATTCTTCATTGGAACCGTCAAAGAATGGCAGTTTCACCTGAGGTAGTGCTATAAAAGTTGACCTTGGTTATTGTATAATCACTGTTGACGGGTTTGTTGTAGGTAGTATGCTGTTTGTCTCTTCATCTGTTTGTAGTTGAAGAAGTATCTGTTCGTGTTTTTTCTCAATGTTTTTATGAGTAGTCTTGTATGGTATGTAGTTCGACTGCATCTCGAGTTGTATGTATATATCAGATATGAGCTTCCATGTTCCGCTCATCAATTGCTGACGACGATTTTTTGGAGTATGATCGTCTATCTCTTTGAGGGTGTCGTTTAGAATTTCTTCTGATTCAGAATTTGAAGCAGTGTCGGTTTCTATGGGTTGGATTTTCCTCAAACCGTCTTCTATATACTTCAATGTCTCATTATAAACCCCTTTGAGTTAATCGAAATACTTTTTGATGTAGTAATCGTGGGTAGGAAGATTCATCTCGTTCATCTGCTTGTCTTTCTTTCGGATTGTGGTACATAACGCTTGCTCTAATGTGTTTTCATCATCAAAATATTGCCTTGTTTTTCTGTTAGATGGATCTTTTTTCATGTTTTAGGATGCGTTGAATCTCTTGACCTTGCTGCTCTTGTTCTAGTACAAGCTGGCCCATATCTTCTTTTGGGTTGGCCATGATGTTTGATTATGATTTTTTTTTTATAGAATGTGATAGACCGGCTGGCAATAATTGTTGTACTGAAGAATTTGAATTGGATGGCTTGAAGTTGCTTCACTATAAAAGGCCTGGAATTGCTTCAATAGCATTGAGTTGCTTCGATGTAGAAGGCTTGGAGCTGCTTCGCTGTGGAAGGCTTGTAGTTGCTCCGCTGTGGAAGGCTTGGAGTTGCTTTGCTGTGGAAGGCTTGGATTTGCTTCAGTGTAGAAGGCTGTAGATTTGCTTCAGTGTAGAAGGCTTGGAATTGCTTTTGCTCGGAGGACCATGAGAAGGCGTTTTTAAAAACTGAGGATGACCTTTTGATATTCTGCTGATAGCTCTATACCGTGTAACTGGTTAAGGCTTTTGTTGTTGATTGTATGTTGTGAATGAAACACCGTTTGGTTTAGTACTGATTTATTGTACAATATGAACATCTATAAATACTAAAGATAATCCATAAAAAAGCGTACGTATTGAGAGTGCTCAGGCTGAAAGATTGTATGATCTTGCATTCTTGTGATATCAATTACTTGTCGGTGCTGTCCAATGAAAACGTACACCTTACATCATGTTAATCATGTTTGTTTATAATAACGATATGCGAAACTTGTATGAAGCAATTTAATAACTATGGGTCAGCTACTGTTCTATTTTCCTTATTCTAATTTGATTATTTGATATTTGACTAAAATATATATTGATGTGTAATCTTGAAGATTTTCTCAAGATTAGATAGGATTCATGAAAGTTGAAGAAAGTGAAGTCACTGCAAGGCCACGTCTCATTTTTCCGCGGCCCAACCTCTTTATTTGGGGGTTCAGGCGTTAAAAAAAAAATAAAACATTTTATTCATGTCCACAAAATATGTTCTAGTTTGGATTTATAAAACTTTAGAGAAATTAAATGGACTCTAAAGCTTGCTGTGGTTTTCCCCACCCTCACCCCCATTATCTACTATCATACTAGATTCTACGTGGTTCCTAACGATTCAATGAAAAAATGTTCTCCGTATTGCCCAGTCTTCTCGATATAGAGGATGTTCCAAAGAGAATGGGACATAAGGTTACAGCTGATTTCTCACAAGAAATTTTGCGATCTACCTTAACTTGTCAATTCCAAAAGTTGTTATTGTGAGAGATACGGCCAGATTTTCGCAGTAGACATGAAGCAATGATTTTCCAACAACTAGATAAAGCCCGAGATCTCTTTGTGTGTCACATGTTTATTCATTGAGGGGAGAGAGGGATTCTTGCGAGAATTCTTGCGAGTTTGCCAAACTGCAAATTTAATAAGTAGCTACCTTGTATTCGAAGTATTTTTATTCTAATTAAAAATACTCTTTACTCTATCAGCGCATCCCTAGTAGTTACCAATTATATTATATGTACATTTTTAGATCACTAGTGGTAATAAGACATTTTCAATGAGACATATATTTTTCCATGAACCTTGGTTACTTATGTAGACACGATGCAACAAAATACATCTGACAACATGACACAAATGCCTATCTGAGATCAACCAATCTCAGCTGATAGTCATTGTAACCAATCATAGCCTGTAGCTCCCTTGGAACACTGTTGTCGGCTTGTTCAAAACTCAATATTTTGGAAGGCCGAACAGCTGATTTATGTGAAATGAAATGTATCAATAATCAGTAAATTATAACTGTCCAATAACAACAACGATATTGAAACAAAGAAAAAATTAAAACATATCCTCGTTAATACACTGGTTGATACCTTTTAATAAAAAGTAAAAATTCTGATCGCTTTTCATTTGCAACAAGGCAACGTTGAACGAATTCAACGGACGAGATGTATATAATAACATGTACGCAAGTTCTAGTGGGTTCTATGTTCTAGGACATGAAGGATATCGAGAGTTGATCAAGCGGAAGGCATCTGTGTTGTTTGTAATATTGACTTTGATAAGAGGGTGATGATGAAAACGGATCCTTACTAAAAAAATAGAAGTTGATACAACTGATGAGATTAGTAAAACATTTTTTCTTAGTTCAAAAAACCAGAGAGGCAATGTTCGCCAAAAATCTTCTCATCTTTAATGAAGTTTCATAATCTACGGCAGTGTTGATGTAAAAGTCGGAAAGCTCTCACAGAATATCAAACAAGTGAAAGAGGACATGATGGAAAAAGTGGCGGTGCAATGTGAAACAAACACTTTGATATGATAATTTCCAGAATGATATGCAAACCAGATTTATCGAAAACTCTACAGTACAGGGTGTTCACAGATAAATGGACCCCCTCATTAACTTTTTAATTTCATGTTTGGGAAAAAATGTTTCAAATGAAAGTTTGATGGTTTAAAATGAATTTTGTAAAAACAAGTTTTTCACATATCGTCGACTTAATCTGCATAATGCGTAACTCCACTTTTTGCAAAAATAGTGTTTTAGTGCCATCTGATAGAAGACATCGCAACCTATGACCCAGCAAAGAGCGTCTTCAAAACTTAACCCGTTCATTTGTTATTTCAAAAGTAGAAAATTTCGTATCTGCTCACACCACAACCTCATTTGGCAAAACGCGAAATAAAATTTCGAAAAATCTCTCCAAAACAAGTGAAAAAACGCATAGGTTCTCGTTATGTTGTCATTTTTTCTATTCATCAAATCCTGAACTTTTAATTTAACTTGGGATATTTTATTGGAAAACCTTTTTTTGTGTACCCTAAACAGTTTTTAAAAGTGGAGTTACGGGTTTTGCAGATTAAGCCGACTATATACAGGGTGTTTCAGAACTTCTGGGCATAGTCCAACTTTCTTACTTCAAATCGTCACCCTATTTTTTTATTTTATTTTTGCATTCTCTGGAAAATTCTAAACATTTTTCATATGGCATACCCTATACCTACCCAAAGTCAACCAATAAGTATAAATATATTAACATTAGAAATTTGCTATTTTTCGAGCATGTTTTGAAATGTATGGAATTATTTGGAAACCTTGGAAACGAGGTAATAGACCGTTTCCATGTGACGTAGAAGACATCTGATTCCTGAAAAAGCATGTTACACGATCACAGTAATTTTCTTTTTGGAAGTACAGTGAGAGTTCAAAATTTTAGGTTGAAGTCGCCAAGGTTGTCAAAGTCACGCTTACGCCAAATTCAATGTGGATGGTAGCATATGATTTCTGTTTGCCAAACGGAAATTTGACAGTTCCACTTCGAAATTAAATTGAATGTGACTCAGGAATAACTTCAACCTTAAATTTTCAAATATGTCACGATGATTTTAATGTGTCACTTTCAGGAATCAGCTGAGATACGTGACGTACTTGGAAACGATCTATTTTTAATAGATGTCAACTTCTCAAAAAATGTTTTAACAACTTACAGGGTGACCCAATTTCATCCGACAATATTTAAAATTTAGATTCTACTAATCAAAATGAACAATCTCTAATCTATGGACATTTATTCTGAAAGACGACGAAATAGCCCCTTGAACCATGACAAAATCCAGTCAAACAATAGGAGTTATATCCATTTAAAAAAAAACTTCTGAAAATAGACTAAATAATTTAAAGGTTTTCATAAAATAAAAATTGTCCCTTTTAATAACTAAGTAGAATCCGAGGTGGAATCCTAATTTGAAATATGGTATGATAAAACTGGGTCACCCTGTATGAATAAAGAAAATATTTCGACATTTTCCTTATCTCAATATGACATGTTCAAAACTTTCTTGAGAATTTGACATCCATGAACAACTCGTTCGTTTCCAAGGTTTCGAGATAATACCATACATTCATCGCATTTATCTATTATTATGGGAAGCAATTCTACACGCTTGATGCCAGGATGAGATAGAAGATACCGCTGTACTGTATGTTTTTCGCATAAGTCTATAATTTTCTATCGCGAGAGGACTGTCCCCTCACGATAGAAAAGGATAGACTTATGCGAAAATCAAGCCAACACTAAACAGTACAGCGGGATCTTCTATCTCATCCTGGCATCAAGCGTCGCTCGTTGTTTGAATGGGACGGTTCCCATATAGAGTTAATAGATATATGATTCATCAAGATAGAATCATAAGAGTCGCTAAGGAACATTCAAACAGTGATAGAAAAATGGGATCGGTAGGTGAAGCTTAAAGTAGCTGCAGTATGGCGACGATAGACAGGGGCAAACTAGCTCACACATAGAAATACTCCAGGATAGTAACTCTAGATTTAAACTGACTACACCCATTTGGACATGTTTTTTTTTGCAAATTATGAAAAATTGTCATTTTTGGTCATCTCATTGATGCCACAGCTCTTAATTCCTTTATTTCATGGATTTTATCTATCTTATAATTTTTAAATATGGTTATCATAAATAATGTCCTTGTATATTTTGATAATGGTCTTTGATTCAACATTAAATATAACATAAAAAAGAAATTTTAGTGAAAAAGTATTGAATAAGCTGGGGTACAGAATCACCACAGTTGGTATACTTCATTGGGTATTGAGTCAGTCAGTAAAACGAAGGTTAAGGGAAACACTCTCTAGAAATCATCATAGATGAGAATACCAACTTGGTGAATATCATCGAATGAAGATTTCTATGGTAAATAAGTACAAATGACGAATTTCGAGTTAAGGTAAAGTAGTGAAGGGGGTGGCAAGAGAACAAAATTTGATTAAAGCGCGATGTTATTAAACCCCGCCCCATGTTTGATAATGCCGTGTTCCAAAAATGGGCATTATTTAATTTCCAATACAAAAAAATATCAGTGATTTTAAATATACTCAGTTACATTAGAAGTGTAACACCGACTAATTTCCCATAAGACTCAATGTGAACATGACTTAATACAAAGCTTCATACCTGCTCCATATCACCTTTGAAAAAAAAATATCGAATTGACCAAAATAACAAAATGACAAGAATGAATGAAACCTCAATATTTAAGCATAGTAGAAATTCCATTTCTACCCGGAAGCTCTATCAAGTGTTTCAAAATTTTGAAGTCAAACTAGCAATGTAATTAGCATTGGGTAGAATGTACTGGAAACCCAAAACACTCTATAGAGTTTCCTGGGAGAAACGGAGTTTCTCCTATGCTAAAATGCATTCATGTTATGTGATTAGACATGATTTGCAAATCTCAACCATATAAATATTCTAGTAAACTTGGCACCAATTTCATATTTTGGTCCTGTATCATACTATACTAACCTATGAAATGTGATTCCAGTCGACTTTTTCTTATCGATAGCGTCTCTACTCGCAACAACCATGCATACATTTCAAAACATGCTCGAAACAATAGCAAATTTCTGACGTCAATATCTTCTTATGGGTTGAATTTGGGTATAGAGTATTCTTTATAAAAAATGTTTAGAATTTTCTGGAGAATGCAGAAATCTAACAGCAAAAAATATGGTTGTAATTTGAAATAAGAAAGTTGGATCACACCCAGAAATTCTGAGTGTATGTGTACAGAGTGTATATGTGAAAACCTTGTTTCCACAAAATTCATTTTGAACCATCAAACTTTCATTAGAAACTTTTTTTTCCCAAACATCAAATATAGAAGAATGGGTGGGTCCATTTAACTGTGAACTAACTAACCCAAAACCCGGCAACATTGAATCAAAGGCATTGGACGATGAAAAAACAGCGATTGGATTATCGCTCAAATTATATTTCAATTTTCAAGTTTTCGTTTTATACAGTCTGTCGCAGATAAGATGAATACACCCCTGTATTTTCCTTATTTGAAAAGACTGTATAATAATAGGGGTGATCTTCTCAGTTCAGTTGAGGATCGCATTGATCAACGTCTGACTATCAAGAAACTCACTGGATGGGTCAGGGCGTTGCTAAGAAGTATTGTCAAAGAACAAATCAATGAGAAGGTACATGATAACTTTGTTTGGATGTTGGCTACTGAAACTAAATATTATGCTCTTCCGCTGTAAACGAGGCTCAACTTACCATCCTGACGACCCGTGGACACGAAATTTCTGGATTTTTTCAAGGATTTCATAGACGACGACCACAGAACACATAAACAAAGTTTAGAAGTCAAACTGACGTATAAAATTTTACGGAACAATGCGCCAGGGAATGCAGTGGATGCGAATCGATTTATTAGACTTTGATAATGTATTATTATAGATTTCTACAATTATTTAACAGATTTCTATACATCGTTTATGTGTAAGATTGCCGTGTATTAGAATCAGCTGATCTCCTAAAAGTTTCATCTAATGCGTGATTAAAAAAAAAAGATAAGACATTTAAGCAAAATAACGTCATCTTGTGAGCCTATATCTACAAAAACTACATATCATTTCCTTCTTGAAATAAGGATATTGTTACCAGTCAAAATTTCACTCACAACATCACTTCATTTTGCTTCACTGTTCAATCTTGTATTTTTTTTTGTATCATGTTCGAGCGTATTTTAGTACCAACATGGCTTTATAAAAAAAGAATTAAAAGTTGTTATATTTTTTTTACATCGCTATTAATATATTTCAAAAATATAACAGAATAATAACAATATATGTAGGTAATTCAAAAACCTGGTAGGGGTTTAGTTTTCATGTTGCGCCTTCTTTGGTTTTCAAATATCTTGTGAGCCTCAAGTTAAATTGGATCAATATTCATACCCAACCTAAGCATATTGTCAAATTTGGTGTCTCTACTTTTTACAATTTTATTTATGTTGCGACACCACCAGAACACGGCACACCTGGTAAAAAGTTTACAAATTCTTTCTCTCAAATTATGAGCAATTTAATATATTGATATTGAATGACTCAATCAAGTGACTAAACAAAATTTTTGGAATGTGCCTTTTAGAACAAAATACTGGTATTATGTAAAAGAGACGATTCAGAGAATTTGAAACTAAAAAATGTAAATAGTTTCCAGGTCTTGTCAGTCGTTCCTTTTCATTTTGCCTTACTTCAATAACGTCGTGACCTAGAAGAGAACCATCTCGATTTGATAAATTATTTTTGCATAATTCACAAGATGGACTCCTTTTGAGTATGCAACGAAGCCGTCACCATCTACACCATCGTACTAGAACTAACTTCTGTTTTTCTACACAAAACACGACCACTGGTAATTTTAGAAATAACATCATTGTCGTCGGCAAGAGGTGCTACCCCAGGAATTAATTCATTTATTAAAAAACATCTCAAATGATCAAGATATTCTACACAAGAATCTTTCTGACAATTTGAAGAATGGTAGTGTGCAGCTTAAAAATTATTCACTATGAGAGTTTTGAATGAAGCTATAAAGTGATCGGAACATTGAGATTTGTGTTTTTTGCACCATGACTACGAATGTAGATGAAAAAGTTTTCCAAAGGATCCTGGTTGAAAGGCCGTCGACAAAAATTTGAAACTATGAGCTTCTAACAACAGTTTTCCATGTGGAGATATCCAGGAAGTGTGAATTTCAATCTTTGGATGAAGGATTGAAGATAAACTTATCCTTTTCCACAGTCCACTGCCTTCAATGCACTTCTTCAAAACTCTTGATGCTGAGTCTTTCGGGACACAGCAAGCTTCAGAGGTTTTGCCTGAGCTGATTTGTTTCTAACATTGAGACTGTCAAAGAGGGAGTCCAGAAAAAGGATCATTTCAGCAGTATCCTCAACTTCCTTTGGTAAATTATGATTATCCTTGGTGTCTGAAAATAAAATGATTCAAATAAATGCGTAATATAAAATATTTGAAATCTTTCACCACCACAGTTTTTCTTTACATACACGAGACATTATAGATTTGGATAAAAATGTCACTTAAACAGGGTTATTGATTATAAATGCCCCCCCAATCTAACTTTTTAATTTGACGTTTTAGAAAAAAGTGTTCCGGATGAAAGTTTCATGGTTGAAAATGAAATTTTTAAAAAACCTGTTTTCACATATACAGGGTGTTCCAAAAATTCTGGGCAAGGTCTAACTTTCTTATTTCAAATTGATACCCTGTTTTTTTATTTGATGTTGATGATAAAAAAAAACAAACAAATTAATGATTTTTTCGTTTTTTTTAATTTTTTTTTTGTTTTTTGAATTTTTTTGATAGGAAAATGTATCCCCTTCTAAAATATATAAAAATGAATATACCATTACATTTGAGTTTTTTGGAAAAAACTCAAAAACATGCTACCATTTCAGTTAACGCCATCTAGCGGCGACGGCGAAGGTCAAAAATTCAAAACCAAAAAAGTTTTTTTTTAAGTGCTCTTTCATATGAGCCCAAGCTCATTTGAATCGGTCAAGCGAAACGGGAGAAATCTCCGTTTGTTTAATAAAACAATTGAACTTCCCCCACCACTCGATTATGATAGATAGAAAAAAACATTCTGGACCAAAAGTGTAGGTAAATAGTCAGTAAATCCGAAAATGAGCTCATCGATCTATTTTAATTGGACAAAATTCCATAAAAATCATATTTTTCTACTTGGTGTTGGTTGTTACGCCCCCTAGTGACCATTTTAGAAACTTGAAAATATTTTCCAGGTTTTTCTCTTGGCCGTTTTAGTAAATTTTTTTGCCGCAAGCCTCTAGGATGAATAGTTTACGAGAACTGGCACCCTGACTCTGAAAATGAATCACCCTGTACAAACACACTCACCCCAATGACAAATTCATTTCATCAATGCTCCCACAGTGTGGCTGAATACTTGGGTACAGCATTTCACCTTTATTTTATTGATTTTTGAAGGAATCACATGTTGGTCTGTTTGCTGCACATTCTCAGATCTGGTTCCTCATTGTCCAAGTGATAAAATTCCTCTATAATAGCCCATTTAGCAACTTTACTCTTGATTTTCTGGACACAATGTGAATCTTTGGTGATCAAGTTATTTCTGAGACACTTGAATATGTGGGGGACATCATATAGAGGTACTACTTCCTGGCCATTGACTAAAAAGCCAAAGTGAGTGTTTTCCTTATTTTCACGAAGGAAATACTGTTCTGTTTCCTTGAGGAGTATGTTGATTGCTTTTATATTGGTGATACCTTGATTACAGACTGTGGCGATCACTGTCAATCCAATTTTCTGGCATTCTGAATTGCTGTTATTAATCATTTCCTTTAGTTCTGTGGCATCTACTGGACCTCGGCTGAAGGTGAACAAGATTGGTTGCCTCCATTGCTTGTATACTCCTCTCAGGAAAAACACATTTGCATGGTCTGCCAATTTCCACGTCTTTTCGAATCATAATCTTCTAACCCCATGATCTGATCCTCTTCACTATTAAATGAGATATTGCAATCAATTGCTATCTCATCAAAATCTAGCACACAAAGTTTCTCTTGAACAGTCTTTTCAAAACTTGATGTTCTAGAGATTGGAAAATTTGTTGATTAATACCAGGTTTTAGGGAGATTCTGGAGAGGACTCAATGTAGCAGATGAAGGTAGTGAAAACATCTTCCTGAGACAGCGGTACCCTTTTCCATTGGCTTTGAGCATTGAAAGTGCTAAAATTTTCTCGTCGGATGTGTATCTTCTGGCCTGATGCTTTACTTGCTGATTCTTCACTTGTCACATTGTGAACCTATAGGTAGGATTGTTGACATATCTTTGAAGTTCAACAAATTTATCTGATCCACTGTATTTTTCTGCGAGAGTTAATCTCTCTTTATAAGATGTAATAGTTCTGTCTTCATTGTAGATCTCATTCCTCCAAGAAGTTGATTTATGGTAGAGTTTCTTTGCTTTAGGAGTCAGGTCAGCAGAACGATTTACTTGCAAGTCTCTTGATAAAAATCTTCTTCGTGTTGATGCACCTAAAATAATACATATACAGTCTTCAAAGTATTTCAAAGATTTATCTGTGAATACTTTAGTGGGAAAAACATAGGAAAAAGACTATAAATAAATGCATTTTTTTGTTTTCTCTTGAATGATTGAGACTATCTGGGGATGGGATAAGTGCGAGCTTCCCTAGTTGCATTTATGCATTTTGTGTAGCGCAGCGCTATCTCTCTGATGAAGACTATGAGAAAATGCCACTCACTCCGGAGGTCTGGGGAAGCGGTGCGCTCCATGTGAGGTAGGATGGTTGTTACGGACTTTCTCAAGGAACACTGCTCCTGTTTCTTTCCCTTTGTTTGCCCTTTTTAGGATGGTATCACTAACCTGACTGTTTGATGTATTGTGAAGTATTTTGGTCAAAATACTATTCGTTCATCCTGACACAGTGCTTTTTTTCTTCTGTGACTTTCCTTATTTTGTGCAGAACAGATTTCTCCGCCAGTTCTCCGTGGGCGACTGGAAGACTGATGAACCTCCAGTATTTCGGGTTGTGCCCAGCCTCCTAACAGGTTTTTTGATGAGAAATACCAGGACATTTTTTCACTTAGAGGGGCATCAAAGCACAAAAGGCAATACATGAAATATTTCAAACGGAGTAAAAGACGAAAGGTTACGTTCATCTGTTATCATGGCAAGCTTATAAGCTGTCATATGGCATTCTACGTATCGCCATCTTCTCGAGATTCAACGAACTTCAGGCAAATCAGCGCCTCTCGGTGGATGCGAATCAAAGCTTTCACTTAGGCTCCGCCCTCCATTTACGTTTTTCTTCTCGAAACTTTGTATATGTGTTCTATGACGACGACTTAATGATGGAATGTCAAATGGTGTGTTTAGGAAGAAGTCAAAAGTGTCCAACATAAATGTGAAATATATATATCAATAAAACAGAATTAGAGCAATAAATGGAAATGAAATTCTTGAGTGACATTTCAAACCATCATCTAAATTTCCCTGCCAATAATAATAATTGAAACTACATCTTGAGAAAATACCGAAAAAAGTATCAATTCAGAATCGAGTGGGCAACTTATTGACACGTTTTTGAAGAAATTTAGTATCTCTTTCAAAGTTGTAGGAAAAAGAAAAATATAGAGGTCACAATGAAGTAGGTAGGAGGAACAGAAAGGACTGGCTTTGTTTTCTATTCAAGATATTTTCCTTTCCTCTGCAAGAAGAAAGGCTTCATCAGATATGGCATTATACTGTAGCAACTGTCTACCAGCAATACCTTATGCTTAGTGCACCGCAGTCAGTAACCTTTATTTCAGTCGGAATGCTTTTTGCTGCCCATTTCACTACGTCTTTCATAATTCCTTAGTTCTTTACCGATACCTCTCTGGAAGCATGTATCTGCCTTTCATATACCGGAGAGGAACTATGAAACTCCCACTCACGATCACATTTACTCTGGTAGTACGACGTTGTATTGCTAAAACAAATAAATTCAAATTTATTAAAGTGATTATGGAATAAAGTTTGTTGGGACAAATAACGCCTTCGGAAGTCTTTATCAGGAGGTTATTTTGCATTGAGGTTGCTGTATCAAGTTATGGAGAGTTTCTTACAGTACTGTGTGATTTTGAAGGATTTATCAACAGCAGACCTTTGACTTCACTGTCGATAGTTGTGATGTGTCAGATAGTGATGCAATTAGTCAACGTAGATTTATCATTGGAAATCACTGGATGACTTGGGACATCGTTTTCGAGATCAGCATCTTGGAAAGCTTTCATTGCACCAACCATGAGGAACCTGTATAGAAATTGTTTCGAGAGAAGTTGTACTGATAGGCAATGCTCGAAATAAAACAATCAATCGGCCACTATCACAGCCCTTATCCTAGTAAAAAGAGGGTTGTAAGATAAGTTAGGGTCCGTAATTCTCGTGGGGAGGTTCTATGACCTCTTCAACGACTTTTGAAGGTATTAGGAAAAAAGATTGATATTGTGAAACATATGTCTCCAAATTTCCAAATGAAGAGCAAGACAGGAATCGTAAAGAAATCAACTGAAAAGAGGATGAAGGTTTGATTGAAGAAGAGCAGTTGTCCACAATTGATGTTTTGGACATAACGAGAAGTGGAAGAAATATCTGACTCCATGTGAGATTGAGATGATTCTAAGACTAAGTAACGATGTTTTTTTTTTCTCAGGTGAGAGTGTGTCAGAAACCAGCTGGAAATGTCAGATGAATCAGTCAATACTCCATTGTTGGTTCTCAATTTCATCATTTGAATATACAGTGTAATTCTTTAATCAGCCCCACCTCCCCCTTCTAACTTTAAACCGTTTGACATATACACACCATAATATGTGAGAGCTTTCTGCATTTTTTGACAAAATGGTGACCGCTGAACATGTCAAAATAACAACTGGACGCCATTTTAAAAAAATCAAAAAGGGGGATCGAGTTATACCTCATTTCAAAGGACTTTTTATCCTCATCACACCCTGAAAGTTTGGAATCGCTGTCAAGTTCCAATTTTTATATTTTGAGACACACTTTTTTTTCAAAATGGCAGACCTTTTGGCGGCTTTCACATCAAAGTATCACGCGACGTGCGACCAGTTGCAAACATGATACACACATTTAAAACATCTGCAATCTTTAATTATTCTGCTCTACGCGTTTTGCCTACATGCCATTAACAAGAGCTGGAACAAATAAAAAACCATATTTGTACCAGAACAAATTGGAAACTCAGGGTACTCACAGTCATAATACAGGGTGTCCCATAGTTTATCCGATATAGAGCAGCAGGTGATAATATGGATGAAAATGAAAGAAAGCATGACTCACTTTCCTCCTAGTCACCCAGTATTAAATGGAACAAATACAAATGACTCTCACATTGCATAAGCTGAGAAAAAAATCAACACATAATCTAACCTCAAACTGATTCAATTGATTTATTTAAACAGCCTGATCAATAGAAATCGAAAGCACAGCGAAGTGACCAAAATTTTGGCTATTTCGAAATTCTCTTAAATCTTCTTTCCACAGCTATACATTGTGTAGCAACTCAATACTGCAAAAAAAATCGAAGGTGTGTTTTATCGAGATGGGCACCAAAAACAAATCTATTGTCCATTGGGAATTTCGATGAATTCAGATGTTCTTGGCATCACCACAAAAATTCTTGAAGATTTTACCAATTTTTATTGAACTATGATCTATGTAGATGAATTTAAGATATGTGGCTAGTTGCCAAGATGGAACAGTTCGGGTGGTTTTTAGAAACGGGATTGTCAATAATATGTTTTTTTGTAGCCGTTGTTGATGACTATTTGGTAAATTATGTCAAGTTCTTGGCCAAAATTAACAAGAGGTTGGGTAATTGTAAACATTCTATGCATCAATGAGTGGAACGGCTACATTTCATGGGAAAAGAAATGGTAGTCAATAATTGAAGCGGCATCATCTGTTTGAGAGGTCTTTCTTATATTGAATGTGGTGCATGGTATTCGCTATGTGCAAGATCCGAATAGTGACATCTGATGTCAACAACTGGCAAAACTTTTAGCCATTTTCATACATCATCAAATAGTGATATAGAGAAAAATACCTGATACGACCTCCACTGACTATCAGTAAGAAAAATTTACATCAGGTCCATTTAATAATTATTATTTTCATCAATAAAATAGCAGAGGACTGTAATTACAATACTAACGTGTATAATTTATCGTTTTCAGTGTTTTGACGTTGAAAACTAAGGTTATGAAGATGTACACATCAACAACAATGTTGCCAACTTTGAAGAATTCTCAGTAGTTCTAGTGATTTTGAATGAAGGTCGCGAAGTGGATTTATAATTTACAAGGAATCACTATAATGGAAAATATAGTGGGATAAACCTGATTCAGTAATTTAAAATTGATATCATCAATTCGAAATTATATGCATATTGAATAACAATCTAATATAATATTATAATGCTATAAAATTCACATGAAGTTTTCTAGGGGAGGTTCAGCAGTAATCGAAGTTTTTTTAATTACCTATTGCTGCTCGAATCTAGTCGCTTTTCCCTTTTTTTTCAACTCTTCCACATCGAAAACATGATTTGCCTCTGGAAAAGCTTTTTTTTCGACGCAGCTTGCAGTTAAAAGTTGATTCAATGAGTCATTTCCCCAAATACAATTGTTAGTAGTGGAGTCATACTAAAACTGAATTGAGTGACATTGGTCGCGTTAATAAGACGAAACATTTGTGGAATAATTGTTACCGCTCTTTCTTATCATAAGAAAAAACAGTTGCCAATTGGGCGCTCCCGGAGCGGTTACTGTTCCATACCTTATGAATGCGACCATTTATTAGAATACGATGATGTTTACATCTCCATAACCTCAATTTTCAACGTCAAAACACTGAAAACGATAATTAATGATGATAAGTACGCGAATTTGATGAAAATTATGAATTTAAATATGAAATATGAACGATCAGACCTACCTGGATCATCAAGTTCGCTCAGGCGTAGCAGAAAAGATTCCAAGTTCCTTTTTTAAACATTAAAAATAGCTAACAGTGTGTAAGTATACCTAATAGAATGGTTGATGGTTATGAGATGATGTGATTCACAATACATATTTATATTGAGAAAAACCAGAAAACAAAATGCTCCTCAAAATAGTGGGATGAATCTAGTTGATTTTCTACTGAACCAAATTTTTGTTCGCTTCTGGTGGATGGTCTCAATTTGAATTTGGCAACACTGCGCGCCCACAAGACTGCAAATTTTTTCCGCAGATTGCATGGGATCGTTCCTTATCTCCCCACCAACCAGTTGCACATAGCAAATATCGTTTTCACGTGAGGTCGATAGATTTGATGGTCTTTCATTGTGAATTTGATGCAATCGTGTTCTCTATCGAAAACATCCAAATTTGTTTCCAGCTCACCCTCAGATCCCGTCCAAAAGGTGTCATTAACATATCGTTTCCAGAAGAACACCTTATCAATCACACATTATCTTGTATTGTTATTTATGGTCACAATAAATAACTGACAACAGTTTTGCGTTGGATCTTTCAACGGGTAGTTCCTGGTTGCAACCGTTTTATTTCTATTTCTATCTATATATTGACAATCTAATAAATAAATTTTTTTTCTTTCGAAAAACACATTGCGGCTTGTTGATCAATTTGCTCTAATTTGATAACTCATATAAAGGAACTTGAGTGATTGCAATGTCCAAACTCCAGAGCTTCGAAACGTGTAATAAATCAATAAGCTGGATGATATATTTCATGCCCAGTGAGCCGTTTGGAGTGATTTTCAAAAAGTTTTTCCATAGCAAATTGACCTGTATGAAAGTTGTTTATAATAAATAGATTAGCAACTTTTTTTAATTGATAATTTTTGGAGATAGCGCACAGTTCATGGACCAATTGGGGTAGTTTCGTAATTTTTGTTTAGTTCTGCAAAGTTACCAAATCAAAGATGTTCTTGGCCTCATGATTTGTTTTTGTGACTTCGCTACTTTTTCTACCAACCAAATCATCCCATTGAATCTGGGTCATAGGTATCAATTTACGAATTCTCTTTTTTCTTTTATTGTCGTCATTTTAATATTTGATTTACCATTTTTTCTCATATATGTGATTTTGAGCTTCGATGTTTATACTTTGTTCATACATTTATCTATACAATATTATTTATTCAATGCTTCAAGTACGCCCTCATTCAGCCTTCTCGCATTCATGCTTTCATTTATACAGGGGCTCCAGATCAACTGATCACTACTTATACAGCAAATATAGAAACCATAAATAAGAAGTTTGAGATGGGAAACCCATGGCCGGAAGTGCCCCGATTCCTAGATACAGGGTGTTTTGTTATTCGAGAAAAAAATGTAATTTTTATTTTCTCGAGTAACAAAACACCCTGTATCTAGGAATCGTCACGGTTTTTTTGGAAAAAAAAATGTTTTCTTTCAAAATACTCATTCAATTTCCATTGAAAAAAGTCTCTCGATTTTTTTTTCTCCGACGACTAGAACAGTAAGATCTCCTACTATTACCAAAACTGAAAATTTCTGACTATCAACGCTTTGAAGGACACTAGTATTGTTTTTATTTTTTTACTCAAAAACGGTTTGTCGGACAGAAAAAAGTCAAAATAGCTATTTGATTGGAAATTGAACAAAGTTTCAGAAAAAAGTATTATTGTTCTGGAAAAATTATGTTATACCATTTTTTTTTTGAAAAATATTGCACACATTATGTTCTTCAGCCCTGGACAAGGTTTTTTTTTTCAAAAACTCAAAAACATGCAATATCATCTAGTTTTCAAACCCTGGAAATTTCATCAAAATCGGTTGATCAGTTTTCAAAATAGTTTCTGATATCCATTTTTTTTAAGCTCTCAACTTGTACACCCTGTATCCAGGAAACGAGGCACTTTCGTCCATCTCAAACTTCTTATTTATGGTTTCTTTATTCGCTGTTTAAGAAGTGACCAGTTGATCTGGGACACCCTGTATATTTTGTGGATATATCTTTATTAATTTGTTGATTGTTTAGCTTTTTTGCTATTCAAGATCATTATTGTGATTTTCATATAACTCGTGATCGTGAATTCCATAATAAGTTCTGGAGAAATAAATACCTAGCATCATATCGAAGGTTGCATGTAATTTTATTATGGAAACCTTCAATTTGATTAATTCACAGAACTAAACAGAAATTACGAAACAAGCCTATATAGTTTGTGCATGAACTGCGCGCTATCTCCAAAAATAATCAAGTGACAAAGAAAGTTCATGAAAGAAAGTTGCTTGTCTATTTATTATGAACAACTTTCATACGGGTCAATTTGCTGTTAAAGAAGTTTTCTTTTCACCCCAAACGGATCATCAAAGGGCCTCTAAGTCAAGAAATATTGAAGTTATAAAAACAGTTCATTGAGGAAAGTTATGGAAAATGTTCAAATGTTCAATTCGCAACAGATTATTTTCTTGTGGTACAATCATAAAAAAAAACACCCATGATGCTCAAATTCTCCCACATGAAAATTTCCGATTTTGCTAATTTTACACTCAGAAGACAGTCACCGACAAACCTTGAAAAAATCAGCTTTTCCGTTTTTTTCTTTATTTAACCCTAAATGGGGTGATATAATTTTACAGGATCCAACCACTGATCCTGTAAAATTATATCGCTGTAGATTTGAATAGACTCAAAAATAGCCCCAGGTTTGGATTCTGGTTATCCCGATTCAACCGAAGAATGAACTGACTCTCTTGTGAGATGAAAATGGCCAGAGTAATGTCATGATCAAATGAAACTATTCTCTTCTTGGATTGTTGCAACTAATTACGATTTGGATAATTTGTTATTGTGTATCTCTTTCTTATTTTACAATGATTTGTATATATTTTATTTTATCATTAGTTGTTCTATGGCAGAACAATAATAGTTTTACGTTTTGAAACGGCATTCAATTTTTTTTGTCACTTTTTAACTTCGCTTGAAGACATCTAGGTCGAGACAATTATCTTGTTTAGTTGCACAGTTCATACAAACCAACTTCCCTTGCATCATCTATACAACCGATTGATTTTATTGACTTACAGATGTCAAGGATTACTTCGCATCTATTATTGGTAACTCGTATATCTACTCAAAGATATCATATCAATCGTTCATAGGTAACCAACTAAATATTCTAAATTTGAACAAAAAATCAGTGGAATTCGACGAATGGTAACACAACGAATTTGCTTCGTGAAAATTAAAGTCTCTAGAACAACATTTTGTATCCAGCTTTTGGTGAATTATCAAGATGAGAAAATGATACAACTTCGTGAAAAAAAGCAAGAAATTTTACCGATAATCAAAAGAAATTCGCTGACGAATGATGACTGTGGGGGAAAACCAGGCTTTAGTAACTGAAACATGACCGTTTGTCCCTTTCGATAGATCTTTCGTATCTTGTGAATACTTGTAACGATTATGTCGCTTTTATGGTCGGATAGTGGTGATGGTTGTTCAGAAACTGTTTAGAGCAGAAATTTCCACGGATTTTCATCAAGTGCGACGCTTCTGCTACAAGCATTGTTTCGTGTGTCAGGACGGCATCACTAAAACAGGTGTAACCTTCGACACCCATTTTATACCGCTATGTAAAAACTGCAACTATTTAAAGAATTTATACGTCCATTATCAATCACCATCTCCAATATCTCCGAATGGAATCTCCGCGCTCCGTTCAATTTATTTATTATAACCCAGTTCCATCAAGTCTTGAGAGCTCTTTTGACTAGTGAATAAGTAATGGACTGAAGATATTACAAAGCCAATTCCATTCCGTTCCATTCCTCAGATAATATTCTTTTGAAAAGATTTCCCTCTGAATTGATGCATAAGCTCAAAAAGATAAATAAATAGTTAAAAATATGCCCAATGTCAAGCGAAGCCACAGTCGAAAAGAAAATTGCTATTTTCTCAAAATGTGGGTTTTCAACAAGCTATTCAAGGACAGATGCTTTGGCGGAATTCTAATGACGAAACGAGATTGAATATAAATGGGATTATATAACGAATTAAGTTCCAGTCGTGAGACTTTTTCGAATCTTGATTGAACTGGTAATGAGTCGATCATGATAGACTTAGTACTGAAATAGATTCCAATTGCAATGGAGAATATCACAATGCCTACAGTGATTTAGTGATAAGCACCATCTGTATTTTCAGTGACTGGTTATCATTTGACATCTATGGTGTGAGTCAAAGACCGAGTGGGACTATTATGACTATTATAGCCGAATCTACCTGATCTGGGGCGGTTAAGAATTGCATCAGTTTTAGTCTATACATCTATTGATTCCCAACAGGTTACATGTCTTACAAAAAGTGAGTTCTGATGGGATACGCAATATACCTCTGATAATTGGTAGATTGTGGCAGAAAACAAAATATTCATCCCTGAAAAATAAAAATAGAATCAGGTCCGTGTGAGAGAAACCGTACCAAGAATTGTAAATGGCAGAATCCCATTATTTTGTGATTCAGAAGATTAATCTAGAACTTGGATTGACTCCTTTCATTACCATTTTTCGTTAAAATATGTGATGGAGAAGGTGGTGGGGAGCAGTCAATCAAGAAAGGCCTACGATGCGTGAGTTCTCATATATTGTTTATTCAAGCTTTTGGAACCGATTTGTTCCTTCTTCAGGAAAGACTATGATACTTATTAAGGAAACATGGATATAAGTATCTGTGTACATAATCAGAAAAACTTACTTATTAGAAAAACATAAAGATAGCACATACAAAAATAAAAGATTTAACATAGGAGTTGTTTACTCAAGACAATAACTTGGATCAAAGTTAGTCTTATGCATTCACCACTTAAGACATACACATCACTATCACTTGTTAAATACATTAAGGATATTGTAAATGTTGACAATTAGACGAAATGAAAGAATTAAAAGAGTAAAACACATAATCAATACAGTTTGACTTAACAGTAACAGACAGATTGGTATCACTTATATCCATGTTTCCATAATAAGTATAGTCTTTCCTGAAGAAGGAACAAATCGGTCTCGAAAGCTTGAATTAACAATATATGAGAACTCACGCATCGTGGGCCTCTCTTTTTTGACTGCTCCCCACCACCTTTTCCTTCGCAATCACAAGCCAGTCACGAAAATGTCCACGTTAAAACAAGCAATCGGAAATACCAGAACAGTTTATTGATAGTATTGATCGATGTGGTGATCAAGATCAAAAATTTGCAACTTATTCTATTTCTATTATGATAAGAATATGATTAAATCTAACTAGTATGTATTATATTCTTGAATTGGACTCCTTGAAAAGAGCTTCCTAAAATGTTCATACCAGAGAAGAAGCCAACAGATGAAGACTCATGTCAAATGACCAAGATTATACCATGGTGTAAAGTTATAAAATTGATAACTTATACTGATATCCACCTCAAAAGGCATTGGAAGTGGTGGAAGCGCCAGAAGCTTGGCTAGGAATCCACAATATTGCAGTGAGTCCGATTCGTGTCGGTAAGATAGATACATATGTCTTTATTTATCAAAAGATGATAATAACAATCTCACTTTCATACTATGATGGAGTATTTACAAAATGTATCAAATTCATACTATTCACATGCATATAAACAACGAAGTAACAGCAAAATAGATTATATCTAACCGATCAATTGCAAAGTGATGTATTCTCAAAAACGCAGCTTTTCAAATATTATCACATTCGCACTAGATTCTATATACTGTGGTTTAAGATTGAATTGTACCACTCCTTCATGAAATAAATTTCTCATCGAACTTGTTTTATTGCTAGTTGACATAAAAATTCATAGAGCTTGCTGATCTTGTACACTTTTCATGTATTTGTGAGATGAGAATCAATTGAAGATTCAAATCGCGGCAGGAGGTTACTCATGATTTCAAAAATGAAAATTCGCTTTACAAATAATGAAACTCATCAATTTTTAACCATCCCAAACACTTAGTAATCAAAGTCACACTAGTTTACCTATTACAAAACAAGATCACTCTCATAGCATTATTTTGAATGATTTGTAATCGCTCAAAACTAGCTTTGGAGCAACCTGTATAAATTATTAGATATGAATAGTAATAGAAATGTGGTGAAATCAATGTTTTGTGGACATTGATAGAAATGGCGAAACTCTCCTCGGAACCCCAATACTTTTACATAATATAAAGCCTATATGACTGATGAATTTTAGGCTTCTGATCCAATATAAAACCTAGATATTTGATTTCATTCACAATTTCTAATGGCTGGTACATAAATTGGGGCTAATTTATAAATGGCATCAACAAGGTGGCGTTATTTAATATTATATCGCGCCAGAATTTCTAAATATGGACTCAAGATCTAATATCAATAAGCTTAAGACGGTATCAAGACCAGGGCTGTATTCAGATGGGCTTTGGATATTTTGTTGATTTTGTGAAAGATGATAAAGTTAAGAGTGCTTGGTTCTCTGCCCCCAAAACTAAAATGGAACCAAACACTTGTACAGCTCAGTGAAGACGAGGTGGGTTCTTCACAAGATCAGTTTTCTCAGGGTGGATGATTGGAAAGAAAATCTCAAATGCACATTTGACCATTGATTAAACAGAATAGAAATAAACAATTATAGCCTGAAGGGTAGGTAGGGTTAAGTTCGCTCTCCCAGACGGAGTTCAAATTCTTCAAAGATAAAGAGTATACAATTATGATGAACATCAATCAAATTAATCACAGTGAAAGTTGATAATCACTACAGAACAATATGCATTTTATCATCAACGTGTTATGTATAATGGAAAATAAAACTTAGAACTAAATATCAAATTCAGGGATGGCCAACAATGATACGCGCACTAAATCTAAACAATTCGCATCAATGCACATTTGTACAATATGGTTTCAAAATAATTTGAATCAAAAGAATATCTTGATATTGAATACAAAAAAGAATATTATAAATAAGAATGGTCCTATTTTACAATGAATTCTTACACGTCACTCTGATATGGTAGATACAGAATTAGTGACTATTGGTTCATAGACGGTTGATCAAATATACGAAACTGAATAATTAAAACAAATAAGTGAGTGATTTAACAAATTTGGTAGATTGGAATATAATGGTGGTTGATAATTGTTCTAGACATCGAGTAAGCGAAAGTGGACATGTTCAAGCACTTACTGCGGAATGACGGCGGGTACGGTGTTTGAGGACTAGGCATGTCTCCTCTACATGTTTCCATGTTCTGGATTTCGGGTTGAGGTGAAGAGTTGTGGATCCTCGAGAATTTGTGAGGTGAAGTTACCGTCCAGTAACTTCACACCGTTATGCGACAGAATATGGTGGGATTGACACCGCCTAGCCCATCATGTTATTATTTAACAAATATTCTGTCATCAAAAGCCCTAAGAAAATCGAATAAGCTTCGGAACACAAATTGAAAAAAAAGTGCTTACGTCGGTTGTTTGAACGACCAATTCCATTAGGGTGACTGGAAAGCGGTGGCATAGCTACCTTTGCAATGACTATGGCTTGAAAATAGTGTGCTCGTATTGAGCCAGCGAAAAGCGATATCAATCAAGGAGATATTCTCTCGAAATATGAAGACCAACATAAAGATGAATCAAACTTACATGATATTTCAGTAGGTGCCTAACTTGGAAACAGAACAGATGATTTGCTTCACACACCACACAGAAAAATGGCTCTGTTCAGGCCGGGACGGTTAAAGAGTTAAATGAGAATCACAAAAAAAAAGACTTCCGCAGAGAAACTTGCCCAGAACTATCAAGAACCTTCACCAAAAGCGGGAGATTTGAATTGACCAGAAGAACTTTTTGTGCTCACGCAAGCGGAACGATATGACTGAAGAAACAGGGTATAGTCGTCAAGGATACATTTATTTACCTAGGAGGTTTTCATTTCCATGAATCAAGGGTTTATGATGAATAAACCAGAATGAACCAAACTTTGTCTAGAAATCTATTTCTGGGATTCTACTTCTGGAAACTTGGCAACACTGCACTAGCTTAAGAAATTGGTTCCGTTCGGATAGCTAATTACGGTAAACTCAATTATGCAGAGAATGAGGAAAAGAAAGTACCAGAACGTCAGGCTTAGTTTAGTTTTCTCCTACTCGAGACAACCAACTTATCCAGTAGGGATAATTCCTTTTTACAAAACGGAGATGAAAACAATCGAATTCGATGTTCACTTTTGAATAACAATCAAACAATGGGAAATTCGGTGAGATTTGACGCAAATTATTAGATCAGTTGCGTTTTCTGTCAAAGTGTTATTATTTGAAATCTTATTTCCTTTTGATGGTATTCTGAGTGCAGAGACACTTATTCTGCTAATGTGTTTTGTACTTATGACCCAGACACCTATTCTACTGAGTATGGTGTGTGTTCTCACAGAATTACCTCACTTAATCCAAATCGCAGTTTCAGTTCATTATGAAGTTGTGGTTTCTATTTTACGTCCTCTTCTAGCAAATGAAGGTATGAGATATCATACCGGTGGTTGAATAGTTTGATTTTATCAAGAATTAGGTTGAAATCTTGCCACGGCTCCTTTTTTTCCAGCGATTACGGTTCGAAATGTCGGAAGATGTCGTGCCCTTGTTGCACTAATGGTGAAGTTATGGTTCTTGAAGATATGGAATGAAGTTATGGTTCTTGTGAATGAAGTGATCTCGATACGAGTGAGTAAATATTTATTCATAATGCTTCAATGACTCGCTACGGCTGTTTGATAAAGTTGAAGAATAACTAAAACGGTGAGTCTTAGACATGTGGCTTGATACGTTTAGCGGTGAGTTGATTAAAAACTGAATAAAGAGGAAAGCTATCATTTGAATCGGGTTATATTGGCTAGCCTACGTGGAGAACGCCCTATCCTTGTTATTTTGTTGAAAGTGTAGAATGCTACACTGGTGTTTTGTCGTGGTCAAGCATTGATCCAATATTTTGTATGACCATACACTTGCATTGTGGTCGGGGTTGATTATCGTATTCACACGTGTGGGGTACGAGCTATCGTATCGGTAAAATGGACTAAGCAATGGCCAACCTCTTCACAAATAAGAGAAATTCTGTAATTGCTATTTTACCTTTTTCAATCTAGAACACCTTAAGAACCTGAACTTGTCAAATACCACATTGTATGTTATCATCAACTACCTGAATTACCTGCTCTTCGAGCGGCGATAATGAATGAAAGACGCATGAGCCGTCTCCAGGAATTAAGTCCAGGCAAATTCCAGTTTTCATTCAAATCCGTCTTGAAATTGCGATCCAATCTTTGAGAAAAAAAATGAACTGACGTGCACCTTGTGCACCAAATAAAGATATCCTAAATCAACAGAAAAAATCCAATAAATTGGTTTATGAATTGAAAACAGATCTGGATAGAATAACAAGTGGTCAGATATGAATGGACTAATAGGCCTCTCCGGTTACTTATTATTGAACAATTCGCAAATCTCAGCTTGTGTTCGGGTTCTGTCCCAATATCATACCATCATCTTCTGCACATAAATGTGACACGTTACCACCACGCTTGCGTTGATTGGAAAAAAACAATCAACGCCACCACTCAAAATCAGCTGTTTCACCTCCACCCATTTGATCACCTTTATATTATGCACCGTAGAAATGTAGTCATCACGATTATTTTCAATTTTGTGGTATTCAATAGAATCGCGAAAAAGATTTCTTTCGGATCACATTTCTACGGTGCATATAGAGGTCACACACACACTATCGGTCTCACCCAGTGCCCCATGCAAAAGAAAAGTTTATCTATAATGACTTCTATATATTATCCTAATTTTTCTTTGCCTCACTGTTAAAAAGTGATGTGATATTATAAGGCAGGCTTGGAGAGAGTCAAGGTGAACGAAATGCTATTATTTGACTAATTAGAAATGCAGATAACATAATGTTCTGATGTAACCACGTCAGGTTTAATTCTCGGAACAGCTTCTCGATATGCGACAGTGCATATTCAATTTAGCTGAAAAATGATTATTGTGAGGAACTCTTAAACAAATCTATCTTGATTATTTTTGAAAGTTATTCTTTCAAACAAGC
Source organism: Orchestes rusci (assembly GCA_958502075.1). NCBI lineage: Eukaryota > Metazoa > Arthropoda > Insecta > Coleoptera > Curculionidae > Orchestes > Orchestes rusci. The sequence continues at coordinate 46,523,732 of OY293304.1, forward strand.
ACATAACAAGATGAAACCTGTACTTTCTCATATTTTTAATTCAAAATACTCACAGCTATGGAACATTCCAGCTCCGTAATGTAAACTAAATGATGAAGTTAGAAAAAAATCTGTATTGTTAGGGAAGAAAGATTTGAAAACTTATATAGAATTCTCTACGGACTGAGTCTTGCAAATCTCAAGTCGCATATTAAAGTTTTAAATACACAACAAACAAATTCGAGCAACTTCTGTTTACAGAAATGTCTTCTTTTTTTGTCACAGTCAAGTTTCCGACATTTTGCAATGAGGTTCAAAGTTTTCTGAAATCGTGACGTCGGTCTTGCTCTAATGAAGTTTTTCAGTATTCTCAGGGAGTTCCTTTCTTCATTAATGCCTTTTCCCAACACAGCGGAATCCTTCGAAAAATGAATACGCGGCGGCTCAAAAGGCCATTCGCTGAAAAGATACTGATGAACTGTAATGTATCCCGGCGGCGTTTCCTTTTACTACTTGATTATTTTATTTGTTAGCTCGAGTTGAGCTGAAAAAGGCTTGATCAAGCTCGTGCACATAAAAGAGTCTTTGCGTGTAGATAATGTTGCTTAATTGCTTGATTATGTTGCTTGATTATGTTCATTGATTGCTGTTTTATTTTTAAGAAACAAGTGGTCTAATGTTTGGCATTTGATTTTCCCATAAGATAGATGCAATTTGTTATATACCTATACTGATTAAATATTCAAAAAGGTATTTTTTCAAGCCGCTAACAGAAAAATGAATTGAACTCTACGTTATCTTTCATCTTCTTAATAGTATTCCGGATAACTGTTATTACGTGATAAATCATTGATTATATTTTTGGATCAAGTTCTCGTGGTTTCACTATTTTTCAGGGGTGGCCCTTCTATCACGAAACAGAATATATTTTTCGCAACATACGGTAACAGACAATCTTCTCCGTTGCAACGTCTCATCTTAATAATAATCAGCCTCATATCAGTGTCATCAACAAAGGGGGTGTCTGTGCAAATATTATTTCACAGCAAACCGCTTTTTGCTATTATTGTGAAACATTTGATATGCCATGGTGCTTTCAGATCTTTTATTTGGCCGTGGACAGAAAAGTAATCGAGATAAATAGTAATCATCATACTATCAATGGATCACAGTTCGCAAACCAAGGGCATAACCGAGACAGTCCGCCTCACGACAACAGTTTCTAGTCAATGTTCAATCTATAGAGGTCAATAATAATCTAGTCTAGATTTTGACCCTTGAGGACTTAGGTTTGTCAGCCTGCATATTCAGCTTGTCTATAAATCAAATCAATCATGTTATTGGACAACATCGAATTGATAAACATGCTGACACTATACTACACTGTAGGCTATGAGTAGGTATAGTGAATGAAAGTGATGATTGTCAATATAGTACAGTAAATCCCTGCTTTTTTTGAGAATTTCGGGTGATACACATTTTTTTCACTTTGGAAGGGGGTTTTCAATAGCTTAGCTATGGGTTTTCGCAAATATCGAAAGTAAGCTCACCCGGCCTTCTCAAAAATAGGGCGCTATGAGTTTTATCCGTTTTTAATAGACTTTTGCTAAAATATTTCACAACCCAGTTTGTTCAGAATGACATTCCCAAAAACATATATTTGAAACTTTTTTTTTCCAAAATCAATGATGAAAATCTACAGGGTGATTGAATCCTCAATATGGCATGTAAGAAAAATAAAGTTTATCCGGACAACTTCGGTGATATGATATTTTATCGTGAGTCTAATAGAAACGGGTACGGGCGGGGTACGGTCAACCTCGATTTTCCCAAAAACTCAGAGTTCTATTGAGAGCCTTCCCAACAAGTCAGAAAAACGATTTTGCGTAACTCTCAAAATCTTCGCGAATTAACTGTACCCATATTGTTACCACAAATGACAAAATATTAAGATCTTTTTTTTAATGAATAACCTTAACAATATCATCAAGATAAACAGCATGAACAGTAATATGCCCAAGGTCTAAAATTTTCATGAAACATATCCCTACTTTCTGAGGATTTTGAGCTGACTATTGAGCATGTTGTCTAATCTAAAATTATCTCCCTATTTAGAGGACTTCCAATAAGTCAGGGCGGCGATTCTGTCATTCGGCCGCAATACGTCTCGATATACGTAAACCAACTCGCAACGCAATTCGAATTTCGATAAGGAGCGATTCTGTTGTTCGATCGTATACGCATTCGGTTTTCTTTGGAGCTCTGAAAGATTTGCAATGTTGCCAGCGTTTGAAAATGCTTAAATCCATCAGAACAGACCTCAAAATGTCGCTTTTTCCTTTTGACGTTCGTCAATCTAGTGTCTGTGTCATTTAATCGATCAACATTCCCATCAGTTCTTGAATCCGTGATTTCCAGAGAATTTTGGGAAATACGCAAAATCTTTTTTTTTACGTGTGGAGGGGGTCCTCAATAGCAATAGCTTAACTCTGAGTCGAGAAAATCGAAGGTGAGCTTACCACACCATCTCGAAAATAAGGGCGCGTGTATTTTCTCCGTTCCTGTGTTGCACAACGTCGTCCTTACGATTTTTTTTCATCATGGAATCACCCTGTAGATTTTTGGTTACTGATTAAAAAAAAAGTTTCATAGAAAAGTTATTGAGGATGTATAAGTGCGAACCATGTTGGTTCTATGATATTTTATCGTAAGTCTGAAATAGGAACGAAAAAAAGGAGTAGCGCCCTTATTTCCAAGATGGCGGGGTAAGCTCACCTTTGATTTTCCCGAAAACTAAGAGTTGAGCTACTGAGAGCCAAACAGAGACGTTAAAAACAAATTTTTGCGTATTCCCCGGAATTCTCAGATGACCCTCTTTCAAGCACGGATTTACTGTACTAAAGAGGCGAAAAAGAGAATTCTACAAAGATGTCGAGATATGAATAGGGTTGGAGGCATGATACTTTATCATAGGTTGAAGGCGTCGCTCATTTTTGTTTTTTTTTCGATGTTTTGAGTCCAAGCAGTTATGATTTTTTAAAGACCTTTTTTCTAAAATTGGATTTGCTCCAAACCTATTTATATAACATGCAAGGTATGATGTGGCATATCAAATTCTGATAATACATACGTTAATGTGGTGTTGGTAGGGTACATGCATGTATCACAAAATTCTTTCCAATTCACCACTTTCATTTTACTACAGGATAACTTAGGTTTCTCCTTCGCCTCTCTCCGTTTCTCACTCTGTCCCTAAATATGGGTAGCAAGAATTTTGATTGAGTTTTATTAGCGTTCAATAATAATAATGATAATAATATATGTCTTTTATTCAGAAAAAATGAGACACAATATACAATACAAAATAAATACAAGTGTGAAGAACTTGCGCCAAAACAAGGCGCAGTCTAGCCTGAACCCTGATTGGCTCAACGGTGCACAATATTATTTAAGAAATAATACCAATGGATCAAATAGATCAGCCATATTACCTGAAGAAACCTAGTGGAGGAAATTTGTTTTTGATAAATTCAGGTAGCAATGGATTATTCAAAATCTTCCAAAAGAAAATACTCATATGCAAATCCCTACGATTTATCATTGATAGCCAGTTTGAATTTTCAAAAGTATGTGAAATATGATCATATTTTCTAAGCCCAAAGATAAGTCTGGAACAGGTGTTTTGTACCTTTTGGATCCGATATATTTCTGCAGAGTCTGAACAAGGACCATAAATGAAGTCGCACCAATCAAGATTGGATAGAACCAGAGACTCGCAAGGCATTTTACGTAAAGAGAAATCAAGAATATGTCTTCTATTGTACAGTACTTTGAGGAAAGATCAGGACTTTTAAATCAATTTTTTCACATGCTCCTCAAATCTTAAGTCAGTGTTCAAAATAACACCAAGATTCTTCGTGAACTTTACTACAGGCAACTTCGCACCATCCAACATTATACTGACATTATTGCCTAAAAAAGTTATACCTATGAGCTTTGGTGCCAAAATGCATGACCATTGATTTTGATGAGTTGAGCTTCAAGTTATGTTTCAAGGAAAGTTGTCTCAATGTATCCAGATCCTCATTGATCAAATTCGTTGCAAGTGAATGGTCTTGGTGATTTTAATGGTGATATATTTGCGTGTCATCGCCTTAACAATATTTTAGAGATTTTAAGATGTGTTAGATAAAACACGGAAACAACTCCAAAACATCAACAAACTCCAAATACGATACGAAATACGAAATCAGGTTATAGTAATACGACAGCTTTTCGCCTGTCGAATGATACGACAAACGTATTCCAGTGTCAGAATCGCTTATCCGAAATACGTCCCGAAATACGTCACGAATTTCTTCACGACACGGATGACAAAATCGCCACCCAGGTCTCCTGATCTTTTCTTACAATATTGATGAATCCTTTGTTACTGGCAAAAATGTATCTTTGTTTTTTGTTAAAAAATGCTGAGGACCAATACTTCAATGCTAACTCACGATACGGGGTCACACCGCATAATCTGACCCCCCCCTTGACTTTTCAATTTTTATCGTACAGCAAAATGAAAAATACTGACTTGAAGAAATTCCTTTTTTTAAATATAAATATTTGTGATTTTCTGCAGTTTCATAGCTATACGGGAGAGCGACATAAAGTATTTCTTTTTTGATGGAAAGGTCCAATTATTCCTAGCAACAATGAAAGATCTGATTTTTCTGATCTTAAATATTTGTTGACATTTCGCTCAGCCATTCTCTTGATATTTAGTTTCAAATTTCCACCAAATAAGCCGTTAACTTATAAGTTGCTAACTTTGTTTCGTTGCCATAATAATCGCTTTATGGGAACTAACGACTTTTCGTAAAGTTGGCCATGGTTATCATAGAGACAAAACAAAAAATATTAATTTATTCCAGAATTTTTATGAAACAAAAGTTGAATTAAAATAAAACTGACAAAAAAACAGGAACCAGAAAACTATAACAAAAAACAAAACAAATCAGAGTGAATATTTTCTCAATTTTGCCTCAAGCACTTTCTACAATCAAATGGAATAATATATACCAATGAAATGAGACGTTCCCGAAAAAACGCTCAGACACATCGATTGATATTTTTGGTTGTACATTTTTTCCTGCAAAAACATTTTATACAGGGTGTGTCATGTAGCAGTGACTGATACCAACTTTGTTGTCTTAAATACAAGAACCTTGGATCCTTTATAAAACTCTATAGACATATAATTTCATGTATTGTAGGATACCTATCTTGAACTGTTTTGAAAATATCAAGTATTTTCAGATTAATTGCGAAAAATTGATATTAAAAAACAAAAAATATGTCATGACAAAAATTCGCTAGAACACACTCAAAAATTATTAAAAAAGTACCAAGTAGTGATATTGTTTATTCTTGATGATGTGAAAGAAATTAAAAGCAGACAATTTTTTTAGATATTTTCATATTAGTAGAAGAACACGCTAAAATGGTATTTACTCACTTTCTCATAATCAAGACCTCAATGGTTGACAAGTATTAACTGTCTTCTGCTATTTTTTTTTTTATTTTCTGGAATACTGAAACAGTTGAAGATTGATATAAGACATTGTACATAAAATGTGTCTAGAATTTTTAGAAGAATCCAAAAATTGAATAATATTTTGACGAATCATGCGCAGCGGTATCAACTTCCAAGGCAGCCGACAGCAGAGACAACGTTCCGACCATCATGTCTCTCTTGAATATGTCGACTCTTGTCCCGCTTGTCACATGTTCGAACCACTGTTTTCCATAATGTTCCAGTTTTTTCGATTGCCTTTATCTAAAATATTGGAGAACTTTCACCATCTTTTGAGGGATGGAAGTAGCAGTCCACTGTCCTCTGTTTCGTCCTCCGGAGAGGATAGCAGCATACCAGAATGTCAATTTTGAAGATCACCTCCAGCATGCTCCTCACTTCTCTCCAGTCCAGTTGGTCGTTCGTCATCTTCGGAATTACTGGGATGGATGGGTCAGGTCCTGTGACAGAATTAAGCTTCTCAGCTGATGAAGTGTCCTTCGAACATGACTATAGCTGATTCCGATGTTGTGGAGACTTCTTTGTTACCAGGTAAAACAGGTATCGTGTCCCTGTCGTGACTTGACTCGTCTTTCCAACCTCTGGCCTTTGTCGTCGCAGATGGTTCAATTGCCCGAATTGTATCTTGAAAACAGCAGCAAGTCCAGTCCTTATGCTGAGGTCTTCAGTGAGCTAACGCGTACTTGGCCGGTTGCGATAAACTGATCCAGCTACTGTTCTCGAACGACGTCATTTAGGACTTTCTGGCCGTTGAAATATAAGGACATGAAGGTTTTCAGGGACATGTCAACCTCAGGTGACTTGATTTGTCTCACGTCAGCTTCATTGGTTTCTAGCATACGGGGCCAAACGAGTGAAATTAACAACCCTCGGCCTCCCTCGTGGTGGTTTCTTCATCCTCTAGACGACAACATTGATTCGCGCCAGAATCTCGTACGGTCTCTCCCAAGAACTTTGCAGTGTTGGGGAGAAGCCACGTCGCCTCTGTGGGTTGTGAAGCCAAACCAAATCCCTTACCTGGAACCCTCCTTCTTCGGCCTTCACGTCGTACGAATCCTTCATCCTGTCGCTGGCACTTTGGATGTTTAGTCGGACAGGTGATAATTATCGTCCATCTTTTAACAAAGATCACCTGCATAGTCTCCCACAGCGAGATCCTCACCAGGTGGACAGCCAAACTTCAAGTCGCAGGGCAGCCGGAGTTCACGACCCATGATGATCTCAGTATGTGTTTCGTCCGTCAACTCATAAAATGCTGACCTGAACGCCATGAGGAACAGGTGAAAATGTTGATCCTAGTCTCTTTGATGGTGAGAGACAACTTTGGCCAAGTGTCGATTGATGATGATGATGATTCGGTTCATTCGCTCCACCATGCCATCCAATTGTGGGTGCAAGGCCGTTGTCTTTGTCTCCTTGATCTTGAAGACATCGCAGACGTTCTGGAATAGCGTCGATTTGGAGTTCTTACCCTGGTCCGGATGCAGCTCCAATGGGACACCGAAACGGCAAAACTATTCCCCAATCAAAATATCGGCAACGGTAGTCGCCTCCTGGTTTGGCAAGGCATGCGCTTCAGCCCACTTGCTGAAGTAATCCATGGCGACCAAGATGTTTTTATTTTCTTTGTCCAATTAAAAAAAAGGGTCCAGCCACGTCGATTGCGATACTTTCAAACGTTGTATTGACGCATAGGACCTTTTGGCCGTTTCTAGGGTCCGTTACTTGCTACGGCAAAATTTCCACACCATTCCTTCACATCGGCTTGACAGTTGACTTAGTAGAACCGCTGTCACAGTTTTCACAGCGTTTTCGTCACTCCTGGATGCACACTCGTGAAGCCATCGTGGACTTTCCTCATCACTTTTGTCTGTCGGCTTCGGTGATCCAGTATCTGCTTCCGATCTTCTATGCCGTTCAGATTCTTCGTCACTCTCCTCAGGATGCCATCGTTAAGAACCATAGAGTTCCACTGAGCCCAGAAGGACTTCACGTTGGGGGAGAATCGCGCGACATCTTGCCAAGTTGGTCGTTGGCCTGCCTGTTTCCATCTGATGATCAGCTTGAGATCTGAATCCTTTTACTGGTCCTCTCGGAATGACTTGGTCTGCCAGGAATCATCCACCACAGTCGACCTGCAAGTGCTCGCTTCCTTTTCCTTGGATCTTTGACAGTGCTTACAATGTTCTGGACAAGATCTCCTGGACAGGGCATCAGCGTTATTGTGGCTGGATCCAGCTCGATGTTCCATATCAAAGTTGATCTCTTGAAGTCTTTCAATCCAACGAGCAACTTGACCCTCCAAATTCTAGAACTGTATGAGCCATTTGAGCGAGGCGTGGTCGGTTCTTAGCAGAAACTTTCTCCCGTAGAAGTACTTGTAGAAGTGCTTTACCCCTTTGACTACTGCCGTTCCGGCTTCGACAAGGTTTTGTTGAAATAGCCGATCGCTCTTTCATGTCCCTGCTGGATCTGAGACAACACTGCACCAAGTCCTACATTGGTGGCATCTGTATCCAGGATGAAGCTTCTCTCAGGTAGTGGGTTGCCTAGGATGAGCGCGCTGGCAAGTGTCCTTTTAGGCGTGTCAAAGGCCTCCTGACAATCCTCGTCCCAGTGGAAGCGTCTTTGTGCCTTTGTGAGCCTGTGGAGAGGCCAAGCGATGTTTGCAGATCTTTCTTCATAACGCCGGTAGTACGTGCACAGACCCAGAAAGTACTTAGCTCGTGAAGGTTCTTCGGTACTGGCCACTCGTTATCTGCCTCCACCTTTTGCTGGTCAACGGCTATTTCCCCAGCCGACACGATATGACCCAGGTTTTGTACTTCCTTCCGGAACAGTTTGGACTCAGATTCAAACCGGAACTTCTGAGTCTCTAAAATACCTTTTCCGAATTCTTCAGATGGTCTCCAAATGATTTGCCAACCGTAATTATGTCATCCAGGTACACCAAACATGTTGATCAGGATAGTCCTTTGAGCACATTTTCCATCAGCCGCTCGAACGTAGCAGGTGCGTTGCATAACCCATATGGCATAACAGTGAACTGCTACAGCCCAGCACAAACGCTGAAAGCAGTTTTCTCTCGATCTTCATCACTCTCGAGCATTGTCCAATCCCCGAATTATTGCTCAAAACTCAGCCGAATCAAAAGCCTTGTTATAATCTATTAAAGCGAGATGGAGCGGCATATTGTACTCGTGACACTTCTCTATAAGAGTCAGTAGCGTTTGAAGATGCTCTACAGTGCTATAATATCTCTTGCGAAAAACCGCCTGATCACTCGACTGGTATTCATCTAGTTTGCGCGTAAGCCTGTTTGTGAGAATCTTGGTAAGGAGCTTATAAGTATGGGGTATTAAGCTTATTGGACGAAATTTTTTAAAGTTCAATTTGTCTCCTTTGTTGTGTAACAAGATGAGTTGGGCATTTTGCCATGTTTTTGCAATATTACCGATGTGAAGACATTTGTTCATCAAGAATTTCATGGAGTCTATTGTTGTTGTGCCACCCATTTTGATCATTCCACTTGTGATTTTATCTTCACCAGGAGCTCGACAAGTTTTTAGTTGGCCTAGGGCTCTTTCAATTTCGGTGGAGTCTATGTCAGGGATTTCTCATAAGCCGACATTCATGATATAACATTGAGTATTAGCATTCTCTGGTTCCATTGCAAGTAGTTATAGCTAAGGGGTTTCTGGATCGTTTCCCAACATTCCGCTAGGTGGCGCCGCAATCACGAAATTTGAATTTAATTATTTGTGTACTTTGTCTAGCCAACGCCTAGCCTGACGTCAGTTCATGTTGACCTTTGGGGTTAGATATGTATAATTTTAGTTTCGTATACGGGGTGTGCAAAAAAAAATGAGAATAATTTTGAAAGGGGCATTTATTGCTTGAATTTGGTGTGACGGAGAAGAAGAAAAAGAAGAAGTTAGCTTGGGCTGCAGAAACCAACGATGAGAAAAACAAATGTATTATTCGGGCTGATCAAAATTCGTTCAAGGTTGTGCAATTTAACTTTGTCTAGATGACGCCTAGCCTGAGCCTTCTTTGTACAAGGTTAATTATCATCAACGTTCAACTCAGGTAGAAATATGAGAATATTCTGAAGAAATTAACACACACGACGCATCAATAAAATCAATAATTACAATCAATAAAATCAATAATTACATATCTAGCAAAAAATAAACACACACGAGGCTTAATTATATGGTAAAATTTGACTGCTGAGTGCATTTTTGATGTACTGTAAATGATGCAATTTTTCCAATTATCCTATTTATATGGTTATCATCATTCGATTTTACAATATTATGTGTAGACTTGTGTGAACTTGTTGTAGTTTGAAGTCACTTTCCCAATCATAAATAATAATTATTGCTCATCTGTAGAAATTATTATATTCCATTTAAATGGAGAAAAACAGCTGGAAGATTTTACAAGCGAAGAATTGGAATAATTTCCTTTAAATTATTTACTGAAAAATGTAAGACCATATGAACTGTTGAATATTTGGGAAAAACTACCAATAAGATATAGGAATAAATATTCGCTTCAAATCAAACTCCCATGTTTCATACATTTTAACACACCTCATGAAACAACACATTTCGATGAACCTGCCAGATCACAAGAGAAATGCTTTATTTGTAATAAAAACACTCGTCCAAGATTACAAATTAAATTTTTTGAATAGGTACAGAAAATCCCCACTACCTTCTCTTAGTATTTAAATGAATAAAGTCTACACATTCTGATCAGTCTACTTGAAATAGAATTAATAAAATGGACCACTCCATTCCAATCAATCAGCTCAAAAAACCTTGCACTTTAATTAACGAAACAGTGTACTATCTGAATAAATCTAAATCCAAGTGGCTTAGTGTCGGTTTATCTTTAAGTGAGAAATTCATCCCCATTGTCAAACTATGTGGAAACAGATATGACCAAAATGTGAATTTCAGTGAAAAACAATGGTTATCATTCTTGTTTCATCAAGATGTGATGCTGAACTTCCTTCAATCAACTGACTTTGGATGGCAACCTATTCAAGGAGATGGTTTCGAGGTCCATTTTGTGTTTTTTGGTATAGTGGATGTGAGATTTTCTTGGCTAGAGATACTATTAATCAAGTGGTGAATATAGCTGAATTAGTCTTATACCCTTTAAATTTGTTGAAATCGCAAGAATGTTTAACATACTACAAAACTTTGTTAATGGATGTTCATACGTTGAATGGTGATTTGATAACAAATGTATTTAATATTATTTCCCCTTTAAAAAACATAAATAATGTGAATACATACTGTGTACTTGAAATCCTTCATTTACACCCTGATCAAATGATCAAAGTACAGATGCAGGAGAATTCGCATGTGATGAATTGTTAAAAAAAATTACTAAGCAATAGGAAATATGTTTTGTACAAATTGTTTTCTTTACTTTCCCCTCTCCCTGAGAGTTGCTATTTAATCTCAAACATTCCGTTTTTATTCATCAAACAAGTCAAGTTCCATCCAAGTATAACCATCACACAAGTTGTATCTAATCAAGATGATACCATCATACGGGATGGTGGCTGCAATGTATCAACTGGCTAGAGAATTTCGAGATCTTCAATATTCTGCAGAACATGAGGCGGTTTATGGTATGGAGAAAATTCACACCGAAGAAGAGTGCAAAAATCTGGAAGAAAAATATCGGAAAGCTGCTGAAGTCTGCGATTTATTTCTGTATACATCGGACCTACGATTTTTCTTGAAGACTATGAAAGAAATGAAGCTTGTAGGTTATTTGATTGATCTTGAAAAATTTATACCTGTAAATATTTATAAAGAAGTATTTGAATTGGAATAAAAAAGTTTGTTTAATAGATATGGTGTTTTATTTGTAAAAATGGTGGGCGTTGTGGTGTAGAGGTCTATGCATCAGCTTCTCACACAATTCACCCGGAAGGTGAGTAAACATTTTTTTTTCTGTCTACCTTCTCAAAACCTGATACGAATGCTGTATGAAAACATACAATTAAGTATGTAGGAATGATGAAAATTTTGATTGAAATAAAAAATAGTCTTTTGGTAAATGATATTTATTCAACCATTAAACAATTATACAAATTATAAACATTAGTAAGTGCTCACATTGCAGGTGATGATGAATGAAACAAACAATGTGATTTTTCTAACGATAAAGCATGATTGTCATCAAGTTCGATTACGGGCTTCGATGAATATTTCCTAATGTATTGCGCCTTTTCTTTTCCTTTCACGTACACATGATCCACGTTTTTCGTTTTATTTTTCACAATATTAGAGAACTTGTGTAATTGAGTAAATCCTTCATTCCACGAAATACAATGGTGATTTTTCATCAACCAATTTGCTTGATTTCGCAGTTCTGGAGGCAAGTGTTCTACCGCAAAAGGAGATCGAAATATATAATGACATATTTTTCTCCATCAAACGCAGCTAATTCTTTGGGGATACATTTTTTGTTCTCAATTATAAATCCTTGTACATCCAAAACAAGCAGCTTCATATTTTCAATTGTGAGAATTTCACCAACATCTGCTTTTTGTCACCATAGTCTCGAATTTGTTTTTTTAATTCTTCCAATCTCTTTAAATGGTTAGAGAAGCGAAGCTTCAATTCTGAAGACATACTGAACATCATTTAGATAAATAAATGGTTTATATAATTATTTGGGAACATGCGTATCACAATGGCTTGACTATTTTTGTTAAAGGACTATAGCTAAATAATTTATCATGTAAAATCAGACAATATACTGATGTATCCTTTTTTGTATTATTATTTGTCTCGAATTCAACTCTCAAAACAACAGTGCCTGTTTGAAGTGTTTTTTTCTGATGAAAACAATGAATATGTGTGAATGGACACTTATTTTTAAAGTTTTGAGGGTTGAAAATTGTCTCGTTTGGTATATCATAGTAGGAATTTTTGAAGTTTGCAAACATTTCATAGAGAGCTGAAAACTTGTTATCATTGAAATTCAAATACAAATCATGATATGGATATCTTTCAGAATTCAAAAATACTCTAATATTTGTAAGATCAATATTATCGAATTGACTAGCATCTTTCATGATGTGTCCTTTTCGATTTTCTTGAAAACCAATTATTATATGACGAGGTGTGTTGTGAATCCGGCTGAAGCACAATGAAACTGAACGCAGCGAATAAGCTACCTGGAGAAGTTACTGGTTTTTTGTGACATTGATTAATGATACGTCAGAATCGATTTGTGTCTTTAAAAGTTGTATTAATTCCATACGAAATTAAAATTTATCAAGACGTAAACGAGCTTTCAATACTATAAAGGAGTCCCAATTACACGTTTTTCACAATTCAAAAATTTAATTAGTGACTTTGACACTAATCAAGTAGCATTGGAAAATGTTGTCGATGACGCAGAATTGGAGGTGGAGTTTTCTGAACGCAGCTGGTTCTCTAATACGTTTCATTCGACATCCGCTAAAGCGCAGAATATCTTGCTAAAACATAACCAAGAGAACACTACTTCTAATTTAAATAATGAAGTTAGTAGAGAGTTTCATCAGAAAAGCGTCAAACTTCCGCCAATTGTAGTTCCGAAGTTCCGCGGCGACTACGAGAGTTGGCTTGAGTTTCGAGAAACGTTTGAGTCGTTGATTAATAAAAATAGTGATCTGAATGATATTCAACGGTACCACTATTTGAAAACTTCGCTATTAAACATCGCAGCCGATGTGATAGCTTCTTTAGAGTTCTCTGCGGAAAATTATCCCATTGCTTGGGATCTTTTGTGCAACAGATTCAACAACAATCGACTTCTGGTACAAAATCACGTTAAAGCCATTTTCAATATAGAGATTCTCTCTAAGCAGTCATCAAGATCATTGCGTAATATTATTGACACTTTGTCAAAACACTTGAAAGCTTTGAAACAGCTCAAACAACCTACTGAGTCGTGGGACACATTACTTATATACATAATTACGGGAAAACTGGATAGATTTTCAGCTCGCGACTGGGAAGTATACATTGCTACCAATGACTCTCCGACTCCTGATGATCTGAAATCATTTTTACAAGCAAAAGCAGATCTTTTAGAGACCTTGGAGCTAAAATCTTCCGATATACGTCTAAACAGAACTCCACGCGAAAACAATCAAGCGAGAACTTTTCTAGCGTCTGATGATACACGAAAGGATGATGCGCGAAATTTTGATCGTCAAGCAAATACCCACCCATTTTGTTCATTGTGTAAACGAAATACACATTTTATTCGAAACTGTAGCGAATTTCTCAGTCTCCCAGTTGAAGAAAAAATAAAGCGAATAGAAAGTTTGAAACTTTGTCTAAACTGCTTGAGATCAGGTCATAATATTCAGAAATTTAGATTTTCAAATTGTAGGAAATGTAACGGGCGGCACAACACCCTCGTACATATTATTTCAGAATCAAATGCGAACAATACGGATATCATTTCTTATTCGAGAAAGGAAGGCGAAAATTCCAATGCGATAGCACTGAATTCGTATGAAGGAAATACAGGTGTTTTATTATCTACAGCACTTATAAAAATATTCGACGCAAACAAGCAGGTCCACACAGTACGCGCTATATTGGACTCCGCATCACAGTCTAGTTTCATCACATCAGAACTGTGCCATCGTCTGAAACTTCCCACTGAAGATATTTCCATGCAAGTTTCTGGAATTAATAACGGATTTTCTAAAATAAAACATAAATGCGATATAAACTTTGAATCGCTTCATAGTGCTTTCCAGACGATTCTACCTTGTTTGATAATCGAAAATATATCGGGTATTCTTCCAAACTATCCCGTCGAACGAAAAGCTTTGAAAATTCTGGCAAATGTTACGCTAGCAGATGCTTCCTTCGATAGACCAGGTCCAATTGATATATTGATAGGCGCTAATATTTTTTGGGAGCTCATTTCAGTCGGCCAAATCAAACTAGGAGCTAATCTTCCCGTTCTGCAGAAAACAGTGCTCGGCTGGATAGTCTCAGGTCCTTTGGGAAAATTAGAAAATAACAGCCTTCATTGTCATTTTAATAGAAATCTTGACATACAAGAACAACTTGCTCAATTCTGGGAGCTGGAGGAGTGCTGTGATATCCGCCTGTACTCTAAAGAAGAAGAAGCATGCGAACCACATTTCGTCGAAAATACTAAACGCAATGAAAATGGTCGATTCATTGTATCAATCCCATTCAAAGAGTCACCTGAAAAATTAGGTGGATCGAAACTACAAGCCGAAAAAAGGTTCATATCTCTAGAAAGAAAATTACTGCGGAATGTAAATTTTCGAAACGATTATACGAAGTTTATGCGTGAATATCATGATCTCGGGCATATGCGAAGAGTGGATGACGATACCAACGAAGCAAGCAATAACTATTACATGCCACATTATGGAGTGGTCAAAGAGTCAAGTAGGACAACACGGCTACGAGTCGTTTTTGATTGTAGCGCTCTTACTACTACAGGTATTTCACTGAATGAAATACAAATGATTGGACCTACAATACAAAATGACTTTATTTCTATTCTACTTCGATTCAGGATACATTCTTTCGTGGTAACGGCTGATATCGAAAAAATGTATCGCCAGGTTCTCATCAAATCTGAACAATGTGCTTTTCAGAGGATACTTTGGCGAGAAGAACCTTCTGAACCACTCGAAACTTACGAACTCCAAACAGTCACTTACGGAACAAGCAGTGCTGCGTTTTTGGCTATCCGAAGTTTATTTCAGTTGGGTTTAGATTGTCAAAATTTGTATCCAGATGTATCCAATGTCATACTAAATAATTTCTATGTTGATGACGTTCTTTTTGGAGGATCTTCCATTGACGAAGTCTCCATCCTAGGTTCAAATCTATCAAAAATTCTTAGTTCGGGCGGATTTAAATTGCGAAAATGGCATTCAAATTGCAACAAAATTGTCCAGAATATAACATCTGACGACATTGAAAAAAGTAATATCGTAGAATTGGGTACAAACGATACTACAAAAACGTTAGGATTAGCTTGGTCTAATTGTGAAGATATATTCACGTATAATATTAATGTTAATCCGAAGGATGGTAGGGTAACGAAGCGAACTATACTTTCATGCATTAGTCAGGTTTTTGATCCTCTGGGTCTTCTGAGTCCATGCATAATTTCAATAAAAATTCTTTTACAAAAGCTGTGGCTAGAGAAATTATCTTGGGATGAGTCAGTTCCCATGGCTATTCACACTGTTTGGATGAAATTTAAAAATGAAATTAATGAAATAAATAACATGAAGATCTCGCGTCATTCCGTATGTGATGACCCCAAATTCATCGAGATGCACTGTTTCTCAGATGCGAGCGCCTCTGCGTATGGTAGTTGTATCTATATGCGTTCCATGGATGCCAGTGGTAAGATACATGTGCACCTTATGTGCTCGAAAACTAAGGTCGCTCCATTAAAGGTTATAACTATTCCGCGACTTGAATTATGTGGAGCTGTCCTATCTGCACGATTAGCAAGAAAGATCGAACAGTCTCTGCCTATGAAACTCAATAAGGTATTTTGTTGGACAGATTCTACGATTGTCCTCGGTTGGCTGAAAATGAATCCAAGCTCTTTAAAAACGTTCGTGGCCAATCGTATCTGTAAAATCCAAGAAATGACAAATTCATACCAATGGCGGCATATTTCGACTAAAGAGAACCCATCGGACATTTTATCACGTGGCATGTCTCCCAATTTTCTAAAATGCAGCATTCTCTGGTGGCATGGTCCAGAGTGGTTGAGTAGATCCGATAATGAATGGCCAGTATCGAAATATGTCGTGGAAAACTTGCCTGAATTGAAGGAGAAAAGCTTACAGATAACTAATCATTTTATTTTCATAGAGTTCACTAGATTTTCTCTTCTTAATCGGTTAAAACGTTGCGCGGCGTACGTCTTAAGATTTCTTCACAACTGTAAAAATACAGATTCTAGACGTTCAGGTTTTCTTACGTAAACTGAAATCAACGATGCTTTCATAGTTTTGTTGAAACAATCTCAACTTGAATGTTATACGGAAGAAATTGATTTGCTTACTAAAAATAAACCGATTGGTCGTAAAAGTGCGTTATTCAGTCTCAACCCATTTATAGATGATTGCGGATTGTTGAGAGTCGGAGGCCGTTTAAAAAAACTCAGACTTTCATGTTAACAAGAAACATCCTGTTATTATATCTGCAAAACATCATTTATGTAAATTGATTTTCAGATTTGAACATTTGAAAATGTTACATGCTGGCCCACAGTCCTTGCTCAGTGATATAAGAGAATCTCTATGGCCAGTCGGTGGCAGAAATTTAGCTAAATTCACTGTTCGACAGTGTAAAACTTGTTTCAGATTCAATCCAAAGGCTATTTTACCAGTTATGGGCAATCTTCCGCAGAAGCGATTGGAACCGGGTTTTCCATTTCAAACATGCGGGGTCGATTACGCAGGACCCTTCTTAATCAAGGATCGAAAGGGTCGAGGATCCAAGACTAGTAAATGCTATCTAGCATTGTTCGTATGCTTCTCAGTGAAGGCATTGCATCTGGAGCTCGTCTCGGATTTATCAACTGACACCTTTCTCCTAGTTTTAAAGCGTTTTATAAATAGACGTGGAAAGCCTGCACGAATTTACTCAGATAATGGTACCAGTTTTGTCGGTGCGAACACGGAACTTCGAGAACTTGGCACTTTTCTGACGGAACAACAAAATAAAATAACTGAGTCATGCATCAATGAAGGTATTGATTGGCGATTCATACCAGTTAACTCCCCTCACTTCGGCGGTCTTTGGGAGGCAGGCGTCAAGTCCTGTAAATATCATTTGAAGCGAGTTGTTGGTCTGAGCCCCCTCACTTTTGAGGAAATGTATACGATTTTCACGCATATCGAGGCGGTACCTAACTCTCGTCCCATTTCTCCTCTTACTAATGATCCTAATGATTTAAATCCTTTGACTCCTGCTCATTTCTTACTCGGACGAACAATATATTCTACACCCGAACCAAACATCACCCATATATCAGCTGGCAGATTAACAAGGCATCAGCTTATAGAACAGATGCGACAAAACTTCTGGTCACGATGGTCCAAGGAGTATGAATCGGAACTGCAACAGCGAAGAAAATGGAGGCAAAATCAAGGTGAAGCTGTAGGAGGTACTTTGGTCCTAGTGAAGGAAGATAACCTTCCACCTATGCGATGGAAGTTGGGTCGAATCACCAAATTGCATCCAGGAATTGACGGAATTTCCCGTGTGGCGTCAATATCGACAGCGGGAGGTATAATCAAGAGAGCTTGTCAGAACATATGTCCCTTACCGGTTCAAGATGTTGAAACAGAGGTGTTTCAAGGCGGGGGGGCATGTTGTGAATCCGGCTGAAGCACAATGAAACTGAACGCAGCGAATAAGCTACCTGGAGAAGTTACTGGTTTTTTGTGACATTGATTAATGATACGTCAGAATCGATTTGTGTCTTTAAAAGTTGTATCAATTCCATACGAAATTAAAATTTATCAAGACGTAAACGAGCTTTCAATACTATAAAGGAGTCCCACGCTACAAGGTGCTTCAAGTCTACTACGTGTTTTTACAGGCCAAGTATGACGGGACGCTTCAGGTAGCGAGGAATATTCAACAATTTCCCAACTACGAAATCCAATTAACAAATCCTTATTAGTCTCAAGAATCTGTGCTAAAGCTGGTTGTTGTGGTATATCAACTTGAATATGGGGTACTTTCCAATAGATCTTGTCAAATGTAACTTTTGGATTTTCCGCTTCGGGTGTTGGATTTCGCGCATCTCCAATATATAAAACTGCATCAACATCATCGCTTGCTCGGATCAAAATCAGTTCTTGTTTTATATTCAAGATGATTTTCTTATAGTCTTCAAAAAAATCCCATCAACATTTTCAAAGGTATAGATACATTAAATTTTCCTTTATCATCAACTAAAATGTTTTCTTTTTTATCTCTATTTGGAAACCATCCAGCATTTTGCAGCCTTAGACTTTCATGTGTATTATATGAAAGATAACCCTTCAAGGTTGAAGCTGAACCAACATTTCTCACGGAATCTATAGTAACTCCATTAAGTTCATAGCGAATTTCTCGAAACAAATAAGCTATTCCATTGTTGACAGATTGTAATTTCTTAGAATAAACACCCTTATTGTTGGTCAAGGAACCTTCAATGTAAAGATGACTCCCTGAAGGTAGAGTGTATATATCAAGTTCTTGAACAGGTATACAAATTTCATCATTGTATTCAAATTTTGAAGAGACAAACGGTTGATACGAATGAAGCTCAGAGCTTATTATTGAATTATCTATACATAATTCTTCATTAACGTTCAATATATCCATTATTTCAATACTTTTAATCCCAGAGATATAAGAAATTGGCAATTTTGTGATGTTAACTTGTTAGAGTTCCGTCTTGGACTGGTTTTTATAGACAGCTTTTTCTTTTTATATGGCGATAGTTTGGAATAGCGATAGTTATATTTGATAACCATATTTTCTAATTTTTTAGATGTAATCGAACTGTTATGATCTCTTTTCGGAAATCAACCAAATCACCGTCTTGATCTACTATTTTAACAGTGATGTTGTTGATTGTCTTGACGCTGATGGGAAAATAAAGTATTGGTGATGGTGATTCCACTATTTTATACCCTGGAGGAACAGATGGAAAAAACTGATGAATTATATAAACGGGTAGACCATTACTATATGATCCTATGCAAATGTCGCAATCAACACAAATTGCATTTACTTTACATATATTTACAACTTCTTTCGATTCAGATAATTCATTTGATGCGATTTCTCGTTTTTTAAAACCCAATATTTTTGCTAAAGAGTCATCTGGTGTGAAATTTCCTTTGTACAATAAATCTGACATTTCAATGTATTTGGATTTGCTTTCATCATAAACTCAACTTTTTCTCCAAAAATGTCGTCAATTACATAATTAATATATGTTTCAATATCTTTCAAATCATAAGTTCCTTCTGGAATTGTAATAACTTTATCTGCTGCATACATTTTATTGCTGCCTGGTTGTATGTTAGGTATACTCATAAAAGATTCAAAATCTGTTAACCCTAGAAAATATTCTTTATTTTCATCCAAAAATATAGGTGGTTTAAATTCTGCTTTTAACACAGAAGTATTTCCTGTTATTGTTATAGTGCTAGTCATGATGACACTCTCAACGTAATTGTTGGTTCTCAATCATGTCATATTATTATATAGAAATTCGATTGACAATTGTCCACAATTATTTGTATTGAATTTTTGTACTGTTTCATAAGAATACCAGATTTGGGTTTTGTCATGAGTTTTCAAATAATTAAGAAGTTCGATAGGTGGTTTCAAGTTTCCATAACTATCAAAGTAAAACGCTTTATTTTTATTTTTTATGTATGCAGTCCAATGAGTTCCTTGATTTTGTTCACTATCTAGATTCAAGATTCCACATTTCTTCACTTTACATTTTTTGGGTAGGTTGTAACGCATAAATACACCTCTAAAATGTGGGATCTTCAATATTTTCACATATTTTAATATATCTATATTTGAAAGGGGTCTTTGTGGAAATTTTATTTGATTTTTTTTGTATGGATTTTTCCAAGTTTTCGTTTACCTTTCATAATTCCAGTAACTACTAGAGCAGCAATTATTTCTCCTACCGAAGAAACTTTTGCTCTAACTCTTTGCCAAGCTTTATCTGCTAGAACTTTATCCGCCCGGTGTCGTTGAGGTAAATCAGTTGTTTGTGAGTGAGCGATATCGTGTTCTCGACACGCAGCATTCAACGGATTAATACCAGACTCCCCCCTATTCAATCTTTCTTCTAAATTTGTACCAGGACCACAAAATTAATAGCCAGGGATATGAAGCTCAACTGGTAGTTTGTTAATTAGAGTGTTTATTGAACCTCGACCTTTCCTCTTGGAGTGTTTGGAGGAAGTATACTTTCGTGAAGCATGTACAATCATTTTATACCTATAGAGGTTTGTGGGTATTATTTAAATACTATTTTCCAGTTTAAAAATTTGCAACACGATTGTCTATCAATTTAATGCTATCTGTTCAATATCTCCATCTAATTAATGTATAAATACTTTCGCAAAAAACAATTCTGTTTATTGATATCTAGAATGCGGATAGAAAAACAATCGTTTTCCTTACCCATCACCAACCATGATGTGAAGAATTTTACGAAATCAATTCAAAAGCATGGTGATTTATTTGGTGGGGAATCGAAAAGGTGTCTCATTGTTGGACCATCTGCTTCATGTAAAACCAATGTGATGTTGGCTTTACTTGAGAATCCAAATGGAATAAGATTTGCAAACGTGTACCTATATTCCAAATCATTGCAACAGCTTAAATATGAATATTTAAGACAACTATTGACACCCATGAAAGAGATTGGATATTTCGAGTATGAAAGCGATAAAAATATTATTCCTCCTCATGAAATAGCACCAAATTCAGTCATCATATTTGACGATATACCATGTGGAAGTCAAACTATAATAAGAGACTATTTCACGCAAGGAAGACATAAAAATACAGACTGCTTTTTTATTTTTCAAGGTTATTCATCAATTCTGAAGAGACCTATACGTGAGAACGCAAATTTGCTCATTTTATTTAAGCAGGATTCTATGAATTTAAATCATATATATAATGATCATTGTATGCTGGATATGTCATTTGAGCAATTAAAGGAACTCTGCGCACACTGTTGGAAGGAGCCTTATAGTTTTCTGGTTATTGAAAAAGATTTTGAACTGAATTCTGGAAGATATAGGAAAAATTTTGATCCATTCATATATTAATAAAATAAATATAAATGGATAAGGGGGTGGCTGAGGAATTGATAAAGTCAAGAAAAGCTGTCAAGGATAAATATAATAGTCTAAAATTAGCTATGACCACTACACAATCACAACTAGAGGAAGCTTACAAACCAATAACTCAACCACTACAGCAACTTATTTGTAAAATAAACGAACCTTTCAACATAAAGGAAGAATTTGAAGAAGTAAAAGAAGAACCTGAAACTTCTTTGTATTACGCAACACCATTTAAAAAACGTAAACCAATTTTAACTTCAAGATTATTTTATGAGACATCAACACCTATAAGACCTACGACAAGAACTGGTAAAACTCCCATTCCACCGATAGAAATACCATCATTTTTTGATACAAGCCTTGCATCTGTTAGTCAATTACCATCTATACAAGAACCTAGTCAGTTACCTACCATTATACAAGAACGTAGTCAGCTACCAACTATACTAGAAACTAGTGTTATAGCTCAAACTTCCCCCGAAACCTTGGATTATTAAAATGTTTCAGATATAATGGAACAGTCAAGGCGATCGATTCAAGATTTAATCGACACTCGACCATATGAAATATGGTTACAAAGTTTTGATCCACTACCAAGAGTTCATATCGATGCTAGTGTGAAGGATGTTGATCATAAATTTGATCATCATTATTGAATAGTACATGATATAAATACTGATAAATTGTATTTGGGAACCACACTTAAACATGTAGAAATTATTGGAAATAATGTAAAAGTGGATTAAAAATGTATGATGGTACAAAACGATTGTACGAATTACTATTTGAAAAATATCCTGAAGACTATGAACCAGTAGACTTGGATAATTATATGGATATTTTGGCTAGAACCAATGCATATCGAAGAAATTTTGATCCAAAGGAACGAGTGCAAGGAAATGGATCTTCAAAATATATAATCATAATAGGACCATACCTACAAAAACATGGTATAACAAAAACACGACACATCAAGCCATTATATTCTCGTTTCAATAAACCAGAACCACCAATAAGCAGTACAGTTCGGAAACCAAAACCTCCAATAAGTAGTAGTAGTAGTAGAGCTCGGACAGGAAAGGGATTGTGGAAGATTAATAAAAGAGATACAGACTATGTTTATTGGAATAATATCAACGAACTTGTCGATAGATTGAGACTAATAACAGCTTCTATGAGAGCTGGTCATACTGGTCATAATAATGAAATACTATCAATAATCGAAGAACTGCGTGAAGCTAAAGTCATCGCATAAATACAATCTCAAATACGTTAAGTGAATCAATCCGAAAATGTCACTCAACAAGTTTGGATCTCATTTATTCAAGAGAGATGAAACAGAAAACAATCTCAAACTATTTAATCTTTTTGAGATTAATTTATCTTATGTAATGGTTCTACCATTTATTGGTCGATATGTACAAGGCGAGACAAATTTTGTTTTATTGCCGGATGGAAAACAATTATATAGATTTTCTTTCGAACAGGGAAAGAATATTCAAAGAAAGATGTCATTGTTAATTAATGGCAAAGGAGGAAAAATAGATAACAGAAGTGTTAAAAAAAATGACTTGATCGCGTTTAGACGTGAAGCTAATAGTAAAATGACAGAATTTTATGGCGAATTACAAATAAAATGTTCTGTATTGATTGAAAATAAAACAGTTCAATAATGAATACTATCAAAGAAGATGTGGTGAGTGAGCTACACAAACCAGCCAGAAGATTTTTTAAAAGAAGAGCAGTAATTGTAAAGGGAATCAATGATCTTTTTCAAGCAGATTTAGTTGAAATGCAACCATATTCAAAAATAAACAAAGGATATAGATATACAGGGTGTCCAGGAATGGATTTCCTTCTTTAAAGTCGAATAACTTGGCAACAGTGTAACGTAGCGGGGTCGGGTTAGCGTCGTTCGATAGTGGATCGATGCGGATTATTTAGTAAAAATGGAGCGTTGGTCAGGCATGCATTTTTAAGAACATCGATTCTTACACAATTGCAAGGCGAATTTTTTGTGCTCACTGTAGATCTCCCGATCTCACCCCACTGGACTTTTTCTTGTGGGGATACCTCAAAAGTAAAGTTTATGTTAATAGACCTAGGACTTTGCAAGAATTAAAACAAAAAATACGGGAAGAAATTAATGGGATTCCACCTGAGATGTGTTTAGCAGTTTTAAACCATATGAGGACGGCATTGCAAGAGTGTTTTGATCAAAATGGAAGACACCTTGACAATATAATTTTTAAAACGTAAAATCCGCACGTGTTGTGTGTATTTTTGCATTAATAAAACAAATTTAAAACTTCTAGATTTTTTTTTATTATCCTTTCAAAAGGGAAATCCATTCCTGGACACCTTGTATTTTGGTCATGATTGATGTGTTTTCAAAATTTGTTTGGGCAATTCCTGTCAAAACCAAAACTGCTAAGGATGTGACCACAACAATGAAACTAATTTTAACCAGTTTAAAAATACCTCCTAAAAATTTGCAATTAGATCATGGAAAGGAATTTTTTAATACAGAGTTACAAGATTTGATGAAAAAATTCAACATCAATCACTACTCATTTTCCAACATGAAAGCTAGCATCGTAGAAAGGGTGAACAGAACATTGAAAAACAGAATGTGGAAAACATTCAGTTTGCAGGGAAACTATAAATGGTTAAAAATATTACCTGAGATAGTATCAGAATACAATAATACCAAACATTCTGTTATTTGAATGAAACCTATACAAGTATCTAAAAAACATGAAAAGCAGTTACTATCAGAAGTTTATGGTCGTATTAAAACAATGACTCCTTCAAAATTCAAAAAGGGGGATCATGTACGAATAAGCAAGTTCCGGGAAATGTTTTCAAAGGGCTATACGCCAAATTGGTCAAATGAAATATTTGTGATTGAAAAGATTAAAATTTCTAATCCCACAACATACATTTCGCGAGATCATAGAGGTGAGGAGATACAAGGTGCATTCTATCAGGAAGAATTACAGAAAGTTAAACATCCTGACGTGTACTTGGTTGAGAAAATTCTAAGACGGAAAGGGAATAAAGTTTATGTTAAATGGCTGGGAATGGATTCTACTCATAACTCATGGATACTAAGAAATGATGTATTCTAATATCTTGTAATTCAATAAAATCACTTGCTAGTAAATATTTCTTTCATTTCTATAAACATAAATACATGAAATAAACAATGTAAATAGTAGTAGGATTGATATAATAGGTGATTCTATATGATTTTTACATTCAAACGAGTCAATAAGTACATTCCAGTTTGTTGGTTCAAAATTTTCATCTACAAAATAAAGTCTTAACTTGTTAGCTAAATATGACACATTTCTAAAGGACTCATCAATTTTATAGCTAATCAATCCATTATTAACAATCAATTTTTCCCAGTTTGATGGCCAAGAGTCATGATGATTGGCTGATACGCAAATAAACGTTTCTTATATATTTAAATCTACTTGTATATGTCACAGTGAAACCTGGTAATCAGTGAAAGCTAACTTTTACTAGGAAAAGTAAGCTTTTCCTGATTTGGAAACATTTAGCTAGTGAAAGTTGAATTCGATCGACTTCATCATACTTTTACTAGTAATTGTTAGCATTCACGTAACTTTTCTAGTGAAAGCTGCTACACTGAAAATTATTATCGTAATTATAAATATCCTTATTGGTCCGAGTTGGAATTCGCCGACAGATTAGACGCTCTGGAAAATACGAGACTAATGATTCGCAGGTGTACAATGTGAACATTGTTCAGATACCGTATTATAGAAAATACTCAAGTATTCTCAGTAGGGGTTAGTCTGGGTTAGTTTGGGTTAGTTTGGGTTAGGCAAAAATTTTGATGTCGCGTGAGCGACATCATTTAGTGCCCCGTGCACCTTGGGTTAGTTAAATGGCGGAAATAAGTTTTAACAAGAACTTTTCCTAACTGCTTTCAGTAAAAGTTGATTTGATAAAGTTTCTCTAACATTCACTAGTGAAAGTGTACAATATTCTTCAAAATTCAACATTTCCTAACGGATCAAGTGATTGCTAGCATCAACTAGTAAAAGCTAGCTTTCACTAAATTCCTAACATTCACTGTAACATCTATACAAGGTATTGTTGAGTAAAGCGCTCAGAAACAATACTTCTGCTGGGAGTCCTGTTGTCATCATCATTGTTAATTCTTTTATACGGAATAGATTATACTACTGTGACAATATTTATCTACTTCACCCCAAACCATCAGTTATTAAGCCTTCTTCTCCAAATCTTACACAACAAATTTCTAGTCTAGACTGTAGTGGCCTCATGGGAGAGTGTCGTGACTGTTATCAATCAAACAGCGTTTATCATCTAGGGCATTAAGGGCTAATTTGGTTTGTTCAGTGCTGTAAACGGGATGTTTGACTGATCGGATTGTACATTGTTTAACCATTTTTTCCACATTTTTCTTTGAACATTTCATATAATCATCAAAAGTTATTTTGTTTTTTACAATACATGACTTTACCCCTTTCGCTTTTTTCGTACATTTTTGAACACCTTGAATTTTATATGAGTACATTTTTGACCTCAATCTCACAAAATGTGTCATAATTTTACCATTTGCTTCATCCTTCATCAGCCCCAAAACTTTTTTATTTACCAATGGAATCTGATAAACGTTATCTGAAGGATAATCGCTGGTGTCAAATTTTGAAAGATCTTTTTTGATGAGTTCATCATACACATCATTACACTTGATTTCATAGATGAAACTATCCGTGTCTGTATACAGAAGCTTAGGTTTTTCAGAAAAAGATTTTTCAAGCATGAAATTATAATGAAAAACATACATTGCAATTTTTGAAATTTCCAAAATACACATACCGATGTGAAGTGGTTTATTGAAAATGAGATTTGTTTTCCTCATTTCTATAGCCACCAGATCTTCGCCGAAAATTGTTAGGTTATGAAATGCTGCTTTGGAAATCAGATTGCTTGCACCATATCGACCCTCCCATTTATTAACCAGTTTCACAATACGATGTTTTCGAATGTTTTCCATTGTTTTACCAAATACAGCATTATTCATTAACTTGAAGAGATTTTTGCTGAAATCGTTAGTGGCTGTTGATCGAAGTTGAGTGTTTAGTTCGATGTATGACTTTAACCGAGGACTTTGCTTGAATTTTAAAATTCTATGTATTTGTGTAAAGTTGATACCATTACTCACAGCTTGCTTCAAATTGCGTTATGGATAACGTATTTTGTTTTGTTGTAAAGAGTTGTTAATAATTTTGGAAATTTGGACTTTGGAGGTGCCATATGTTCAGGAAAGAATGGAAAATCACTATGCAGGTCGTGAAGCGATTTGGTGTACTCCAAATCCAATACCAAAATATAGCCCTATGGAGCATCATCCTCGATTAAAGTAACATCCAAATTTGGGAAATCAACAGGATCAACCCACTCGAATCCATCGTATGGTAGATGTTGAATCATGGCCCACCCATAAAGATTATTCACATCAAGGTAGAGCAGGAATTTTGATATTCAGCCATGTATTTATCATTTGCTTCAGCATACCGATTTGAGCACATTGAAATTCCTCCTCTCAACCCCTTTTCAATAAACATAATTTGGTTGATGTCTTTCAAGAGCCCCAACTCACATTTCGTGAATTTCAGCATGCAATCCCAAGTGTAACCTGGTAAAGTGAAATACCACGCTGGACCCAAACCATGAATGTTATGTGAATTGATTCTGAAGTTTTCAAAGACATCGCTCAACAACAACACATCTGTTTTCAAATACAGATCGCTGTATTGACCGAAATTCTGAATATTGAATTCATCCCATACTTTTTGGGCATGTAAATACTCCTCATCACTAATATTTTCATCACATAATTTTGAATAGAACATTTCTTTGGGTGGTAAACTTGTTTTCTCCAATTTAGTCATATTATCAACATAATCATAACAAAAGACCCCCTTACGTGTTAATAATTCGAATTGGTTTGAATTACATGAAGCAAATTTTCTCTTTAGATTTATCAAATCACTCAATTTTAATGTAGATGCCAATGAACTCAAAGATGAATTTAAAAATCATAGTGAATCGATATATCTAAATTTTATACTAGTTTCATCATCAAACTGAGTGAAAGAAATGTATTTTTCTTTATTAATTGGAAGAATACTGAATTTTTCCACCCTTCCTATGGCTTTTAAGATGAAATGGGAATCGAAACCTGAGAGATTGTGAAATACAATGGGAACAATGAATTGTTTCTTGAAATTTAAATTACAGTTTGAGTGAGCAAATGCTCTGACATCACCTGTAAAATGATCATGATCAACAACAATCTGATCTGTGTCAATAAACGGTTTTTTGCAAATGTGACACTATTTTGCTATACTCTTGTCCAACACTTTTGACATGGGAACAACTTTAGACAACTTATCATCAACAAATTTCGCAATATTTTTAAGTTGATCCCCAAACCAATCTAAACAATCTTCGCCGCGGTAGCTTTTGTAAAAGGTTAGCGAGTCGTCATAGGAACACTTGAATAAAAATCCAATACTGAATGGAATATGCTCTTGAAAATTGACAGTTTTCAAATGTGTTAATTCATCAGGAATTTTTTGTAAAATTGATTCAAAATCCCCATATATGATGAATGGCGCTTTTTGTTTATAAATGTGATTTCTGAACGAAACGTGATCATATTTGGGAAATGAAATCTTTGAAGCATTTTTTATTTCACACACATTTGAATGTTCACTCAACCGTTTCTGAGACTGGAAATGGTTCAAACATCTATCACAAATAAACATTCGATTCTTATGCTTAGTAATTTGTGATCTCACTAACCTGGATAGATCCTTTATCAAACAATAATTATGGGAAATCTTGATCTCATTTTCAATATTTGGCAATGGCTCAAAATCATTAATTTTTGGAAAATATTTGTTTTGAATAATTAGTAAATTGACATGATTTTCCAACTTATTGTTCGTCAATCGACATGGTACAACACTGAAGAATTCGTTCTTTTTATTTTGAACCATTTCCAACATATAAACATTTACACTTAAATTTATGAATTTTGTCAACTGTCATTGGAAAATCTAAGCCTGCCGTATTAAGGACGCCGGTGTAATGAGGATATGAGCTGTCTCTATCTGAATTGATTTTACTGGGATACAAAGCAGCGACTATACACCAATAAAAACATGCATCATCGTCATTTTTGATGTTGATACATGCTTTTTTTTGAAATTTGACTGGGCAGAGGAATGTAGGATGAAGCACCCACCCCAAAGCTATGCTTATTGATACAAATTTCTAGACTGACAATTTTTTTTAATGCCCACCCACTGTCACGTTCTTGAAAATCCTCCATTTTTTGTAAAATTGGTTTGCTTTTACAATTTTGAAGCCACTCAATCAAATCTGTACCCATATCCAATACTTCATTTTTGGTATGAAAATATTTGAAATCAAGGTTTTCAACATTATCTTTGTTTACAATAAACTCACCACAAAAAGTCGCATTCGCCTTTATAGCACTGAACAATTTCAGAATTTCATTGATTTTCACCTTGAACAAGGCAAAGGAATCATCAAAAAAATCCCCTAGATTCACGTGTGTTTGATTGATAATCACTCCAGTTCTTATGCGAGACTCAAAGGATGTTTTCAAGTCTTCCCACTTGACCCGTCTGGTAAGATTTGGTTCCATTTCTTCACCCACGTGCGTCTTTGAGATTCGTGACTTGAGAAGCATCCGGAACCTCTTCAAATGGCCCAAATTCGTCACCAATCTTTTTCTAGATCCAATAGATAGTGGTGCAGCCATTGCCCTCTGGAACTGCTGGATGCTTCGATTAATTTTCAGTAGCCACCGCTTTTGCTCCTCTTTTTTGCCGGCACATATTTTTGGGTATGCCTCTTTGAACTTTGTCACAATGTCACTACTCAAGGAGGCAATTTCTTCAAAAGAATTGTTTGACATCTTAGTAAGGATAGTGGTAATGAGAAGTTGAATAAACCGACTGTCTAATGTCTTGATTATAAATGATTCTTTAGACCCCAACCTTCTAGTTAAATATTCATAAAAATTACATCGTACTATAACCATATAATTAAGCCTCGTGTTCGCAATAAGCAAGTCAGAACCATATAATTAGGATAATTGGAAAAATTGCATCATTTACAGTACATCAAAAATGCACTCAGCAGTCAAAGTTAACCATATAATTAAGCCTCGTGTGTGTTAATTTTTTGCTAGATATGTAATTATTGATTTTATTGATGCCTCGTGTGTGTTAATTTCTTCAGAATATTCTCATATTTTTACCTGAGTTGAACGTTGATGATAATTAACCTTGTACAAAAAAGGCTTAGGCTGGGCGTCATCTAGACAAAGTTAAATTGCACAACCTTGGACGAATTTTGATCAGCCCAAATAATACATTTGTTTTTCTCATCGCTGGTTTCTGCAGCCTAAGCTAACTTCTTCTTCTCCTTCTTCTACGTCACACCAAATTCAAGCAATAGATGCCTCTTTCAAAATCATACTCATTTTTTTTTGTACACCCCGTATACGAAACTAAAATTATACATATCTAACCCCAAAGGTCAACATGTACTGACGTCAGGCTAGGCGTCGGCTAGACAAAGTACACAAATAATTAAATTCAAATTTCGTGATTGCGGCGCCTCCTAGCGGAATTTTTGGGAAATGATCCAGAACCCCCTTAGCTATAACTACTGATGAGTATAGGTCTTTATAATATTGTTCGATTATATTCACTATTTCTTCACTTTCGTATTTTACTTCGCCGTCTTTGTTTTTCATTTGATAAATGCGTGCTTGTTCCATTTCATCCAGTGATTTCAGTACGGACTCTATCATGGCTGTTGTTGTGATCTCTTATGTCTTTCCTTATACTCCATTTAACTTTTATGTTTAGATCTCTATAGCAAGGGTCGCTTTTATGTATGTTTCTTCTTTTGTTCATGAGGTCTCTTGTTTTTTTTTCAATCTTACTGCATTTTGGTTTTTTCCTTGAACAGATCTGTTTTGTCGCTGTCTGTATGCTGTTTCTTATTTCTTGTTCCAATTCATCCAAGTTCATTTCGGTCATCTGGGCTGTTGAAGGGAGTCTGCTTTCAATGTTCTTTTGATAGATGTTAACATTTTGTTAAAGCTCCAGAATTGTTGAACATCTTTTTTGATGGATCAGTTCCTTTCTTTCGGTTCCAAGGTTGATCTTGATTTTTGAACTTACCAGTCTATGGTCACTACCTTGACTATTGAATCTATTCAATGCTGAAACATCGTTTATAATGTACTTTTTATTCGTTATCACAAAATCGATTTAGTTTTTCATGTTTGCGTCTGGGCTTCTCCATGTCTATCTTTGGTTAGCTGGCTTTTTGAAGAAAGAATTCATGAGAAAGAGATTCTCGCTTTAGTGATATCAAATCAAATCAAATCAAATCAAATATGCTTTATTGTCACAGAAAAATTTAAATAAATTTTATGGACAAAGCAAATACAAATGCAAAATTCTAGAGTAAAAACAATATAAAACATGATAATAGTATACCGTGAACAATTACGTGAACAATAGAACAAAACTAGTACAAATATATTTTCCCAAAATTTTTTGTCAAATTCAAAGCTAATTAGAAATTGCTCATGGACAACAATAAACATTGGCACACTTCCAGTTATGTAGATATGCTCTGTAGTTTTGTGGCGCATCCATAATTTACAAGATTTTTTTGGGTATTTCGCCACACCCTATCAAATATCAATCAAACTAGTGTTTATACACCCGATCTTCTATATTACCTGAAAAAAGTCTATCAGTAAATGATAAAACCTATCAATATCGTTTCGGGAACGAATCTGCTCCCTTTCGCTTCCCATTCAAAAAATAAACATCAGGTGAGGTGAGCGAAATCGGTGAACTCGAAATTTAATTTATAATTCTGAAGTCATTTTGTTTCCGCCTGCAGCATGTTATTATTTTTGATTTGAATATCAAACAAGGAACTTGTGGTTGTTTATTGTGATAGTTGATTAACTCTTTACCTCTTTCGTTGGGGATACCCAGCCCAGATTTTCCTCTGCTCGGAATGTTTTGGTGTTTGTATCTCCTATTTTGGAATCAAAGTAGCCCATTATTATAACAAAGTGCGCCTTTACAGATTCTGTTGCTGTTGTTATATCCTCATTAAGTTGATCTATTTGTTGTTTTTCTGCTGTACTTGTAGGGGCATACACTTGGATCATCTGCAGCTTATATCTTTCTGATAATTTGACGATTATATAGATGACCCTGTCGGACATTGATTTCATTTTGATAACTTGATTTTTAAGCCATTTATTTATAAATAGTGCTACTTCCCCGATGTGGTGGTTTGTTTAACTATTATTTTGAAAGATCATATGGCCCTACCTAAGAAACGTGCATTTTTCTTTTGGCAGTCTTGTCTCGCACAGGCCGATCATATCCCGATTGGGCTCTTCCTCCAGGTCTTCCATGCGATCTTCAGTTTTAAATGTTTTGATATTGTAGGTGCCAATTGACATATTTATGGTCATCAAAGCGGGTTTACGTGATAGCGAATTTTTGCCTCGTGATGCCGAATTTTTGTTTACCCCCCTGGGGACCCGTTCCATTTGTTTTGAAATTCGACATAAGGGATGATTTAGCTTTAAGGCTCCCGCACTGTCCAGACAAGTTGGAAAACTGAAATTCTCAGCTGCTCCTAACCTGGAGATCAGACGCTGTGGAGTACTGCTCCTGACCTGGAGATCCGACGTGTCCTGTGCCAGTTTTGGTCCGCCCTGGGTATTTGATTTCTCCGGTTACACTCATATCTGAGAAGCGTTTCCCTATCCGCCCCCTTGAGGAGGCGCCCGATGGGAGACTGACAAACTCCGCACGGGCCGCAACTGTTTACACCATTCGAACCAATTACTTGATTCTGATATAGTTCGAATTCAGTACTTGGTCCGCGGACCAAGTTGTCGGTGTGGACTAGGCTACTGAGCACATCATTTTCAAAGATTTTTTTGAGCAATATTCATATTTGAGTGAAGATAATCATCAGCAACATTGCTTCCATGGTAACCGTGGCCAACTTCTTGAAAAGTCGTTAGCGAGGTTTCCATAGAGCGATTATTGTGACTGCGAAAATTTGGTGGAAAATAAAAAGGTTGGGGTGTCAGTTTATACGGTGATATCCGGTACAGAGTAGCTAAGGGTACTTTAGCTATTATTTTTTTTCTCAAACTGGCAACGCTGCAATGAAGTGTCAATCACCTCTCATTTTCAAACAAAATCTCGATACATTATTCGTAGAAAAAAAAAATGGGAGGTCGTCTACATACACACAACGTCAAAAGTTTTTGATTCTCCCTGTTTTTTCCCCATTTCTGAAAATATTAGAAAATCATGACACCCTTTTTCTAAGTTGACGTGCTCAGACTTACTTTTTTGTGAAAAGTCTTTGTGCCTTTTTGCACAAGAATATTGGCGTTTTGTGTACACTGATGTGAGCTCATAAGAATCAAAATATTTGTCAAACACAGATTTAATAGTACCAAACTGTGTTATACCCGTGTGGGGTTGCTAGTCCTCCATCGGGCGCCTCCCCAGGTGGCGGATAGGGGAATGCCTTCCAGATATGAGAGCTACCGGAGAAATACCCGGGGCGGACCAAAACTAGCACTTTTGAACGATGTATGACAAACCTGAGGATTTTGTACCCCAAGTGAGTTGCAATCTTCCCGTTGGTTCCGAACAGGTAGAAGCCCCGGTGTCCAACGCTGGCCCCACGGATTTTGGGGAGGGCCAATCATACGTTCTGGTATCCGAGGAACAACCAAAAATCGATGTAATTCTTCACGAACCAACCACGGGCAGCCAGGGAAGCAATGATGCAATCCCCAGTGCCGGTGTATCTGCCATTAATACGGGCGTTGGCAACATCAGCCTGAATAAAATGGCAAAGCTTTCCGGAGCACAGCGATGAAGCGATAGAGAGGGCTTTAGTCAAGGGAGAGCCTATACGGCCTCGTAAACCGAGGACAAATAGGAATCCCGGGAAAAAAACCCTCCCGGCAGAGAAACCTACAGTGTATAATAGATATGGACGCCAACTCGCATCACACCATCTAGGATAGCAGCGATATCAACAAAACAGGTAAGTCTTTATTGGATTTTATTATAACTCATGATTTGGAGATTCTAAACAAGGGCAACAAGCTCACTTTTGCGAACCGCATACGGTCGAAAGTTATTGATGTCACTCTGTCCACCTTCCGTATCAATCCCAGTATCCAGCGGTGGCGCGTATCCGACGAACCATCCCTGTCGGTTCATAGGTATATACTTATGGAAATCAATAGTATTGACAAGCAGTCAGAAATGTACCATAACCCTCGCAAAACAAACTGGACTAAATATCGGGAGGAGCTTGTGGCGGGGTTGAGCGGGGTCAAGGAACGTATGCGTAACAGGTCTGATGTGGAGGTGGTGT
The DNA here is from genome assembly GCA_958502075.1 of Orchestes rusci. Taxonomy (NCBI): domain Eukaryota; kingdom Metazoa; phylum Arthropoda; class Insecta; order Coleoptera; family Curculionidae; genus Orchestes; species Orchestes rusci. Next base: position 46,557,796 of record OY293304.1, read on the forward strand.
TGGAACAACTACACAACGCCATAATTCACTCTTACCATCAAAGTTTTCCGCTAATCCAGCGTTCTTCATGCAAGGACACAACCTGGTGGAACGAGAGACTTGACAAGATGAAGGGGGGAACACGCAGACTCTTCAATGTGGCCAAGAAAACCGGTGAATGGGATGAATACCACCATACTCTGACGAAATACAATAAAAAAGTAGGGGAAGCTAAATGGAACTATTGGAGAAAGTTTTGCACTGAGGTCGAAAAAACCTCGGAAGGCGAGAACACCAAAGAAACCAAATGTGGAATACACGAAAAATGGCGAAAAAACCATTGAGACACTACTCAGGGCACACTTTCTAGACTCGACTATAATCAACTCGCAACAGGGAACCATTTCCCTGTCTCCTGAGATCCTCCTGATGAGTGAGTTTATCAAGAGATGATTGAGTCACAGCCCGACAAATTGTGACACCAAATAGAATTGAATGGGCTATAAATTCATTTGAACCATACAAAGCACCTGGATGCGATAAGATAATACCGGCACACCTGCAGCAGGGCAAAGCCCAACTCATATTGATGCTGTGTCAACCATTCAGAGCAAGCCTGGCAACGGGACACATACCCATGATATGGAAACTCCCACGAGTGGTCTTTATACCGAAACCCGGGAAAGATAGCTCTCAGCCTAAGGCATTCAGACCTATAAATCTCTCGTCGTTTCTACTCAAAACGATGGGGAAAGTGATTGAGAGGCACATTAGGAAAACCTCCCTAATAGAGAGGCCACTACACAAAAACCAAAACGCCCATCAACCTGGTTAATCATGTGCTCTGCATTGACTTGTTCATAAAAAAGAGCAACCACTGAACAACCAGGGAATTGCCCCAGCTGCATTCCTTGATATAGAAGGAGCATTTGATCATACCCCCTTCAATTCATTGACCACCGCGATCAACCGGCGTGGAATTAAAGACACAGTTTGTAGGTGGATGAGAAACATGCTGAAAGGTAGGAGAATTCAAGCAACTATGCGTGACAAAACTGTAACTATAGAGGCAGCTAAAGGCTGCCTCCAGGGTGAAGTGTTATCTCCTCTCCTCTGGAACCTAGTCGCAGATGAACTATTGGTGGAGTTAAACAGCAAGCGATTTTATGCCCAAGGCTATGCCGATGACGTAGCAATACTTATCAGTGGCAAATACACCAAGACAATATCAGAACTGAAGCAGACAGCTCTGACGATCGTAGAAGATTGGTGCAGAAAGGTGAACTTACAGGTCAATCCTGAGAAAACCTCCCTGGTCAGCCTCACGAGAAAGAGGAATATAGCGGAAATATTAAAACCCATATTCTTTGCACAAGAACTGCAGGTGGTGAGAGAAGTCAAATACCTAGGCATCATCCTGGATGACAAACTCACATGGAATTCACACCTACAGAAAATAGTGAATCGAGGTAGAGCCACAATAATGGCAGCAAAAAAAGCGATAGGAAAAAACTGGGGCATGAATCCGCGCATAGTACACTGGCTCTACTGTACCGTGAAAAGACCCACTCTTGCTCACAGCTCTGTTGTCTGGTGGCTAAAAATCGAGCAGCGACAAGCAGTCACGGAACTTGCAAAAGTTCAGAGGCTAGCATGTTTCTGTGTAACGAAAGCCATGAAAACTACTCCAACAATTGCCATGGAGGCCATGCTCAACCTACCTTCTTTAGATATCTACATCAAAATAGAAGCAAGAATGGAAGCATATAGACTTGGCAACACCAGGAACTGCAGCTACTCAAACTCCCAAGGACACACTAAGATAACCAGCACAATCACGAACCACTTAGTAACAATGAGCAGTGATATCATATTGAAAAATATTAACTTTAGCACGTCTCCAAAGCCGAAGCTGATATGGGATGAGGAAACGGTGAAACAACTCCGGATGACAAATGGGGCAATATGCTACACAGACGGCTCCAAAACAAGCCGGGGAACTGGTGCCGGAATCGTAGGAGAAAATCCAAAGTGGGAAATATATAAACCACTTGGAATGTACGCTACAGTTTTCCAGGCAAAAGTACATGCAATAAGTGTATGCGTGCAAGAGAATCTCAGGAGAGGCTACAGAGGAAGGAAAATCCTTATCCTTAGTGACAGCCAAGCTGCGATCAGAACCATCTCCTGTCGGGAAACCAAATCCAAACAAGTCATGGACTGTCAGCAAAACCTTGTGACACTGGGAGTATCTAACGATGTTACTTTTGAATGGATACCAGAACACACAGAGATAGCTGGAAACGAGCGGGCGGATCTACTAGCACGCAAAGCTGCAGACACACCACTTCTGGGTCTAGAACTTGCCATTGGTATCACAAAATCCTCTGTGAGAGGTTGGCTGGACTGTTGGCCCAGAAAACAACAGAAAGCTAGATGGTGCCAATTACCAGGACTGAAACACTGTAAATTAATGATGGCAGACGAGATCGAACCATCATTTTCTGGAAGCCCACTGAAACTCAGCAAGAATCAGCTTAGGAAAGCAACAGGTATAATAACTGGACACTGCACTCTAAGGAAACACATGCATATCATGGGTCTTTTCAACGAGGAGCCCATATGTAGGCTGTGCAACGAGGAGGAGGAAACAGCCTACCACATTGTATTTGAATGTAAAGGCGAACTGGAAAAGAGATAACGGGGAATTCACAACCACTTCTCACGGGACGGACAGGGAAACAGTAGAACGAGTTATAAACCTTATTCGGACAATGGAGCTCTTCGACTGAGAGACAGGCACAGAAAAGATACAATAAGCCCAAGAGGCTGCGGTGTTGGGGCCAACAGCCCGAAACTCGTAGCGCCTGTACTTCAGTAATCAGTTATCAATTTCTTAGTGATGTAAGAGTATTTCTATGATTAATTTCAGATAGATAATAGTTAAACCACGGATAGGGACTGTTGAGCTAATCGCTCTCAGGAAACAAGTCCACAGTGCTATCATTCTGGAAGCTACTGCGATCAATGGAAAGTTTCTATGAAGAAACATAAAATAACGCTTTGCTTTAGTACAACGCAAAGTTTTTGTTTCGCTTTCCCAGTGGACCATGCAGATGGAAGTGTCCACTTATCGCTCATCGTGGTAACTACAATCTGACCCTACAAAAGCAATCTCGTCCTCAAAAGACGAAGAATACAAAAGAGAAAAAGAGATAATCGAACTAATCGCTCTCAGGAAACATGTCGGAAGTCCTTCGATACCTAAGAGCGATTACATAGATAGACTCTTTTTTTCTGTATTTTTTGTTCTTTAAGGAGGCCAGGTTGTGAGTGCCCTGATGTGCGATGAGTCCACCGAGATAGCAATCAACCAAACCTTCCACAAGCAAAACCACTTCTGTTTTGATTTTTTCCCAAAGAAACCTGTCGTTGATGGCTTTGCTTTCGAAATCAAGGTACCATCGCAGTAGCTTTCGAAATGGAAGCACTGTCGACTTGTTACCTGAGAGCGATTTGCTCGAAAGTCATTTTTTTTCTTCTGAATCCTTTTTCCAATGATGAACGATTAGTGAACACTTCCATTTGGATGAAGCAGAACAACCAGACTTTCCGAGGTATATAAGTGAAACGCTTTTTTTATATGGCCCCATTTAAAACTCAACATGCCGGTAATTCAAGTCCCAAAAGATAAGAATTTATCTGCCGGTCAGTGCCAATTACTACTGAAGAAATGATCATTTTTCTCAACTACATCATAAGTTTTCATCAGAAATGTATCTAGTACTGAGAAGATAGCCCGTTAGTATATGATATGGTTCATCTAAACCTACAGGTGAGATCCAATTATGAGTTTGTGATGATATTCATCATAAGTCTGAAATCTGAGAGTAGGCAGATGATGTATGTACAATGTAACGAAGTTACTTTATTTTTTTTTGCTTTTCCGTGTTTCAAACCCTAGAATTAATTAACCATCGAATGTTCAGATCTGTTCTTTTCTAAAATATTTTGAGTACCGCGCACACCGTCTCTCAAACTCAAAATATTCAAAGCCCGCGCTAGTTAATTTTCTATCCGAATAGAGGATTAATTAGATCTTCAGTCAGGAAATATGAGCTGCGCGATTTGACTAAATTTCGGTACCACCGGAGGTTCCGGCGTGATAAATCACGATTCGACGGGCAGTTAGCGCTCGAGATCTGAACCGTGAAGACCCAAGCAGACCAAAACCGTTCCACCGTTTTTTTTTGTGACCACGTGCAGTTTTCCAAGGTAGGATTTTTCCTATTATACCTTCCAATGTTCCCAAGTATGTCTTATCTGTAGTATTTCATTCTAAAATTAACACGGGTGGGTTTTAACGACAATTCAAATGGGGTTTTGCTTTTTCTTCTCTTTTCTTCATTTTATCGTCAGGGGTAATTAAGGGAGGGTTTTTACCGTTTCTCAGACAGTGAAATTAAATGACTAAATGCTTGGGAAAATCTGGAAATGCTTGCTTTTGGGTGCTTTTGGAGTTAACATCGATATACGCGCCTTGTCGTGGTTTTGAATGTGATGCACGTCTTATCTATTTCCTTATAATCTCGAAAATCGCACGCATCTTCCCATTTTCGCTAATTCGTCACACGTCGTCTATTTTTCTTCATTCTCGATGCACGTTCTAATTGCTTTTATTTTAAACCCCACACATTTACCTTTCATTTTCGCGCCCGTAGTCATTTTCATTCTTTTTCTGTGTAACCTCTTTTAGTGATCATTTTGTACGCATCCTATTTAACTTTTCATTTTCTTTTCCGTCAGACATAAACTGCTCGATCGTAATTTTTTCTGAACAATTCTTTTGGGGTTAATTCGCTTTCCCGTTTACAACCGTTACACACCCTTTCTTTCACTTTTCATTATTTTTATTGTAATATTAATTCTAGTTGATTTATTTTTCTGCATTCAGGGGAGTGTGTCCCAACATGTTTATGGAAAATAGATCTGTTTATTTTGATCCAAACTGCCTTTGCTTATTTTCCTGGTAAGGAAAATCACCCAACAAACTTTGCGGAAAATACCATCTATTCCAAACTGCCTTTTTAATAGCGATGATATTTAACACCCTCATCGCAGATGAATCCTGGAATTACTTTCTCCACTGTCTAAAGGCTACCCGAAAGGCACTGTGGGCCCTCTACCACATAAATCCAGGGGGTGGCGCTCGAGACTTTGAAGGCTTCACCTTCCAACCCTTAATTAAATTCTATCACCTAATCAAAAAGCGGTACAAAATTGGCGCCCGAGCAGGGACACGTTATTTTTAAAAAATTAAAATTTTCAAAATTTTAATACATAAATTTTCCGTACGCCCGTAGGAGTTTCGGAATTTTTTTTTTCCACCACCTCTGGAACTATCTTCCAGAAATTGCGGCGATTTTCCAAAGTTTCGTCTCCAAAGATAAAAATGCCGTTTTTCGCATTTTTTTTACGAGTTTTCTGTTTTTCACTGATTTTGAGTCATTCATCCGACCGGGCCTACTACCGATTGGATAATTTTCCCGAAGGCGAAGGGATCGCTGGAAAATTACTCCGTTTTTTTTTATAGCTAGGTACCAAAAATTTTTTTTCTTGTTTGACTCAAAAATTAGCAAAAATTCAGTCTAGTCAGAAACATTTCCAAAAACATCGAAAATCCGCTGAAATAACTGTTTAGGGTGCCAAAATATTTTTCAGTTTTAAAACATATTTTTCATCATTTAAAATCATATTTCTGTTCACATTTTAAAGTATTCAGGAACCATGCGGTTTACTCCGTATTTACTTGACAAAGTTTTTTTTACAAGACCGAGTTTATAAAAACTCGCATTCCATTCCGTCGGACTGGTACATTTCGTATGACCTTCACACTTTTCGCCCGTAGCAACTCACAAAACTTAATATTATTTGAAACATATTCTTGCATTTATCTTCGATTTCTTGGAAGCTGAATTTTTTGTGAATTTTGTTCAAATGCCGGGCGTAGCGAGTTGTACTGAATTCGGAATAATTAAACGAGTTCTGATAGCAGTTTTGATTTCAAAGTGGATGCGTAGAAATATTGATTATTTTTGAATTCCCGTGATTGCGTCTTGTATTGCTGTTTGAATTTAATTTCTTTCAAGAGTTTTTTTTGTGTGGTCAATGCAACTTTGATTGTGAAATGATGTAATTAAATTTTGGTAGTCAATTGATCCAATTTAATTTTGGATTTTTCTGAATCAAGCCGTACTGTCGTTTGGTTTTTTTTTTCTCTTGATTTAATTGATTGACCGTTTGCTGTTGGAGCTCAAAGTTGATTTTGAGCTGCCGTGAGTAATTCTGTTCCGATTTAATTCGAGTTGATTTCCAATAATTGAATCAAGCTGTTGTTTTTTTTTATCCGATCAATTGACTGCGTTTACACATGAAACTTAGTTTCGATTTCGACGTATTTTTGCCACGTTTTTTTTCGTGTGACGAGTTTGATTTTTTTTTTTTGATAGTTGATATCGGAAAATGATGCTGTTCGGGTTCGAACTTTCTTACTTTCTGAGCGCTAACTCAACCGTTTACCGTATAAACATTGAAGTCTAATTTTTTTTTCTCGCCCGTGTTTCGCATTTCTTTCATGATTTTTCCTTAATGATTTTGCCCTGGATACCCATGTTCATTTTGACTTTTTTTTTTTGATTTTTTTTCTTATACTGGCTGCTTTTCTATTGTCGACCTAAGTTGACCTTTTTTTTTCCTTCTTCATATCTCGCTCACTTCTACTGACCCCTAGCGAAATGAATCAGTTAATGATTATTTCTACTTCCCTTATCCGAACTGCATTGCCACGGGTTGTGGGGTGCGCGTATTTTTTTTCTTAGGGGATCCGACGTGGGGAAAGTAGGTGTGGACGATGAGAGGGGTATCAGGGTGGGGGCCGTGCTTACTTCAAAGGAGCAGACATGGACAGAAGGGGATTCTGTACCAGCTACCGCGCAGTAAAGACGTGCCTTTTATAAATAGTTCTCTTGCTTTAACCGAAAATTCTTTTGAAATCTGAATACCTACATCTTAATAGCTGTGACTTGTAATTTTTTTTTTATACCTTCTAACACGTGTAGGACATAACCTGCAAGTTTTCGTGCTGCTTTTAAACGTGTGATCGACTTTAATTTTTCGTCAACGAACACGTGTGGGACATAACCTGCAATTTTTTTTTATCGCTGTTTTTTTTTAAAAAAGTGCGTACAGACTTCAATTTATTTTCAAACTTTTAACCAAAGTTCACTTCACCGTATTATTTGTTTTTCTTAACCGTTCGGGACTGCAATTTTCTGCCTAAAGGTGTTACGAAAGTTACAGAATTGGCTGCCTGATAAACTTATTTTATTATTCTATTTCATACCAATTCATTCCAAGACTTTCTACGAGTATCTTTTGTGATCCTATTTTACACCAACCACCCGGAGAAAATGGATCCCACGCCAGTGACTCAACCTGAAGCCTCCACAACAACTACAACCTTCACGACTACGAGTGCACTCACTCTGACCACGACGGACGCTTCCCTCAGTGTCGACAGCCGAGTTGGCTGGGTCTATGTCCTCAAGAAGGACGAGTTGATGATGGAATTGGGCAAGTTTCACCTGGATACTTCCGGCACCGTAGACGTTTTGAGGAAGCGCCTGATCCAATTCATACGAGATGGGAAGGTGTCTCCAGCCGTAGTAACACAGCCGTTTGTTTTTCCTGCTGCTACCACCATAACGACCGCCAGTGGGCCTCCTCGACCAACTCCAACCATCACAGTCAGTACCCCCAGCACCCGAGCCGTCCTACCATCCAGTCACCAGCACTTGAAGGTTCACAAGTGGAATATCTTCTTTAATGGGCGTAACGATCCCGTTACGTTCATCGAGAGACTACAGGAGATAGCCGTCTCCCAAGAATTCAACATCGACAGCCTGTTGCCACACATGCCCGAATTGCTGCGGGATGAAGCCGCCTTGTGGTACAGGAACAACCGTAGTCGCTGGCAATGTTGGGGTGAGTTCTTCACTGACTTCCGGACATTCTATTATCCCGTCAATTATGCGGAGGATTTGGAGGCGGAGATTAGCCGTCGGTTACAACGACAGAATGAACCAACAAGCAGGTATGTGACTGATTTACAGACGCTGATACGAAGACATGGAAGCATATCCCCGGAACAAGAACTGCAATGGCTCTATCGCAATCTGCTCCCACAATACCGACAGCAGATTCGGAGAACTGACTTCACGGATACTTTGTCCCTATCCAGAGTGATACGAGAAACAGAACTATTATTTACCGAACTAAATCGCTTCCCCATGTCTAATCAGTCTTTTCAGCACAGTCGACCCCGTATGACCCCTGGAGTGAACGTGGTCAGTCCCGCAACACCCCGTCTCGACAGCAGGAATCACACGCACCCATCAACACCTCGCAGTCCCAGAAATTCAATGCACGTCAACCAGAACACACCGACCAACCCGCCAACCAGACAGTTTCGTTCAACAAGAGGAAGGAATCCTCCTTTTTATGATGTGATTTGTTACAGATGTGGACAACATGGACATTACCGTTCTGACTGTTCGAACCCGGCCAAGTTATTTTGTTCCAGATGCGGTCGAGAAGGCATCCTCTCCAAGAACTGCACCTGTGTACAGTCGGGAAACTAAGTCGGCGCTGGACTGCCCGGAGGTCTGTTCAGCCACGCTACCCCGTAACCTCAATGATTCCGACTGTGAGTGCTGTGCACTCCACTGACAACAGACCCCATGTCTGTGTCTACTTGGATGGGGAACCTTTTCTGGCATTGGTCGACACTGGAGCGGCCCATTCCTTCATAGGAAACCAGATTGCTGGTTATTGTCGCCGAAAAGGATATCCAGCCGTTCAGCCATCCATCCAGGGGGCCAAAGTGGCAAATGGGACACTCATCCAGATCTCCGCAGCCTTCCAAGTGCCATTGCAGATCGGAGATCGCTTCCTGACTGAGGTAATGTGTCATTTCCCTTCACTTTCCTCAGAAATGGTACTAGGCATGGACATACTGAAACGACATCCTTTTCGTCTGGATTTGGACCGCAATGCCATTTACCTCGACCACAAGCTGTTAGCTAGGACTCCGGAGCACCGTCACTGTCTAATCCGTCCCACGGGACAACTCAATATAATTGCAGGAAACCAGGGTTTCCCTAACACCGAAGAACAACGCTTGCAACTTTTCCTGAAAGAGGAACTGGCCTCATTCGAGCGAATCACAGGGACCACTCCACTGGTAGAACACCAAATCCACCTTCTCAACTCCGAGCCGATCAAACAGAGATACCGACCCCAGAATCCCAGGATGCAGGAGATCATCAACACTGAAGTCAATCAGATGTTGAAGGATAGGGTAATTGAACCCTCAAACAGCCCATGGAGCTCACCCGTAGTCATTGTCCGCAAGAAGGATGGTAAGCATCGTTTCTGTATAGATTTCCAGAAGGTGAACGCCGTCTCTCGGAAAGACGCGTACCCATTACCCTTCATCAATGCCATCCTGGACAAGCTCCGCAGGGCGAAATACATCTCGACCATCGATTTGAAAGCCGGGTATTGGCAAATACCCCTCTCCGACTCCAGCAAACCGATCACAGCATTCACCGTCCCTGGGATGGGGCTGTTTCAATTTAGAGTGATGCCCTTTGGACTGCACACTGCACCAGCCACCTTTCAGAGGCTGATGGACCGTATCATTGGACCAGAGTTGGATCCATTCACCTTCGCCTATCTGGACGACATCATCATCCTCGGAGAGACGTTCGAGGATCATTTATCCAACCTCCGTAAGGTCTTCCATCAGCTCCGGGAAGCCAACTTGAAGATCAACCCTGAGAAGTGCAAGTTTGCTCAACAATCACTCAGGTATTTGGGCCATTTAATCACTCCTGAGGGAATTCACACAGATCCAGAGAAGGTGTCAGCCATCCGTGAACTGTTACCACCCACTAATGTACGAGGGTTACGGCGTTTCCTAGGCATAGCATCCTGGTATCGGCGGTTTGTACCAAACTTCTCCCAAACTGCCAGCCCATTGAACCATCTTCTGAAGAAAAATGTCCGGTGGCACTGGAGCGAAGCTGCACAAACAGCATTCGAGAACCTGAAGACCTCCCTCACCGAAGCGCCCGTCCTGGCTTGCCCGGACTTTACCAAGCCATTCATCCTTCAGACGGACGCGTCTGATAGTGGTTTGGGGGCCGCTTTAATACAACATTTTTCAGACGGAGATCATGTGGTCGCCTATGCCAGTCGCACGCTAAGCCCAGCCGAAAAGAAGTATTCTGTCACCGAGAAGGAATGCCTGGCTATCGTGTGGGGAGTGGAAAAGATGAGACCGTATCTGGAGGGATACCACTTCACAGTACAGACCGATCACATGAGTCTTAAATGGCTCCATTCACTCAAATCCCCGAGTGGCAGATTGGCCAGGTGGAGTGTGTACTTGCAACAATTTGACTTCGAGATCAAGTACCGAAAGGGAATCCTGAACCGTATAGCTGATGCCCTATCCCGAGATCCCGTAGACAATCACCCCGATGACAGAGAAGAGGAGCATCTGGCCAGTATTGAGGAATTTGAGCCTTGTACCTGGTATTCGGCTAAGAAAACTGCTGTGGTAAGTGATCCAGCCTCATATCCCGATTTTTCTATCAGAGATGGACAACTATATCGGCACTTCTGGGATGTTTCGGACATGTCCGAGGAGGATATGTCTGACCCATGGAAGAGATGTGTTCCCAAGTCAGCCAGAGAGTCGGTACTGAAAGAAAACCATGATCTTGCCACAGCAGGACACCAAGGCATAGCAAAGACCATTGCACGTATCTCCCGGAAATACTATTGGCCTGGCATGTTCCGTGATATATCCAGGTATGTAAGAAGTTGTTCTTCTTGCCAGAGATACAAGCCGACACAACAAAAATCGCCTGGACACATGAGGCCCTCCCGCAATCAGAACCCATGGGAGACGGTCACTTCAGATCTGATTGGACCACTACCTCGATCGACCAAGGGGAATAATTGGCTACTCGTATTCCAGGATCGTTTCACCAAATGGATTCAATGCCGTCCGTTGCGGAAAGCAACTTCCAAAGCCGTATCGCAAGCACTCTACGAGGAGGTGATCACCCGTTTTGGTTGCCCCAAAACGGTACTCACCGACAATGGCACACAATACACAGGTCGTCCATTCAAAGACATTCTGAAGGAATTGGGTATTCAGCACCGACTAACCCCAGTCTACACTCCGCAGGACAATCCTACAGAACGTGTCAACAAGACCATCAAGACGACCATTTCCCAGTTCTGCGAAGAAAACCACCGAAAATGGGATGGAAATCTCGCTGATATTGTCTTTGCCATCAACACCTCCCATCATGAGTCAACCGGATTTTCGCCAGCGTTTCTGAACTTTGGAAGAGAATTGGATCCACCGAACCCGTTACACCGAACCCAAAGCCCTGGAGACGAGATGAATGAAGCTACCACTTCCGAACGAGTTGACCATAGCACCCGACTCCAGCGCCTCAAAGAAGTCTTCGAGTTGGTGCGAGTGAACTTAGGCCGGGCCTTTACGACGCAAAGTCATCACTACAACCTTCGCCATCGTGATTGGAGGTGTCACGTCGGCGACAAAGTGATGCGTCGTGAAAATCCACTGTCATCCGCTGTGAAGGGTTTTGCCGCGAAGTTGGCACCTAAGTATTCTGGACCTTACGTTATAACTCGGGTCATTTCACCGGTGGTGTACGATTTAAAGGGTAGCGATAATAAAATCCTTAAGCGTATTCACGTCAAGGATTTGAAGCCGGCGTATGTATAACTCCAAAAGCATCCCTTATCAGTCCGTCGCTAATAGCATATGTTTTTTTTATTAGATCCCATCACCTGTAGTCATGGCTGCCCGCTTCTGCGATGAGCTGAGTCCACCCTCGTCTCTGGCGATGTCGGAGTCCGGTTGGGACTCGACGGACACTGAGACCAGTGTCTTTTATGGGGACGGCTCAAGTTCCGGGGTGCCGGAAGGTTCCGGTAAGCCCATCACCCTCCCGGGTCTGGACACCCTCCACATCCAGCCGCCGAAGTGGCCGTTGCCCCCACAGTGCGATTTGTTCCTGCCGGTGGAGCGCCCAGACCTTTGCTGGCGGTGTGGTTACCCGGGGCATATGCGACGTGAGTGCACTGGTCGCCCGGTGAAGTTCTGTTCCAGGTGTGGCTTGGTGGGGACGTTGTCCAGAGACTGTTGGTGCCCTGACCCTGCTACCACTCGTCAGGAGGAGGTCAGACGACCTATACCTATGTGGGAGAGACCCACCACAACCAACACCACCCCGAGTCGGCCAATACCTATGTGGGAGAGGCCCACAACCACCACCACCGTCCCGAGGCATCAGCCGATACCTATGTGGGAGAGGTCCACAACCACCACCACCGTCTCGAAGCGAGTTCGCTTCGCGGACGAGGTCTCCAGACAACCTCGCCCAACGCCCCACCAAGCCACCCCCGTGCCCAAGCCGACAGTGGGATCGTTGTGCGAGACATGTGGATGCCCATATATGGGAGTGGCTAAACATCCATAAAATACCGTAAGAGACACCGAACCGTTTTTTTTTTAATTTTTTTTTATATATATCTTGGGAGTTTATTATCATTACCGGGTGGGACTTAGTGCGATAAAAGGGGGGACCACGGGATGTGAAGTGAAGGACATGACATTTTTTTTTATCATATTTGAACAGTATTGCGTTACCTCTCCTTCCACAGTATGGCGGAACACCATATGGACAACCTCCGAAGACGTGACGTTTTGAGATGTACCTTCCACTCCGATGGACGATCAAAAGCTGTCAGCAGACAGGAATCAGGGAATTAATGCATAGAGCGCATTACAACTTCCCTCTCCCATGATGGTTCAAAGCTCACGTTCCTTTCTTTTCTCAGGAAACCCCCTTTATCGTCTCGACCATGGAAACTGGCCGCACCACGCCTGTCCTCCTACTCTGTGCTGAAGAGGAAGACCTGAGAATGACTTCTCCGGTCCATGCCCATCCACCAAGCAAGGGACCAGTCCAGGCCAGGATCTTCACACCACCTCGATTCATGGTGACCAGCCCGCAACCTCGATTTCTGGGCAACTACGTGACGTTAGACAGACACACCTGCTGGCGCTGCGGTGGAGAAGGCCATCGACGAAACCAATGTCCTAACCCTCCCCGCACATTCTGCTCCAGATGTGGCAGACTTGGCGTGCTGTCTCGAGAGTGCATGTGCGCTTGGACCCCCTTAACAGCCAGAACGGAAGCTTCCTCACAGGCAAGTCAAATGCCTTGTGACTCGGACCTCCTCAGACTGCCGGTTTCAACGCCCCGACTGGGTGTGAAACGCAAGTGCTCATCCCCAACCTGGGACTCAACCAGAGTCAAACAAGCGCCGCAGACAGGGGGCCTTTGCGAACACTGTGGATGCACGAGTATGGGGTTTGCCCACGAACCAAGACCGTAACGCCGTGGGTATGATAATTTGTTTTGTTCTGATCACTGATTTGTATTCCGGGTATTTGAGGGTCATGCATAGCATGGAAAATATTTAATTCTTAAACATTTTTTTTGTAAGAAGGGGGGGTGTGTAACGAAGTTACTTTATTTTTTTTTGCTTTTCCGTGTTTCAAACCCTAGAATTAATTAACCATCGAATGTTCAGATCTGTTCTTTTCTAAAATATTTTGAGTACCGCGCACACCGTCTCTCAAACTCAAAATATTCAAAGCCCGCGCTAGTTAATTTTCTATCCGAATAGAGGATTAATTAGATCTTCAGTCAGGAAATATGAGCTGCGCGATTTGACTAAATTTCGGTACCACCGGAGGTTCCGGCGTGATAAATCACGATTCGACGGGCAGTTAGCGCTCGAGATCTGAACCGTGAAGACGTGCCATTTTTCGACCCAAGCAGACCAAAACCGTTCCACCGTTTTTTTTTGTGACCACGTGCAGTTTTCCAAGGTAGGATTTTTCCTATTATACCTTCCAATGTTCCCAAGTATGTCTTATCTGTAGTATTTCATTCTAAAATTAACAGGGGTGGGTTTTAACGACAATTCAAATGGGGTTTTGCTTTTTCTTCTCTTTTCTTCATTTTATCGTCAGGGGTAATTAAGGGAGGGTTTTTACCGTTTCTCAGACAGTGAAATTAAATGACTAAATGCTTGGGAAAATCTGGAAATGCTTGCTTTTGGGTGCTTTTGGAGTTAACATCGATATACGCGCCTTGTCGTGGTTTTGAATGTGATGCACGTCTTATCTATTTCCTTATAATCTCGAAAATCGCACGCATCTTCCCATTTTCGCTAATTCGTCACACGTCGTCTATTTTTCTTCATTCTCGATGCACGTTCTAATTGCTTTTATTTTAAACCCCACACATTTACCTTTCATTTTCGCGCCCGTAGTCATTTTCATTCTTTTTCTGTGTAACCTCTTTTAGTGATCATTTTGTACGCATCCTATTTAACTTTTCATTTTCTTTTCCGTCAGACATAAACTGCTCGATCGTAATTTTTTCTGAACAATTCTTTTGGGGTTAATTCGCTTTCCCGTTTACAACCGTTACACACCCTTTCTTTCACTTTTCATTATTTTTATTGTAATATTAATTCTAGTTGATTTATTTTTCTGCATTCAGGGGAGTGTGTCCCAACATGTTTATGGAAAATAGATCTGTTTATTTTGATCCAAACTGCCTTTGCTTATTTTCCTGGTAAGGAAAATCACCCAACAAACTTTGCGGAAAATACCATCTATTCCAAACTGCCTTTTTAATAGCGATGATATTTAACACCCTCATCGCAGATGAATCCTGGAATTACTTTCTCCACTGTCTAAAGGCTACCCGAAAGGCACTGTGGGCCCTCTACCACATAAATCCAGGGGGTGGCGCTCGAGACTTTGAAGGCTTCACCTTCCAACCCTTAATTAAATTCTATCACCTAATCAAAAAGCGTTACAACAATATGTACAAATTGCAACAGGTTTGATTCTAACGATGTATTTATGTATTTTGGGGGAAATGTACAATTTGGACGATCTAAAAAATCCGATTCGATTGGATTTGTGTCACGTTCTGGCAAGAGTCATGCTAAGATTGTGGTGTGTGATCAGTCGGTTCAATCACCACGCAGTGAGAGGTTGCTTTATCCATTCGCAAAATAATCATCCCAATCACTTGGCTCTAATCTTAGTTCGTTTACCAAATAAATATGTTAGAACACCCCTATCTTAAAAAGTTGATCCTCACACCACATTCAAGGTTTTTTTTAATAATTCTTTTTGTTCAACCGATTGGGAATTTCTTGAAGTGTTCGAAAAAAAACGAACAAATTCTCGAATGCAAAAGAATAAACATAGCCATAATATCACCAACCATCTTGAGAATACGCTCCTGTAATAGCTGTGGATCGTTCAAATCAGCGGTTGCCTTTGAATATTTCTTCATTGATGGATCGTGATTTTCAACTACCACTAGGTAGATATGATATGTGGTGGATAAGCTCACGCACATACACAAAAAAATGGTCGGGATATTTTTCTTTCATTTTAGAAACAAGTAGTGATATTGTCGCACCACATTTTTTCTCCATTATTATTGATTGGGTGCACATTATATTATAGCCTACTCCTTGCCAGTAGCATTTGAAGTGTTGCGTTATGAAATAAAATTTCATCATCAATGTCTTAAATCATGTCAATTGGTAAAAATCTTTATTGATTCACTGAAAGCTCCCTTGAGTTATTTTTTTCAAACGTCGTGTCAATATATCGAACAAAAATACACATATCAAATTAGATTTTTTGATCAATTTGAAAAAGAATCCAGCACCATGGATTCAAAAAAAAACTATCAAAATATCTTGTACGTTGGAAGCATATGTTCTTGTATAAACTCTTTACTTTCTCAAAACTGCACTGGATAATTGTTTTTATCATTTTTGACCTATGCATCAAATAACCTGTGATAATATTGAAATAGCTTTCCAATTGTTTGAATCATCAAAACTGTCAGGTCAGAGCTGAAAGAAAATTGAAGCTTGCTTGACCTTTTTATCTATTTTGCAGCTATTTCAGTAGACTCAATAGATAAGTTGTTTTTCTTTTTGGATAACTCCAAATCCCACACCGTGCAGATTGGATGACTTGAATTTAATGATCGGGCGGATATTTTTACACAATTCTGTATAAAACAGTGCAACAGAATAGAAACGTAATTGAATTATTCTCCTCGCTTTTGTGAAAAATAAGTTGGCGAGATGGAAAAATAAATTGCACGACGAAATTAAAGAAGCAGTCTCAGGAAATGTTTCAGCATTCAGATTGAGTGATTGAACAGGTAAGACATTTGAATAAATCCAAATGAGTCTTCTCATTCGATGTTTCAGTTGTGCGGCCAGGACGTTCATCCAATGAAAACTTAGAAAGTCGAACTGTTAGCATTGTAGTGCTTTTTTTGCCAACTGATGGTCTTGAAAAGAATAAAATACATTGAAATCATTGGAGATGTTAACGTTTTATCGCTAACAACAGTTCGCATCAGAACATCTCCATAAGACTTATCCATCAATTAATTTCCAATGATGCATACAGAGAAATTTATATTTTACTCAATGTTTTATTGGTTCTGTCCATGTTCAGAAGAACTTAGCATTTTGTATAGAATGAGGCATCATGAAATGATTATAGAATATTCATTTTACTTTATCACTTTCACATCAACGAGTTAAGCAATAAAGGTGTTTCTCTACGAAATTTTGACAGACGACATATCAAGGAACCAAAATATGAACTCCCGTGACTTGAGTATGTTTCTATTGATCTTTATAGAATCAAGGGTTTTCAAAGAAATTCAGAACTTATCACTAAAGCTACATGTTACAAATGTATCACCCAATCAAAATGCAGCAAAATGGTGATATGGTGGATTTATCGGCTGCCGAGAGTGTTGCAAAGTCGCAGGCATCACTAAAAAATCGTGTATCATTTGTGTTTACAGTTGAGATTGGACAATGTTAGATTTGAGTTTGGGTAAGATTGGTTTGGTTTGTGTTTGGTAACAACCGGAGGTCGCCACAAGGCAATATCTTTATTGAAAAGTTTGAGTTTGACGATATACTGACAAGACCTCCGCGGATTGCCGCTGCATCTTGATTGGCCGGTACACTTTCAAATGATGTATGTTCATAAAAGGTATTTATAAATGGAGTTGTATTGTTAGAATCAATAGAATCCCGAATACAAGGAAAAAAAAAAGAAGTGAAAAATATCACCCACGAAATGGAGTTTGTATTATCAATATTGTATCAAGCATGACGAAAATAAAATAAAATCATTAACACCCACATAATATTAGCATAAGCCAAAAGTGATGGTTGAAAGTGATTTTTTTTGTACAGGAATTTGAAGGACATTGTGGTAAAGGAAAAATGTGGGAACCATCAATACAAATGTAACCAAAAGTGGGTCTGTAATCTTCAAACCCAAAAGTTTTTGAAATGTTTTTCTTCTAAATTCTTTTCACAGGTTGTCCCAGAAAGAATTAAACACACGGTAACAGCAGATTCCTCACAAAAAAATATTGCGATCACCCCGAACTTGTCTATACCGAAAGTTGATATCAACTGAGACACAGGGTGTCGATGTCTAATTTTAATTTATGATTTTTCCAAATAACTTTCGATATCATCAAGTTATATTGATGAAATTTGGTATATGAGGGTTCTTGACATGCAAACTCATATCTGGCCTAAGTATAGCTCTAACATGTAGGTGGCGCCACTTAGACATCTTCCCACTCATTCAACTGGTCATTACTTTTTTGTACGCATTCGAACAATTTTTTTCAATTGAAAAATGGATTTCTCCGTAATTTTTATGTTAGAAAAGGTAAGTCTTGTAAAAGTGCAAAGGAGGAACGTTTTTCAAGATATTTGCACAGCCCAGTTTGGAGGACATGTAGGACATTTACTTTATTCTCTCTCGGTGATTTGATTTTGTCATTTTTATATGTATGTATTATTTGTTTGGTATGTGTTAATACATTTTCATTTTTCTCTTGAATTTGCACAAAAGTTTTTTTCACATTTGGAGGATTAAATAGCGAATATTTACTAAATGGCTAGGGATAGATATAGACTATTTCATACAAAGTTACCTTTATTTTTGGTGATTAATCAAAATCCGTAACGATATACAGGATGTTCCTCAACATTCTCGACTTATTGGTGATTTTATTAGGTCTCGATTGGGTTCAACCTCTGACATCACCCTGCATAGTTGGCAGTCATTCTCACCAATAGGAATTATATATCACACTATTGTCTATAGGAAAAAAATGGGAGAGTCACGAAATACTATGAACCTTTTTTGTTCACTACTTGAAATAAATGCGTTTTCTGCAAAAAAATAGATTCATTTCATTATATTCGAAACCATTGGAAATACGTTTAGGATATCTTCCAGAAAGTAACCTTTATTTTTTATCCAAAATTAATTTCTGGAATAATAAACAGGCTGTTTTATTTGATTTTGAAAAGTTGGGTAAAGTCCAGGGAATAATGAGCACCCTGTATATGTCAAATAATACTGATTTAAGGGAGTGACAATGACCCCCAAAATTTTAGATGGCATGAGGAGTCGAGTGATACCTAAAATTGAACTTTTTTTTATGTAGATTTCAACCTCCGAGTCTTACACTGCTATTATCTACACAGCCATTACAGGGGTGAATTAAAGTTACAAAAAAATGTTAGAAAACCATAGCAAGATGTGCGCAACTCCTCCATCCTTTGCTTTTTTTCATCGATATTTAAACCAAACTTTTCCATGAAAATGGATATTGGAAGAAAAAGAGCTATCGAGACTTATGGGGTCATTTGAAAACTAGAATGTATGCGATGCTGCCAATATCTGTGGAGGACCTGCAACAACGGATAGTTGATGAATGTCGCCAAATCAAACCATTGATGCTTTGAAATGTACATTTTTAGGAAATTTTAGTAAGCTCCTGGAATGACTAGGTAGATATTAGCATTTTTAAACTTGAGGTTTGTAATGTACATGAAAATACTTTGAAAATAAGGTATCACTCGACCCCTCATGCCAATCGAAATTCTGGGGGCCCTTGTCACCCTTGGGATGAAAATGCCAAAAAAATGGGTCACCCTAAAATCAAAAATCGACGAGTCCAAGAGGTTTTTTCTTGAATATCGGGGGGCACCTGAAACTAGCTCTGTTTCCTTTTTAAATGACCACCCTGTATATAACAATGAAGTTCTTTTAAAAACAATAAGACTTTGTATTGAACTTTTTTTCGTAAATCACATATCTTTCGAAATGAGGTAGTGGAGTATCTTATATGGGACATGTTCTTGGAATGTATAACTATGTTGCAAGTACATGATAAAGTCATTTTTCAAAATCTTAAAAAAACCCAGGTTTCTGTTTTTTTTTTGTTTGCACCTGATGACTAATTGTATAACATTTTACCCAAAACATACTGTTTAGTAGAAAGCTATTTGTAGGAGAAAGCCAAGAACCTTATTTTTGGTCTACTCAAAGAGAATCACATTTTTCGTTATTCTGGAAAACTTTTAGTTTTTGACAAGTGGGGTTTTTCCTTAAAATCCCTCAGATTATTTCGAAAGTTATTCAAATAAATCAAGAATAGAAAATTCAACTTTGACACCCTGTATGTTTATCGATATCAAATTTCGGGATAGACAAGTTCGGGGCGATCGCAATATATTTGTGTGAGGAATCTGCTGTTACCGTATGTCTTTTTATTTCTGGACAAATCCAGAAACATAAAGGTTTTGATGATTATCGATGATTTTCGAAAAAACGCTCGGACACGTAGATTAATATTTTTGGTTGTACATTTTTTCCAGCAAAAACATTTTATACAGGCTCTGTCATATAGCAGTGGCTGATACCAACTTTGTTATTTAAAATACCCTGTATGTTATTCAATTTCTGGATTCTTCAGAAAATCTTAGACCAATTTCACAAACAATGTCTTATTCCTTTCGGAAATATTCAGTAATAATAACACAGTCAATACTTATCTTCCATTCAGGTCTTGATAATGAGGAGGTTAGTGAAAACCGTTCCAGTGTGTGTTTCTACAAATATGGAAATATTAAAAAATTGTCTGACTGCATTCCAGTAGTTGCCAGACTTTACATTATTAAGAAATAGACAGTATCAATACTTGGTATTTATCAATTTTTGATTGTGTTCTAGCGAGTTTCTGCCATGAGATAATTTTATATTTGTGATATAAAATTTTGCAAAAGATCTGAAAACACCTAATATTTCCAAAACAGCTAAAGATATAGGAAGTATAGGATATAGAAAGTTTGATCATGCTAGAGTCTTGATCATTCAAATAAAACCAGTATATTTTTTAACGATGCGTTGACAAAAACCACCCAATTTATCCAGATTTGAATTTCTTCAGGAACATGTTCAGAGAAAACAATGTTCACTACGTCTCGAAGGTACATTTTTTCCGGTTATATGTTTTCCATTTGTTTTATTATCTCATTATCCGATCCGAAATCCGATGGAGACCAACCAAGGCCGGTTATTGTCAATTTTGTCCAAAACTTAACAAGAAATCAAGTTTTTAACTCGAAAAAATTACTGAAGGGATCCAAGTACAGCATCTTTGAGGATTTGACTCATGCTAGATACGAACTCCTGTCTCTTGCCAAGAAGAAATATGGACATTCTAATGTGTGGACTTCATCTGGAAGAATTTTTTACTGCCACTCCAAGTCTAAGAAGGTTTCAATCACGTCTCAGGCTGACATCAAGTGAATGTTATTATGGTTACGCTATTTGGTCGTAGTTCCCTACTTGAATCAGTCGTACGGTAGACTCATAGTGTAGATCACAATCTTTGTACAATTTTTTTTCGATTTCTGCTTTTTGTTGCCGCAGATATCTGTATTGGAAATGGTTATTCACTGACGACTGTTTATTTGGGTATTTAATTCAAGTGAATCTACTACCTTTTTACATTATACCGAGATTATACTTTTATATAATGGAGACGTTTTATTTTATTCTATTTTATTATGTTTGGTAATTTTATCATATTCTATTCTGGGAAAAAGACTTATGAATTTATGAATTTCTCTCAACTTGCGGAGCATCAACACAAACTATAACGGCAAAATTAATAGTGATATTAGCTTTGTACACTTTAATGTAAGATCACTATGTTCAAATTTTGATGAATTTTGCGACTTTGTATTGGCGGAGGGGTTTGATATTGTGGGATTGTCGGAGACATGGCTGCGGAGAGGGATATTGAGTGAGCGTTTATCTATACCAGGTTATGTGCTTGTGAGGAGCGACAGAGAGGTTCAGGGGGGGAGGGGGAGTGGCTTTTTATATCAGAGATTCCATCAAGTTTGAATTATCAGACATTCCAAATCCAACAAATGATTTAGAACAGATTTGGGTTAGTCTTAGAATGAATGGTAAACATTTGTGTTTTGGATCTCTTTATCGACCTCCAAACGTGAACCTCAATTCCTGCCTTGATGACTTGGAGACTTCTTTAGTAAATTTTCTACCTTCCCACACACATATTGCTGGTGGTGATCTGAATATTGACTTCTTGAGCTTGAATACCCCGGGATATATACAATTGAGTCGACTTTTTGGCAAATATAAACTTCATCAGGTTGTGGATTCTCCAACCAGAGTTTCAAAGAATACCGGCACTCTTATCGATATTATCTTTACTCCTGAATCAAACTTAGTAGATAGTACACACGTTATAAATATGGATAACATTTCAGATCATCATTTAGTCTACGTGAAAATGAAATTGAAGAAACCTAAAGTCCCAGTATCATACAGAACCTACAGAGATTATTCATCATTTGTTTTTACCGACTTTTTAAGTGATCTATTTGATGTGGACTGGGATTCAATATACAGTATGGATGACGTGGATGATATGATGAGCTTTTTCAATGAAAAGGTTCTCCAGGTATTTGACAGGCATGCGCCAGTGAAGACATCTAGAATCACCAAAGCATAGGCTCCTTGGATAACCGAGAATGTTAAGTTTATGATGAAGCTTAGACAAAAATCACTGACAAAGTATGAAAAATTGAAGACTGCTAAATCCTTGACTGAATATAAGCAGCTTCGCAATCTGGTGACGTCAGCTGTTCGCAGGAAGAAGAAGGCGTACTTACTCCTTCAAAACCAAATGAATTCTTCATTGAAAGTGTACCAAACGTTGATGTTGACTCGAACATTCTCATTAGCCAGAGGTACCTAGGCTTGAAACACCCTAATGTGCAGAATGTTCAGAACGAGTTCAAATTTAAGCAAGTTTGTGGAGATCAAGTGGAGAAAATAATTTCTACCCTAAAAACTACATCTATGGGATCGGATGGGATTGACCTGAGAATAATTCAACTTCTAATACCTTACCTGACTTCTTATCTCACTTTCATTATCAATCAGGCCATCTTAAGCAAAACATTTCTTTCTGTATGGAAATATGCAAATATTATCCCAATACCAAAAAATGCTAATCCTGCTGAGTTGGCGCATTATAGACCAATAAGTATACTCCCTACACTATCTAAAATCATGGAAAGAATTATTAACGATCAACTCTCTGATTATGCTCAATGCAACAGCATCCTCCCAGGTACACAGACAGGGTTCCGCACTCGACACAGCACATCTACAGCACTCTTACATGTAACTGATGATGTATATAGGGCTCTTGATGCCAAAAAGACAACAGCATTAGTACTCTTGGACTATAGTAAAGCATTTGACACCCTCGATCACTCGATTCTTTGTTCTAAATTGGAATACTGTGGACTTCATATGGATGCTGTCGATCTCTAGCTAGGATACCTTGCATCGGATTATCATCAAATAAATAGAGGTGTACCTCAGGGCAGTGTCATGGGTCCATTATCATTTTCTCTCCACACATTTGACTTCTGTGATTGCCTTGATTCCTGTATCTCACATCAATATGCCGATGATTTGCAAATTTATATTTCATTCAATCAACATGATCAGAGCGAAGCTGCATCTGCTCCAATTGCAGACATCCAGAGAGTTGTTGGTATGTCACGTCATCACAAATTGGTTTTAAATGGACGCAAATCCAAGATGCTCATATTTGGTACGGGACCACTGATTGACTTCAAAATCACCATTGATGGGCTGGTGCTTAACCCAACAAAATGTGAGAGAAACTTGGGAATCTATCTTGACAATCAGCTGAGGTTTGAGGAACACGTTTCTACCATTCTTCAACGAGCGTACTACAGACTCAAACTACTCTATATGCATAAAGAAAAATTAACTACTGATATTAAACTTCGACTATGTAATTCTTTGATACTCTCTCTTCTATCATATTCGTCCCCTTAGTGCAAAAACTAGATAACTCGAAATTTACGTATTCTGAGTTATCCAGCTAAATCTGACCTATACAGTATGCTCTTTTTAATGCAGCAACTAGATATCTCGTACGAGCAACCAAACTCACTTGAAGAGTGATCACAAATAGACAACTTTCAAGATGTACATTCTATTACTAGACATCTTGAGATATCTAGTTGTAGCACTGGGGTTATTGAGTTTCCAGCCGGTACTTTTTTTTGGTTTTTATATGAGATATCTAGTAGTGTTCTCGAAACAACAGGTACATTTCTGTGTTGCTAAATTATTTTACGGTGCTTTTCAAACAGTGTTGATATAAAAATGTCGTATATCCCCTAGAAACAATAACCTAGAGTCTGTATCAACTATCTCTTATAAAAGAAAAATATGACGACCTTATTTTCAAGCTTTTCCATAGTACCTATGTATAAGGCATTTTTTGAAAATCTCCCACTTCAAAGGGATCAATGTGAAAAGTCTCAAAACATGGAGATTTCCGAAAATTACATCGGTGTTACTGACATTCAAGTGGTCTTGAGTGAGCAATCTTCTAGGTTTTATTTGAACTTTCTAATGTGTGTTAATTTTTCTTTCCAAATAAAGTTGTATTTAGTAGGTGATTTGGGTTTGATTGGAAAAAGTTATAAATACATAACTTTATTTCTAAGACTAGATTTCCAACAACAACTAGATATATCTCAAGTTTTTGACCAAAGATATAAAACCTAATGGGTCCAACATTAGCAAATCTTTAATTGATATGAAACATATGTATTGTATAGATATCAAGTCTGTTTGATCAGTTCACGGGTGTATTTTTTTTGCGTTTCGAATCATTAAAGTGAATTTTCTCAAAACTATGAATTTCAAGTTATCTAGTTGTTGCACTAAGGGGGCGAATATGGTGATGTATTCTACTGGCCAGCTTTACTTCAAAGAGAAAAAAATAGCCTTCAAAAACTTCAGAACTCATGTCTTAAGTTTTGCTATAATGCTGGAAAATTTGACCATGTAACTCCCTTATTTCATGCTTCAAACTGGATGAACCTTGAAGAAAGATACATTCTCCACCTATCAACTTTACTGTTCAATATCAATGCAAATGATGAACCAGAATACATTCGGGGAAGGGTTGTCCTGAGTGCTAGTGTCCATGGTCGCCAGATGCGGAATAACACAAATGTGAACACAACAAACAGGCACAGGACCTCGAAATTTCAATGCTCATTCAGTTATAGTGCGCGAAACTATACAACGCCCTACCTGACAATGTAAAATCAAGCTCTTCCGCCTATGTCTTCAAAAGATCTATGAAATTGTTCATTTATAGCCGACGAAATAATAGATTGTTAGTATTCAAGTTAGATCTAATAAAATTATATTCTGTATTTTTAGATCAATTAAGTATCTTACTTTTCTGTTTTTTTTTATCATAAATTATTCCAATAAGACGGTTAGATGGAGTAGCAATAGCTAGATCTCGCCGTCAACTTTCATTGTTATCGTTTATAAAAATTTTGTTTGTATGAATAAAAGGCATTTATTATTATTATTATTATTATTATCATTATTATTATTATTTGTATTTCTCAATCAGTGTGTGAGACCTCACAAGTTTTTTTTTCGAGACAATGTTCCTACAACCTCTTTTTTCTTCTTCACCTTGATATTATGCTGTATCCAATTTGATAGCCAAGAGACAAGCACCTTTATGATGCATTTTCGAATGTTTATATTATCGGCTTTTTGACGATGAACATATTGAGTGTAAAGATGGTAAGTATCACATCACTGAGGCCACATATCGAGCCTCCAAGAGAAGAAGATGCTCTTCTGAGCCGTCGCGTCGTCATCAAGCCTCTGTAATTCGGCGTAGGCGACAATGAAGTCGTCGTAGTTCCATGCCTTCAAGTTGTCTTGATGTCAATATGACATAGCATGAAAATTGGGATGCTCTTATACCCACGCCTCCCACATAAAAATTAGGTAACGATTTCCTTGAAGCTCCGTTTCATGATTAACCGATTGTATTCATGTCCCAAAGATGCCAGAGGGGCGTCCACTGGCTACGTAGCGGTGGAGAGAGTTGCTAGGGGTTGCAAAGTCGAGAAAGAAATCTGGAATATTCTTCTGAAGCACGAAACTTTAACGAGGAAAAGGTTTACCTGATTTTTTGGGTATTTCGCCACATCCTATCAAAAAAACAATCAAACTAGTGTTAATATACCGGATCTTCTATATTACCTGAAAAAAATTCTATTAGTAAACAATAAAACCTAACAATATCAAACGTTTCAAAAGCGAATCTGCTTTCGTCGTCAGTGTAACCTAAAAAAGAAACAGTTAATTCAAATTCAAACATTATTCTACGTTTTTTTAGGATTTCGCAGTAAAAAATTGTGTTCTTTTGTGTTTTTGGCACAAAATGTCACTTTTACTGACATTGAAGTGTTTGGTGTTGATTGTTTAACTTTATGTATGTTCAGTATTTATAATTCATTTTTTTGGGCTATGTTCAATTTCTTAATAGAGGTAACCATGTATTACTTAGATTTACATAGCAAGTTGCTACACATTCGTTAGAATTTAACATTATATATGCACTCTCTTTAAGTTTACGTTTTTTAGAACATGGTTCTTTTGTTAAGATTTTTGAATTTTCCCAATTTATTCTATGATTATTATCAAATGCGTGTTGACAAATTCCCGATCTATGAAATTCCCTTTTTTTCATGTATGATTTATGTTCTTCAATTCTCTTTTTTAAGGGTCGTGAGGTCTCTCCAATATAAAATTTATCACATTCACAAGGAATTTTATAAACTACATTTTTAGTAGACTCATTAATATTATCAGGTCTAGTATTTGTCAAATTAGAGCGAAGTGTGTTATTAGTTTATATGATCGAGCAAAAATGATTTGTGATAATGACGATTTTGAATCCGAAAAAGATTTCATTAGAGATGTTTTGTCAAAAAATAATTATCCCGTAAATTTTATTAAAAAGTGTTTTGATAGTTTTGAACAACCTAGACAAAGAGATCAGAATATACCTATAACTAATTTAATTATTCCATACATACCTGGAATTTCTCATAAACTGAAACGTTTAGGTCAAACATATAATATACGGACCATTTTCAAAACTAATAACACACTTCGCTCTAATTTAACAAATACTAGACCTGATAATATTAATGAGTCTACTAAAAATTTAGTTTATAAAATTCCTTGTGAATGTGATAAATTTTATATTGGAGAGACCTCACGCCCCTTAAAAAAGAGAATTGAAGAACATAAATCATACATGAAAAAAAGGGAATTTCATAGATCGGGAATTTGTCAACACGCATTTGATAATAATCATAGAATAAATTGGGAAAATTCAAAAATCTTAACAAAAGAACCATGTTCTAAAAAACTCAAACTTAAAGAAAGTGCATATATAATGTTAAATTCTAACGAATGTGTAGCAACTTGCTCTGTAAATCTAAGTAATACATGGTTACCTTTATTAAGAAATTGAACATAGCCCAAAAAAATTAATTATAAATACTGAACATACATAAAGTTAAACAATCAACACCAAACACTTCATTGTCAGTAAAAGTGACATTTTGTGCCAAAAACACAAAAGAACACAATTTTTTACTGCGAAATCCTAAAAAAACGTAGAATAATGTTTGAATTTGAATTAACTGTTTCTTTTTTAGGTTACACTGACGACGAAAGCAGATTCGCTTTTGAAACGTTTGATATTGTTAGGTTTTATTGTTTACTAATAGAATTTTTTTCAGGTAATATAGAAGATCCGGTATATTGACACTAGTTTGATTGTTTTTTTGATAGGGTGTGGCAAAATACTCAAAAAATCAGGTAAATCATGGATGCGCCACAAAACTACAGAGCATATCTACTTGAGAAAAAGGTTATGTCCCATGAAGTATCCTATAATATGGTCCACTGGGTGGACGGTTGTGGAATCACAGTCTGCTGATAGCGCAAAAGAAGTCGAGAATCGGATTTTCGAAAAGCATTTGTCAACCAAATGTCACGAAATTTCTAGGTAAACAATGTTTAGATTTTATCAGAATTTCCTGATATTTGGTTGACAATTGGTTCTCAAAATTACGGTTTTGTCGTGAAAGTTTCGTGCTTGAGGAAATTATTCCAGATTTAAATTTTCTTTTCTCAACTTTAAAACACCCTGGCGACACTCTCCAGCGCATCATAGACAGCGGACGCCCCTCTTGCATTTCAGCGCCATAAATACAATCGGTTAATCACGGAACGGAGCTTTAGGAAATTGTCACCTATTTTGCACTTAAGAGGCGTTGTAATTATGTAATGGAGCATTATTTGTGAAATTATTACCTACTTTTTTTTATATGAAATAATAAAAATAATATATTTATTAGGCAATGCTTCAAAACACAAAAATATAAAAATAAAGTAAATAATATATAAAAAGTAGATAGAATGACAAGTGTTTTAAAATAATACTTGGTATAAGACATGCATCAAAATTTGTATATAACGAGTAATAGTGTATAAAACGAGTGACAGAAGACAATTTAAAATAAGTAGCACATTATCACAGATGGCATCAGGTTCGTGGGACTTTTACTAGAACATATTCTCTGGTCAATCTCCTAAATGCTTGCAAGTTATCACAGCTTTTCAATGTTGGTGGCAGATTATTAAACTTCTGAAGTTCTTTGCACAGAATGGAATTCTAAAGTTGATAAGTCCTGCATCTGGTTGTTAGGATAAAATCAGTGTGATTTCTAGTGCTCTATCTGTGAACATTTTGAATTGTATTTGTTCTATCACAGACATATTTTGGTAAAAGCTTGAGGCTTAAAAGCCAAAAAATACACACCTTTTTCCAGTTTCTACAAGTGATTATTTCAAAATTGAGGATATCATAATAACCAGATAGTAAACTCGTCTTTAAATAATTAAAACTACTGATAAAATAGATCATCAAAGTTCATCAAGAAGGCCATTTAATTAATTTTGAAATCCCCGGATCATGAAAACTGAGCACTTCTCAACCCACGCTTTTTCTCTTATTTTTAGAGACAACAACAAGACAAATCTCTCTACTAATACCAACACTCAATTCAAAATAATAATAATGGTAATAATAATCCTTTTCGACAAACGATCCAAAATAATAATGACAATTTGAGGGAGAAATACAACAAAAAGATCATCAAATACCGAGACTTACGAGAACAGATACGAAGGCAATGGCAGATTAAGACTCTTCAGACTATTCCGATAGTGCTATCATCCACAGGAGTCGTGCCAAAAAGTCTGCTGGAGAACAAAAGTCTGGATCTTGACAGGAAGATATTCAGGAGTATGCAGAAAGCGGTGATGTTGGCTACAACTCGATCAGTTCGGAAGTTCCTGGAAGACCGTGCACCCTACGTCACATATAGTGTCCGATAACCCGGAAAGGGCACTCACAAAGCCCAATTCTTCTGATATCGTAGATATCTGAGATAAGTGAATGTTCCTCTCAGAGGGAGTGCGTAGCCGTTTGGATAAATCAAATAATAATAATAATAACTATTTCCAATTTCAAATACAATGATTGATGAGTGCAAATCTCTATATTGAAAATAAACAGAAGACAACTCGAAGTCATAGACTTGTGTGGGTTAAAAAAATACTCCAATTGAATCTCCCCAATGGTACGTCCAAAATTTCTGATCAAGTTAATAAGTAAAAAGGCATATAGGTATGTTGTACGTAGCACAACAACTAAAATCTAGAGTATTTTATGACATTGTGTCAAGAAAGTTCCGTTGGTGAAACCTGTAAATTATAGAGCAACATCGACTGTCCTACCCCATAAATTAAACTAAAAGACGTTGCCCTCAACCCCCTGCTGGAATGTTGTCCAACCAATCGATTTTATGTGTTCCTAAATTCTTCGGCATAATGCTGATCTGACTCTTCCCGGCGGCGCTGCTTTTTAAGATTTATTCGGGTTCTAAAAAGTCAATGAGGGAAACGGATTCCGTCTACAGCAGTAAACAAGACTTTAAAATATAGCTAGTCGAAGTTTTTCGGTAATTTATTGGCGATATACAGTATATTCTCACGATCTAGAACGTTTTTACTGACTATGAAGAGGTATTGAGTCAATAAATTAATGTTTCTTTCGAAAACGCTGCAAGTCTTTTATAATACTTCAGTTGAACACTGCAGCCACAAGGGGAAGTATTAACGGGGGTGCCGTCATCCACCTCCAGATTTTGATAGAGTGATGATGAATATCACTACCTGGCCTGAATAATATGAAAATTAGGGCAGCATATCCATGCGTTGAGAAAAAATTGGATTTAAGAGATTTATCTGGTGTTTGATAAAATTTAAAAGTGTCTTAAGTGATGTTGGGGAACACCACAAAGTGCCGTAGACGGCTGATAGGGTAAATTAATTCCAAATGGATTATCCACTTTTTGGCTGCTTGCAAGCGATTATACTACAGTATCACTCAGTTTAATCAGCCTTGAGGTGAGCCACTCATATTTGAACAAGAACATTTTTTTATCAACCGCTGGACTCGAACCAGCTATTCTTGTCTTAATTATTATTTTTCATGGATATTGGTAGCATTCAAAGTTAGAAAAAAGAGGTTTGAGTACTTTGGAAGACAATGAGCTACCAGGCGTAGTGTAGTTTTAACTAAAACTATTATTTCTCAAAACAATTGGTTGAAGTTTCAAGATGCTGATATTATGAACCAGAATTCGTTGAGATAATGAATTCATAACGGAACTGGATTATTGGTTCCAGTGAGTCACTATTGTTGAATGCTATCTGCTCCTCTTCGGGACACAAATATCATGCACTCAAGCATGATTCTAATGAATTTCCCCATAAAATGCTTAGAGATTCCCTTTCTAGTCCGTGATATCTGCATCCGTGAAAAAATTGCAATCAGGAGCAACAATAACCTGTTTTCCTCATTGCTTCAATTGGAACGCATTTATTTGGCCTTGAAATTGAAATTTGACCGCATCCGACATCTCGGATGGCGTTACCTTTAGCTAAAGTCCGGGCCGACTTGAGAGATTTCGACTACAGGTCCCCACCTTCATTTTTTGCGAGAAAAATTTTGTCACTCATCATTGTTTTTTTTATCATCGAACTGCATCTTCAACTTGTGTTAGGTTGATAGATGGAGAACAGGGTGCAACAACGTTAACACTGCAGTTTTGAAGGACTTAAAAAAAAATTGTTAAAGCTTACCAAAGAGTTGTTTATTCTGCTAGACCCTCTTTTTTCACTTGAGTTTTGAATACCACAACAGCACGATGATGTCCTCCAGAAGCGATGCACTGATGTAGGCGATTCCTCAGGTTTTCTGGTGTGTTCTGGTAGGTATCGATGGGAATGGTAGTGATTTCCTCTCCTATGCAGATCTTCAATCTCTCAGATTGTGAAGAAAAAACCTTTACTTCAAGGTAGCTCTTTGCACAGGATAACATTGCAAATGCTGAAATCCTGCGATCTCGCCAGCCACTTCAGGTCGCTCCTTAGCGAGACGAGGCACACAGAATACCTCTGCCGCATTTTTTGTTAAAATAGTTTCTTTTTTTTTCCAATGAATATTTCCAGCATCTTTTGAAGTGAACTTGACGATTTTTTTTTAAAGTGTATGTATCAATGTAGTTTTTAAATGTACCGCCATTTTGTAGTACTTGAAAATATCGACTCAACATTCTAGGGTTATAAAGTACTCATCAGGAACTTCAAAATGAGGTGTCACACGACTCCCCTTTTCATTTGAAAAAATGTTTCAAAATGGCGCCCAGCCGCCATCTTGAATACTAAAAGTACGTCAGTGACATCAAAAAGTGGTATTTCGACAGCAATTGAGGTATGCTAAGTTTCAAAATGTTTGGTGCACACATTAAAAAAAAGGGGGGGGACCTTTTAGAGCCGCACTGCATGACGTTTCGTTGCATAATTGAAATTGGATCATTAACGCACGACCAAGAATATTTTTGGACAACCCTAGTTGCCATTGTGATCAAATCTTGTTTTCAATCATGAAATTATCCAATTATTATCATAAATGTAGTAGTTGATTTCGAACAAAATTTGATTTAGCAATTCTCCAGCAAGCAAGCGTGTGATGACTTCTCTTTTGAGCTCTTTACTCATCACAGTGCTCTGTTCTGGCCTGGCCTGCTTAAATAAGTCTCTACGCCGTCAATACATTGTTTCTTCCCAGGCTTCATAAGTTGACGTTCAGGGATTTGCATCTTACTTCTTGTTTTTATACAAGGAAAATATAAGGTCTTGACAGGGTTGTATTATTGTATGCCTCTTATTTGTGAATTTTAAAAAGACAGACAGTTCTTTTTAAAATTCACGAATAAGAGGTATACAATGATACAACCCTGTCAAGACCTAATATTTTTCTTGTGAGTTCATGAAATTATACATAATGAGATCTGTTAGTAAGATTTTTTTTCCTTTTCACTTCATTATAGTCTCAAGATCAATGTTTATTCTAGTCTTGAAAAAAGCTAGGTGAGCCAAAACACGTCGAGTAAAGAGCATTGAAAAAGTTTCGATCAGGTTTGTGGACTTCTTAGTATGTTGTATATAGTGTGTCTCCGGATCGACGCATGAATAGGTGTAGAAGACAAAAAATTTTTGAATTGAAATTTCACCTTCTAGGGTTCAGCCCTGCTTGGATGGAAACTTATTTGTGTCATAATTTTAGTTTCGAAAAATCAAGCATTCCTTGGAAATCAACCTAAAAGCTATTTCTCTCACCAGTGAACAGCGTCTTTCATAAGAGATAAGACCAAATGTTATCAAAGAAAGTTATTCAGAATGCAAAACAGAATTCTAATGCAAAATTTCAAGACTATTTTGATATTTTGAAGAAATTAAAAAAGTTCATCAGCAAATTTTTTTGAAATTTCGCATTCTCACTCAGTTTTCCATTCTGAACAACTTTCCTTGATAACATTTTGTCGTATTTCTTATAGAAGAAGCTCTCTACTGGTGACAGAAACAGCTTTCAGGTTTATTTCCAGGACATACTTGATTTTCGGAAACCAAAATTATAACACAAATTAGTTTTCATTCAGGCAGGGCTGAACCCCAGAAGATGAAATTTCAATTCAATTTTTTTTCTTCTTTTTCCCCTATTCTTGTGGACCGTATGTTA
Organism: Orchestes rusci; assembly: GCA_958502075.1. Classification (NCBI taxonomy): domain Eukaryota; kingdom Metazoa; phylum Arthropoda; class Insecta; order Coleoptera; family Curculionidae; genus Orchestes; species Orchestes rusci. The sequence goes on from OY293304.1 coordinate 46,590,537, forward strand.
CAGTGAGAGTGCGAAGTTGAGGATTGTATACTCTTCCTAGTGATTGAACACATCTATTGAAAAGTCCAGTCCAAGTCCAGGTTGCTAATGAAGTAACCTACTTTCACATAGTGATTTCATAGAATCACAGTTAAGTGCCGCTTGATATCAGATCACACATAGCCAAAATGTTGAGTTTTTGTTGTGAATGGAGAATGTTTATTCTGAAATGAATAATTATAAAATAATCTTAAATTCAAAAGGATGCAGTGGCCAGCGGGTTCGGCTGAGTACAATTGCATTTGTTTGGTTTTTGTTGTGAAAAAATAATATTTACTGTGAAATAAATAATTTTCAAAGAATATTAAAATGAACGTTGAAGGGTAGGAATACACATACAAAGAACTCAAAGCAAAATTCGAGGAAGAGAAACAACCCACATCCAAATATCCCGAACAACAGCCTGGTCGAGTCAAGAGGTTGGAGGGTGGTACAGCAGGCACAATGGTACCTATTTCATATTAACTATTACAATCTCTGATACGTTGAAGTGATTTTGTAGAATACTGATTTCATACATTCCTTAGGAAATGTAGGAATTCAATATTCTTTTGAATGTATACAATCACCAATAATTACACATAATCACTGAAATTCTCACATTCACTTTAACAATAATTATACATCTTTATTTTGAGATTCTGATTGTTAATAAGAAATAAGCCAAGGTCGTGAATGATTGGACAAAAAAACTTATAGTCATACATCATTATTTTTGAGTCAGTGGAAAACAACAATCACAATAATGAAGTCAAAAACATGGATTAAACTTGCCAAAGTGAACAGTTTAAATCAAATGATAATAGTTCAGTCAACGAAGACCAAAAAATGCTGGATAGAGAAAAAATTGGTATATTGGCGAATTTTGGTATAGGTATAGGTTAAGTTGCCCTGAACAACATACTAAAAGTCCTGATCGGTGGGGAGCAAGCTGAAGTGATCTCTGTAGGTCACTTTTTCAAGTTTTAATTGAATAACTTGAAAACTAAACTGCTGGACACTCGAACTTATACATGCACATTTTTGGGTTAAATTCAAAGTCCGATATCTTCAACGAGAATAGAGATATTTCAATGCGATCTCCGGATTTTTCAAGCTAGTTTCGTCCGGATTGAGATGCATGGAATGGATCTTTCGTAGAAACAAAAAATCATGATATACAGGGTGATTCATGAAGTCATGCGAAAAATCAAAATTTTTGTGAGTATGCCATATTAGTGAGCATTGAATTCAGACGATACAATATGGTTTCTCACTATGGTAATGTTAATATCTCCAGACATTTTTGTGAGTTTTTGAATTCGAGCGCGTTGTCATCAGATACGCTAACAAACATCAAATTGAGGGAGCAAAATGTTTGAAATGCTATAACTTTGCAATGCATTGACTTTTGCAGTGTTCGGATTCTTATTTTTACTACAACAGTTATCAAAAAAGTACTGAACAACTTGAATTTTTGAAAAAATTGTTCAAGGCCTTTTTTTCACGTTTATTATTACATAAAGATATGATAAAAATGAAACTTTTTTCTGTGTAACTTTTGATAAAAATGACTAGCACCAATCAGACATTCAACAATAATTGAACAAAGGATAGTGTAGCAATATTTTGAAGAGAACATCAAAGATTTGTAGGGGAGTAGGGGTCCTCGGTTGAACACATAAGTAAAACACACTCTTGTTCAACTGTTTTTATTTCAAAATAGGAACAAACTTTTCAACATATTCTAAATAGCCTTACAGATCTAGACGCTTCATGGTCTGCAAGAAACTCTTTCCCTATAAAAAATATATAAATGTTGATTGTGTATAAGATAATGATATAACAATTGACTTGGATCTGCATCACAAATATCATAGATTTGAGAATTTTTTAGATTTGAAGCATCAATTCGAGTTGTTACAGATAGTTGTCTTATCGGTGGTGAACTTGTTAGAACTTGCTTTCTCACACCATATAAGTTGTGTATGCCTTTGATATCATCTTGATTCAGAGCGGTTTTTCCATACAATGGAAACATAAGTGAACTATTATCCAATGAATGACCTAAACCTGAGACGTGACCAATCTCATGTGCCAAACTTGATAATAAGTTTAGCTGATTGTCGGGTATTTCTCCATCAAGTCCACAGTACCAATTTTCACTGGAATCCATATGAATTTCACGACAATGATTGTCTTGTGGTGAAAAAGCGTGTGCCAAAACTTTACCGGTCGCATTGACCACTCATACATCTTCGATCATTACTATGAATTAATGATGCAAATGAAATAATTATATCTGGATCTATGGCATTCCTCTCAACTGTCAAATCTGCATGTTCTGACCACATTGCGAATGCTCTCTTGATCACAGGATTTACATCTTGTGCGAGTGTTCGACTGTAGTACCATTTCAGAACGTGTTAATTCCAAGCGTTTTTTAATGTAAATGACTCTGGATAATCACTCATACCACATCTTGGTCTGCTCATAAACTCCAATGTTTCATTATTTTCAGCACCATCAACCGGTAATAAGTAGTTCTCTCTGCATCTGTTTGTAATGCATTCTCCATAGGTGTATAACGTCCATATCTTATCAGATACTCTGTAACATTCACTTCAGCTGTGGTTAGGTGAAAGCACATCAAAATCATCAGATGTTTAATTTGCACCCGTTATCGCTAAACTGATTAAAATTTAGGGTGTCCCAGCAAGGGTGGCCACCGGCCATATCTCAGAAACTACTGGACCTAAAAGTTCAGGAAAAAAAAAATATCACTAAAGTGGCCACGAGAAAATGCTGGGAAATATTTATAACTTCGAAATTTTTCCGCTAGGGGGCGCAATCAAAGCTTAAATATTAAAATTCGAAATTTCTACGGAAATTCTCAGATTGAGGTATATCTTTATCAACATGGTTAGAAAACCTAGACAATTTCACGTCTTTTTGGCACAGGGCTCATTGGCGTACCGATCTTCGTGTGATTAGGGGAAAATAGTGTAATTGTTCAAGTGGCTGTAACTTATAAACGACTTTTCCGATTTTGTTGCGTATAGGCTTGTTTGGAAGATAAATGTGAGTACTTTCGTATATCGTATCCAGTGATGCGTGATTGTCTCCAGAAAAATTGCTAGAAGGCGTAATTTGAATAAAAAACTGTTATTTTCGTTTCAACGCAAAAATTTAAATGGTACGGTATAATTCTGATAACAGAATCGAAATGAAGAATAAATTCACAAGAAAAAACCTTAAAAAAAAAACTAAAAAAAAAAAAAAAAAAAAACCTTAAAAACTTTAAAACATTAAATTTTACATAATTTGGACTAGTTATTATTATCAGAATTATACCATACCATTTAAATTTTTGCGGTAAAATAAAAAACACTGTTTTTAATTCAAGTTACCCCTTCTAGCAACTTTTCTGGAGACAATCACGCATCACTGGATACGATATACGAAAGTACTCACATTTATCTTCCAAACAAGCCTATACGCAACAAATTCGGACAAGTCGTTTATAAGTTACAGCCACTTGAACAATTACACTTTCACTACCTTCCCCTACTCACACGAAGATCGGTACGCCAATGAGCCCTGTACCAAAAAGACGTTAAATTGTCTAGGTTTTTTAACCATGTTGATAAAGATATACCTCAATCTGAGAATTTCTGGAGAAATTTCGAATTTTAATATTTAAGCTTTGATTGCGCCCCCTAGCGGAAAAATTTCGAAGTTAAAAATATTTTCCAGCATTTTCTCGTGGCCACTTTAGTGATCATATTTTTTTTCCTGAACTTTTAGGCCCAGTAGTTTCCGAGATATGGTCGGTGGCCACCCTTGCTGGGACACCCTGTATAGTTTTTTATTCAAATAATGTTTTGATACAAACATGACAGGCGAGTCTATATGGATCCTCATCGATTGCAGAATCATCTTCATCTGTATGATCCCAACATGGTTCGAGAACTTTCTCCAAAAGTTCCTCAGGAAGATTCTTCAAGTATTGTATCTATGGTGGATTGAGTTGATGAAGGGTTGCACGTATTTTTTCAACTTCTTGAGGTAACATACTGATAAAGTTCCCAAATTGCTTTGAGGGTGAGAAGTGAGAAACTGACTGTGATATAATAGAACAGACTTGGCACTGTGGTGGGGATGTGAGTGTAGGTGACGGTGGAGGTGGTTACATTTTTCCAATCATCATCACCATGTGTTTGACCACCTGGAAAAACATCCGTACTTTGTAGTCCATCACATCTGCGGGTAATGGAATGCTGAACATTTTCGCATCATAATTCACTTGTGGCTGCATCTTTAACCAATTAGTTGGCCAAGTGTCATTCGTTTTATTAAAACAAATAAACATTTCAATCACATTAGCAGGTTGATGTACATAAAATATATTATTGAATAGTGCAGTGAGCAAAATATAATTTGATGCTAATAGGACCATGGTTGATGTTGAACTTATACAAAAATACATTTTCAAGCATTTATTACAATTTTTGTCTAATCCAATCATGAAGAATCTTGCAGTTGCGCAGACTACACATATAAAAATTATCACTCAAATGGTTCTAGCAGACTGGAACATCCTTTTGATATGTGGGGGGAAGCTGTAGTCCAAGGTCTTCATCTACATCAATAATTTCAGGGTGGTGTGCTGATGTACAATCCCAAAGAATGTTTGTGAGAAGAGTCTTGATTTTGATATTTACTTGTTATTGATAAGAAAACCACATTCAACCTAAATTTAGAACTGTTGATAGGAGTGTGACGTGAAAACCACATCCTGTTTACTATTGATGAAAAAACCACATTCGGGCTAAATTTAGAACTGTTGATAAGAGTGTGACGTGAAAACCACATCCTGTTTACAATTGATAAGAAAACCACATTCAGGCTAAATTAAGAACTGTTGATAAGAGTGTGACGTGAAAACCACATTCTGTCTACTAGTCTACTGTTGATAAGAAACACACATTCGGGCTAAATTTAGAACTGTTGATAAGAGGAGTGTGACGCGAAAAACACATCCTGTCTACTGTTGATAAGAAAACCACATTCAACCTAAATTTAGAACTGTTGTGGTTGGTGTGAAAACCACAACGATGATAACACTTACCCACAATACTCAAGTTCTTCAAGGCTTGAATCATGAACTTTTTTTTTTCAAAGAATGTAATGTCATTTCTTAGCTGTTCCAATCGTCTACAGAATTCCTCAATTTTTTCTGCATCTGTTTTGTCCATCGTCTCGCACACAACTGATCTGCCTGCACCATTGTGGTGGAGCTCAACATCTCTGGATGTATCATTGGATTCTTATCGCAGATAAATTCACACATGTTTGATTTTGTAGAGTGGCAGTAACGTTTTACAATCCATCGCAAATTACCATTGATACGAACTGCATTAATGGTTATTTCAATATGACTTTTAGATGATATGTGTGAGACACATTTGCAGCAACAATAACGTATGACTCGCATTCGGAGAAGGCCAAGCCATCAACTTGTAAACTTGGGATGATAAAACATTTTTTCTCACAACAGAAATGTGACATCTTGGATGAAGAACTATAGTTAACTCCTCCAGCGCAACCCACTGGGGACCCCCACTCCCCACTCTCCACCTCCCACTCCCCACCTCCCACTCAAGATCCCCACTCAAGACCCCCACTATACCTCGTGAGAATGATTCACCTCACGCATTTTTTCACCAATGTTCAGGAAACACCCTGTTCAATAATATAATTTTTCCTTCATCCATATCTCCTTACCTATCAATCCAAGCGACAATATGTACAGGATGTCCCAAGCTCGAGCGACATTTTTGGGATATTGAAAACGGTAAAAGATACGAGGGAGGTCAAATCATGACAAACTTGTGCATCTTGATGCCTAACAAAATGCAGGTTAGAAAGTTTTAAAATTCCAAGTATTTACGGAGTGATCCAAAAAAAAACGAAATTTGTCTCTGAATTTTATTATTTTCTGACTACATTTGAAGAGATATTGATGAACAAAAAAATCGTTCTCCTGTCAGTTTTCTCTCCTTCATGAGACGCCGTCATCAAAATTTCAATCCGACGTTTCGTCATTCGGGGACCATCATCAAATTTGATTTTTCAAATACGGTTCTAAATTTTTTTGCAACTTTTTGATGAGCATTTGTTATGAGAAATTCAATGATGTACTTCAGTATAATCTTTAAAAACGATTTGTACTGAAAAAAACACATTTTTAACTTTACGTCCACCTGCGAGCCGTCCCTGCATAAATTGAGGAGACATTTGCGTTATAAAAGCATTCCAATCCAAGATTTTCTTAACGGAAAAAGATTGTTTGAAAGACTAAATTATCATTCAACCACTCAATTTATCCTGAAACAACCATGTTATTCATACAAAGCAAATACAAATGCAAAATGCTAAAGTAAAAACAATACAAAACATGATAATAGTTTACACATTACGTTAACAATAGAACAAAACTAGTACAAATATATTTTCCCAATATCTAGTCAAATTTAAATCTAAATGGAAATTGCTCATGGACAAGGATAAACATTGGCACACTTCCAGTTATTTTATGATGACAAGTCAGTAAAACAATTACATAGTAAAATCAACAATGATTATGGGGAGAACAATAATACTGCGGTGTTAAATATCGAACAAGGAACCAGCGATCCAAACCCTAAAACATCTTTCTCAAATTTACGGGATCGAAGTATGTTGTAAGATCTTTTTTATCGGACATGACCCCATGGTGTATTTGTGGATTTTTGTATAGGTGTGGGGTGAGGTGTTCTGAACAACATACCAAGTCCTGATCGGTGAGGGCCGAATTAAGGTGGTGGAGGGTGTCTGGAGATTTTTTGTCGGTTTTTATTGAAAGCGGAAAAACACACGGCCTTGAACAAATTAACAAGAATTCTTGATTATTCTACTTGAAATTCTCGTTATAAAGGTTCAGTACAGGGTGTCTCAAATTCGAGCTGCATCATGCGGACATTGGGAACGGTAAAAGATACGAGGGAGGTCAATTCATGGCAAAATTGTGCATTTGGATGACTAACAAAATGCGGGTTATAAAGCTTTTGAATTCTGAGTATTAACGGAGAGAACCGAAAAAAATCGTGATTTGTTATTTTGAATTTTGTTTTTTTCTGACCCCATTTGAAGAGATATTGATAAACAGAAAATACCTGCTCATGATTGTTTTTTCTCATCTAGAAGATGTCATCAAAATTTCAATCCGACGTTACTTCATTCGAGCACCATCATCAAATTTGATTTTACAACTTTTAGTAGAGCATTTGTTATCAGAAATTCAATGATGTATGACATTATTATCTTCAAATAGGATTTGAACTGGACAACGCATATTTTCAAGTTACTGTCGTGCGTCGCTACCTGCTAGTTGTGTCTGCTTACATTTGTATCAAACAAAACATATCCGAAACAAAACTGGTCTCAACTTGAAAATAGTTTGATGATCAAAGAAATTTACAATATTATAACTTGAAACAAATGAGAACAAAAATAGGTTTAAACGCAAGTTATGTAAGGATTAAAGAAATTTTCAAACAACTATATTTTATTCTAGAGCGAATGTTCACAAAGATAATTTGCTCCAATACATTTGAGCATTAAAATTCCCAGTCTCAGAATAGATCTTTGAATAATTCTGGGAGGAATAGCTGTTACTTCCCGAATTAAAAAAGGTTTAAGTCGAGACTTCAAGGTGGCCATTGAACGAAGCCTCAGTTGCCTATCCATTTATCAGGAAAAGCACGATTTACAAGCTCGGTTACTGTTCTATCCGTTTTGTGGTGGTGCTCCATCTTGCTGCCACCATAGGTCCCGCAAGACTACAAGTGGCTCATCCTCTAAAGCGTCAAGAATGTTGCCTCCTATTTTTTTCCAGATTTCAAATATTAAGCTTCCATCATATAATAAAGGACCAATAATTTAATTGTAGAACATCCCAATCCATACGTTAAATAAGGTTCTTTCTTGTATTCGAAGGATTGAGAAATTGATTATGGATATATCAAATTTACCTCGGTATTTACATATTATTTGCCCAGATACTTACTGCGTTTAATCTCAATTGTTCTTCATCTGGATCAATTCGATTTCCGTGCTTGACTCTTGGTTTATCAGAACATCCTTATAAGGATAAATGCCTATCCAGCTCACAAAAGATACGGTAACTAAACTGGGGCCTTCCACGATAAGTTCCCAAATACTTTTCGGCAGAAAGGCATGAGTTCCCATTATCAAAATAATAAAACCTGATCATGTCTCGCTTTTCTAAGGCAGAGAATACCATTTTTATAACAACGCACACCAATAATATTAGAAATAAATGCATAGAAAACAATTTTTTTTTTTTACCTATCAATGATGCGAATACAGTTTAGGATTATGAATAACATGGTTGTTTCATAATCCTAAACTGTATTCGCATCATTGATAGGTATCATTCATTTTGAGTTCTGTAGTTCAAAACATTCGACTATCCGACTAAAGATGGCGCCACCTTCTTCACACTGCTCGGATTACCCAAACATTATTGTAATAGCTATCGGTTACTAGAGATTCAAAAAAAAAATTTGTTTTCTATGCATTTATTTCTAATATTATTGGTGTGTGCGTTGTTATGAAAATGGTATTTTCTGCCTTAGAAAAGCGAGACATGATCAGGTTTTATTATTTTAATAATGGGAACTCATGCCTTTCTGCCGAAAGGTATTTGGGAACTTATCGTGGAAGGCCCCAGTTTAGTTACCGTATCTTTTGTGAGCTGGATAGGCATTTATCATTATAAGGATGTTTTGATAAACCAAGAGTCAAGCACGGAAATCGAATTGATCCAGATGAAGAACAATTGAGATTAAACGCAGTAAGTATCTGGGCAAATAATATGTAAATACCGAGGTAAATTTGATATATCCATAATCAATTTCTCAATCCTTCGAATACAAGAAACAACCTCATTTAACGTATGGATTGGGATGTTCTACAATTAAATTATTGGTCCTTTATTATATGATGGAAGCTTAATATTTGAAATCTGGAAAAAATAGGAGGGCAACATTCTTGACGCTTTAGAGGATGAGCCACTTGTAGTGTTGCGGGACCTATGGTGGCAGCAAGATGGAGCACCACCACAAAACGGTAGAAACAGTAACCGAGCTTGTAAAATCGTGCTTTTTCTAATAAATGGATAGGCAACTGAGGCCACCTTGACTTAAACCTTTTTTAATTCGGGAAGTAACAGCTATTTCTCCCAGAATTATTCAAAGATCTATTTTAAGACTGGGGAATTTAAATGCGCAAATGTATTGGAGCAAAGTATCTTTGTGAACATTTGCCCTAGAATAAAATATAGTTGTTTGAAAATTTCTTTAATCCTTACATAACTTGCGTTTAAACCTATTTTTGTTCTCATTTGTTTCAAGTTATAATATTGTAAATTTCTTTGATCATCAAACTATTTTCAAGTTGAGACAAGTTTTGTTTCGGATATGTTTGTTTGATACAAATGTAAGCAGACACAACTTGCAGGTAGCGACGCACGACAGTAACTTGAAAATATGCGTTGTCCAGTTCAAATCCTATTTGAAGATAATAATGTCATACATCATTGAATTTCTGATAACAAATGCTCTACTAAAAGTTGTAAAATCAAATTTGATGATGGTGCTCGAATGAAGTAACGTCGGATTGAAATTTTGATGACATCTTCTAGATGAGAAAAAACAATCATGAGCAGGTATTTTCTGTTTATCAATATCTCTTCAAATGGGGGTCAGAAAAAAACAAAATTCAAAATAACAAACCACGATTTTTTTTGGTTCTCCTCCGTGAATACTCGGAATTTGAAAGCTTTATAACCCGCATTTTGTTAGGCATCCAAATGCACAATTTTGCCATGATTTGACCTCCCTCGTATCTTTTACCGTTCCCAATGTCTGCATGATGCAGCTCGAATTTGAGACACCCTGTACCTGAACCTCTATAGCGAGAATTTCAAGTTGAATAATTAAGAATTCTTGTTTATTTGTTCAAGGCCGTGGTTTTTCCGCTTTCAATAAAAACCAACAAAAAAATCTCCAGACACCCTCCACCACCTTAATTCGCCCCTCACCGATCAGGACTTAGTATGTTGTTCAGAACACCTCACCCCACACCTATACAAAAATCCACAAATACACCATGGGGTCATGTCCGATAAAAAAGATCTTACAACATACTTCGATCCCGTAAATTTGAGAAAGATGTTTTAGAGTTTGGATCGCTGGTTCCTTGTTCGATATTTAACACCCGCAGTATTATTGTTCTCCCCATAATCATTGTTGATTTTACTATGTGCCAATGTTTATCCTTGTCCATGAGCAATTTCCATTTAGATTTAAATTTGACTAGATATTGGGGAAAATATATTTGTACTAGTTTTGTTCTATTGTTTACGTAATGTGTATACTATCATCCATGTTTTGTATTGTTTTTACTTTAGCATTTTGCATTTGTATTTGCTTTGTCCATAAAATGTATTTAATTTTTTTTGTGGCAATAAAGCATATTATTATCTGATTTGATTTGATTTGACATTCCAGTGCTTGTTAGTTTTCTCACTCAAAAGAACTTTTTAAAGAACATATAATATAAATTGTGTTATCAAAGCCCCTGAGAAGGATGAATAAAGCCTTTTGATGAAAAAAGCGTGATAATTAAGGATCAATAGCAGAGGGCATCAAACAATGTCCAAAGGTTTTACTGGAAATACAACTTTCATGTTGAAAGATGATCTTACAATCTGAGCAAAATGGTCTTCCGGTTTTCAACAGGTTGAAAAAAATTGTTCACAAAACATGGGCATTTCTAATTCTTGTGACGAAGGCACTGCTTTGGAAAAACTCTGGAAATAATTTTGTTTGGAATGAATGATGTCATCCGTCCGTGTCAAAAGTCTCGTGAGTCTAATGCTTTCTTTCCTTATTAAATTCAAGTCCATCATTGTCGACGACATCTGAAACAATGATAAATCTTTTCTGAAATGTAGGTTTAACTGGCAGAAAGCTTATTGGTGATCTTTTTCATCATGTTCTACCATCACTATCGAAGTAGCTGCTTCTCTCTAACATGGTCGGTTTTCTTTTGAGAACAATTTGATAGTTTTCTACAACTTGTAACGCATTTTGTAGTCTATCTAGAGAATTGTCGGCATTGTCAACCGATGGTTTGTTGGAGCAATATTGTTGTTGTTGGTCCATTTATATTTTTCCTTATTAAATTCAAGTCCATCATTGTCGACGACATCTGAAACAATGATAAATCTTTTCTGAAATGTAGGTTTAACTGGCAGAAAGCTTATTGGTGATCTTTTTCATCATGTTCTACCATCACTATCGAAGTAGCTGCTTCTCTCTAACATGGTCGGTTTTCTTTTGAGAACAATTTGATAGTTTTCTACAACTTGTAACGCATTTTGTAGTCTATCTAGAGAATTGTCGGCATTGTCAACCGATGGTTTGTTGGAGCAATATTGTTGTTGTTGGTCCATTTATATTTTTGTGTCGTGTATCGGAGAAGCGCTGCCGACTGAAGCAATTGACACGGCAGGTGTTTTTGTCACTGTCAGTTACATTTTTTGTCAGTACGAAATATACATTTTTGAGAGATAGACAGTTGGTTTCACTAAACCGATATATTTCAGAAGTGGGATTACTCTCGTTTATTATTCTGAGGGATAAATAATTCCATAGAATGGACAATGATAGTGACAGTGATCGGGAGAGTGAAAGTCTCTCCAACAGAGAGAAAGCTCGACATGATAATGCGAAACAGAGGAGGGAAAAAAGATCACCCAGCCGGGCCCTTCTAGCTGGTTCAACAGTATCAGTTGGAAAACAACAGGGTTAATAACTATGATTCAGCCATACAGCCGCCTGCAACGACCGATAATATTTCACAATGTGATCTAGTGCGACATGGTTGAATAAAATAGAGCAAATGGCTCTTATTTACAATTGGAATGATGCACGAAAATCCTATTTTCTTCAGACAAGAGTAGCAGGAATTGCTAAACTTTGGAACAATGGGCTACTAAGTTACAACAAAACATGGGTAGAATGGAAGGATGCCGTTTTGAATGCCCTTACCTCACAGGCCCATTTTGTGGAAAATTTGAAAAAGATGCTAGAAAGAACAAAAACTTGTCAGGAACGTCTGCTCCATAATTACTATTCCAAGTGTGTGTTGATCAGAAACTGTGAAATATCTGATGCAAATGCAGTTTCTTGTATAATTTATGCTCTTCCTGCTGAGCATCAAAGTATTGCAAAATCTGCAAACTTCTTCTCACCTGATGATCTCTTCCATGGATTTTTGTGTAAATTGGACAAAGAAGTGCCCGGTCGAAAGGACAAAATTCTATCTACAAAGGATTTTGGTGTAGACAAAATTTGTTTGGTATGTACCAGGACATGTTGCCAGAAATTGTTTTTTCCGAGACAAACAAGCTGGACAATCATCGGCGAACTGGACCGTTGGACAATCTTCGGAGAGCAGATTTAAGACGAAAGAATGCAGTCACTGCCATAAAAAGAAACATATCAAAGAAGACTGCTGGCATTTAAAGTCGGCCAAAGTTCATTGCAACAAATGAACTTTGGCGAGTACAAAACAATGTTTTTAATTCTGACATTTTTTTTAATGATGTCTTGTAAAGCATATTTGGATACAGATAGTGAATTGAATGTAGCACGTCCAACACTTTTAGATAAATCAAAAAATGTTTCTTTGAAACCATCTGACATGATAATAAAAAGTTTTGGAGGGGGAATTATTTCACCCAAAGGAATGGCGACAGTTAAGCTCACTTTTTCTGATTTTTCGCTTGAATCTATTGTGCATTTTGTAGATTTCAATTTAGGCGAGATCGATGTTATAGTGGTGTAGCCGCCTACCTTTTGATCTTCCCAGTTGGCTTCAACAAATTTGGCTGCGGCAGCTCTTGTAGTCGTTGGCGATGGGTGGTAGAGTAGGGTTTCGTTTTGATTATGTTCAAGTTTGATAAAAGGGCGTCACTTTATTTTTTTTATAGGTGAAAACAAAGAAACCTTGTGTAAAAAGATTCACTGTGATGTCTGGAGTGGAAAAAAAACACTGTGTGTCCCAAAAAACTATAACTAGCATTTATTTACATCAATATACAAGTTGTCGAAGAAAATTGAAATATGGGTGGTCCTCACACCAACCCACTCACTGAACTTGAATATAGTTCAAGTGGTTAAGTATTATTACAGTATTTGAAAAAGTTTACCGATAGGTACTGTTATAATTATTAAAAGAGAAAAGTTAAGTATTGAAAAGGCTTTGAAATCCGCAAAAGTGAAAAGGGTGAATTAAGTTTAATTCAAACCGGTACTACAGGGAATAAAATGTTCATGAACCTTTTAGGACGTAGTTCTACGTATGTCAATGTACGGCGCAAGTATAAGTACATAGTACAGTTACATAGATAAATATTATAATCCAGTGATTATGAGTAAATGTTATGAATTATTAAATTAGACAATGAGGAATAATACGACAAAAGAATTTGATATTTTGGTACGAAAGAATCATTTGATAAATATTTATGAATTAAAATAGTAAGATGACTAAGGTTTACACGTTAAATTTATATAGAAAATTGTTGAGTTTATATGAAGAAGAATTATTGATATCAAGATTATTGATGGAAAAACTGGCCTGTTATTGCTGCTGTTGCCTCAAGACTATCAGCCGTGGAGCGGATTTGTTCACTTCGGCGGTGCCGGTAACCCCAACAACTCAGAGTGCCATTCCTGTGACAAACTTCAGCTGCATCACGACATAGTCTTTAGACATCATGTAGATGGAAGTTCAAATAAATACTTGGCCAGCATACCATCAATATCGTAATTTTGTATCGACGGTCGACATCAGTAAGAAAGATCCAGAATGAAAGAAAGCAACAAAAATAGAAAACCCTGAAACAATGTTTCATTTTCAAAATCCACTTCATGGGGAAAGTGGGGTTAGCGGACTCACCTCGTTAGGTTCTTAAGAAATCAACAAATATCCATGCCATCGCTGGTTAAAACACATCCATATCTTCAGAGGAGATTTATGGATATTTTTAGAACAGAAAGTCACGTTGTTCTTTCAGAACTCTCAGGTTCTCACCTGATGATCTCTTCCATGGATTTTTGTGTAAATTGGACAAAGAAGTGCCCGGTCGAAAGGACAAAATTCTATCTACAAAGGATTTTGGTGTAGACAAAATTTGTTTGGTATGTACCAGGACATGTTGCCAGAAATTGTTTTTTCCGAGACAAACAAGCTGGACAATCATCGGCGAACTGGACCGTTGGACAATCTTCGGAGAGCAGATTTAAGACGAAAGAATGCAGTCACTGCCATAAAAAGAAACATATCAAAGAAGACTGCTGGCATTTAAAGTCGGCCAAAGTTCATTGCATCAAATGAACTTTGGCGAGTACAAAACAATGTTTTTAATTCCGACATTTTTTTTAATGATGTCTTGTAAAGCATATTTGGATACACATCCATATCTTCAGAGGAGATTTATGGATATTTTTAGAACAGAAAGTCACGTTGAACTTTAGAAATGCATATTAATTTGTTAATAAAAAGGCTGCTCAGCACGTTTTACATGTGGCTTTCAGCACATCACGGGAACAAGTCCTTGAGCAAAGAGCAAGGCCAAAAAATGAAATACCACCATCGATCATCAATCAAGAGTGTCAGATGGAAATTGACAAATGTCACGTATGAAGCGATCAATCAACTGGACAGAACCAACTGACCCCAGAAGATTACACCTTAGTATTATTCAAGTACTGAAACAGGAAAACTTTGCAACATTGTCTCGGAAACTAACAGCTGTGAAATATGGTAATTTGTTGATAAATATTGATTTTGAAAAATATTGGAGGAACCGATTTAGAAGATTAATTCGTACCATTCATGTGGAAATTGTGAATGCTACATTTACCCCTTTCCTCAAAAGAAATTGTACTTACAGGACAATTTATGTTCGACATGGACTAAAACTACACAAAAAAAAATACCAAAGAAAAAGGAGTATTGGATTCACCAACATTATACCTAGGTCTATGAGATAATGTCAATCAGTATTAACTATCACTTCTTTCTATACCATCCGTGATAACTACGTGTATCACCCGTCCTGGAAGGAGTCACAATCGGTATGTCAAAATCAGGGTAAAGGGAAAATCCGGTAAGTCAAAATAGAAAAAGTCAAGGTAGGGGATAGGACAAAGAAAAGTTGAGAATACCTACAGCTAAACTTTTTAACAATTTTGCCATGATTTGACCTCCCTCGTATCTTTTACCGTTCCCAATGTCTGCATGATGCAGCTCGAATTTGAGACACCCTGTACTGAACCTTTATAGCGAGAATTTCAAGTAGAATAATTAAGAATTCTTGTTTATTTGTTCAAGGCCGTGGTTTTTCCGCTTTCAATAAAAACCAACAAAAAATCTCCAGACACCCTCCACCACCTTAATTCGCCCCTCACCGATCAGGACTTAGTATGTTGTTCAGAACACCTCACCCCACACCTATACAAAAATCCACAAATACACCATGGGGTCATGTCCGATAAAAAAGATCTTACAACATACTTCGATCCCGTAAATTTGAGAAAGATGTTTTAGAGTTTGGATCGCTGGTTCCTTGTTCGATATTTAACACCGCAGTATTATTGTTCTCCCCATAATCATTGTTGATTTTACTATGTGCCAATGTTTATCCTTGTCCATGAGCAATTTCCATTTAGATTTAAATTTGACAAGATATTGGGAAAATATATTTGTACTAGTTTTGTTCTATTGTTTACGTAATGTGTATACTATCATCATGTTTTGTATTGTTTTTACTTTAGCATTTTGCATTTGTATTTGCTTTGTCCATAAAATGTATTTAATTTTTTTTGTGGCAATAAAGCATATCATTATCTGATTTGATTTGATTTGACATTCCAGTGAGTAGATAAACAGGGAGGCTTCTGGCTCACTTCTCGACCATAACCTCAAAGCACTCAAGTGGGCGAGGCATATTTTTGACTTTTCCCTAGATTTCAGGGAATTTTTGATGAATCTGGCAAAGTCGCTCGAAGACTGCTCATCTGGCAACGTCGCTCGATCTTGATCTTGACAGTTGACATAACGCTTCGATCTTGACAGCTTTGACAGATGACAGCTTTGACAAATGACAGCTTTGACAGGGGATTTTTTATAGCTTGGTTCCTGGGTCCAAGATGGGGGGATTGGGGGGTGCGGAGGTTAGATTAAGTCTGAAAAAAGATTTTCCGATAGCGAGATTCGAACCCATATCCTTTGGATTTGTACGTGACGGTCTAACCCAATACGCTAACAAGGTGCCTAAAATAGAATGTAGATTTGTGGTTCAGTTGCTACCCCGATGATCGCCTGAAAAACAAAATCCGCGATAGCGAGAATTGAACTCACGTCCTTTGGATTTGTACGTGACAGTCTTAACCAATACGCTAACAAGGTGCCTAAAATAGAATGTAGATTTGTAGTTCAGTTGCGGTGTGTTTTGGTCTTGTCTTAAATTGTGTGTGGTTTCGTTGTGGGTGAATTCGAGCCCCCCTGCTCGTGGAGATAGTTTTAGGGCTTGATGGGGGGACGGGGGTACCTATGCCACCTGAGTCATAGGAATTTATATAGATTTTAGATACCGTTTCGGTGTGTATTGGTCTTGTATTGTGTGTGTGGTTTCGTTGTGGGGGAATTCGAGCCCCCCTGCTAGCAAGTTTAGGATGGGGGGACAGGAATTGCGAATCGCTGTGTATGACGTCATAGTGTTGCCTGTTGAATGATTCCCACTGTGTTTTGTTAGGGGGATTCGAGCCCCCCTGCGCTTCGTGGATAGTTTTGGATGGGGGGACGGGGGTATTCGGGCCCCCCTGCGTCAGGAATTGCGAATCGATGATGCTGTGTATGACGTCATAGGGTTGCCTGTTGAAGGATTCCCACTAGACAGGTGTTTGGTGCGTACTATTTGATTCTTTAATCGTTTGCTATAAGAATGATTAGATGGCGTTGATGAGCTGCGTTTTTTTTTTTTTGATGGAACACCCTGTTAGAATGATTAGATGGCGTTGGTGAGCTGCGATGGAGATGTAGATTTCTTCATAGTTTTTTGAGCTAATCGTTGATGACGCGTACTATTGATTCAATATTTGAAAAAAGCATAATTTATTAACGAATGAGGAGATTTTAGATATATTCAAAATTGAAAAACAAACATAGTCACTATAATATTTGGAAAAATTTTAGATTCAAAAAGTTGAAAAACAGACATACTCACCATATACCCATGAATTGAAAAACAAAGCAGGAATTGCGAATGGATGATGCTTCCCATTGCATATCCAATCGAATAAATTAAACACACAAAGACACTTCAAAATCATATATTTTCAGGAAGTACATTATTGTAGGTACTTGGGGGACATACAATTACTTCTACGATAATACTAATAATATAATCTTACAATAATTCATAATATTAACAGATTAATGTAATTTACCCAATACTATTCCTGAAATTATATTTGAAAAACGCTATAAAGTTGAATAGTGTCCAAAGGGAAGTGTATCAAAGGTATTCTCTTGTACAAATCTTTTATCATCGTTTGCACTCAACGCAACTTTATTTTGCTCAATGCTGTAAACATTGTGAGCATAGGAACGAATGCAACGCTGAGTGGCGCTGATAATTTTTGAATGTCGTAGAGAATTCCAGTAGTCATCAAACGTTAATTTATTATTTACAACGTTGTACTTGACTCCTTTGGCCTTTTTCACAACTTTTTGCCCTTGCTGAATTTTGAAAGTGTACATTTTCGATCGAAGACCAATGAAATGGGTAATAATTTCTCCATTAACTTCATCCTTCATTAGTCCTAGAACTTTTTTGTTGACCAACGGGATTTTATAAGGGTTATTAGGGGAGTAGTCGGAGGTGTCAAATTTATGTAAATCAGCCTTGATAATCTCTTCATAAACATCATTACACTGAATTTCATAGATACAGCTATCCGTATCAGTGTACATAAGTTTACAGCGATCAATACCCAATTTCGGTAGCATATATGCGTAATGAAAATCAAACATGTATGTTTTGGAAATGTCCAGAATGGACATACCAATATACAGAGGTTTATTGAAAACTAATTCTTTCTTTTTCATTTCAATAGCTATAAGATCGTGTTCGGCGTCAAGAATAGTTCGATTGTGAAATCGATGACTTGCAATGAGATTCTTTGCCCCATATCGTCCATCCCATTCATTCACCAGTTTGATAACCCGATGATTTCTGATGTTCTCCATCGTTTTACCAAAAACAGCATTATTGTATAGTTTGAAAAGATTTTTTTCAAATGTTGTTGTCGCGTTAGTTCTTAATTTATTGTTATGTTCAATATATGATTTTAACCATGTCGACTGTCGAAATTTTAAAATTCTATGGATTTTACTCAATTCCAAACTATTCATTATTGCTTGTTTCAAGGTTCGATAGTGAACAACATAATTCTCTTTATCGAAAAGAGTACACATCAATTTCGATAGTTTCGATCCGGGTGGAACTCGATGTTCAGGACAAAATGGAAAATCTCTATGCAAGTCGTGAGTGACGGTGGGATATTTTACGTCAACTTCCAATATATATCCTATGGGTGAATTATCCGGGATTGACAAAACATCAAAGTTAGATACATCGCTAATCCACTCAAACTCTCCTGAAGGGAGAGGTTCAGTCATTGCTTTTCCATACAGATTATTTACATCTAGATAAAGCAAAAATTTCGATGGTTTCGATGCATCGTAATCATCGGTGTACTTGTTATTAGCTTCAGAATACCTATGAACACAAGTTGAAATACCTCCACGAATTCCCTGCTCAATGAACATGATTTGATCAATATCTTGAAGAAGTTCCAATTTACAACCTGTAAACTTCAACATACAATCCCATGTGAAGCCAGGCATCGTATAATACCATGCTGGATCTAATTTATGTGTCTGAATGCTACTTTGTCTAAAGTTCTCAAATAAATCAGCTATACCCAAAATATCAGTCTTTAGATACAAATCTGAATATTCACCTAAATTTTGGATTCCAAAGGCTTCCCACACAGTTTGAGCATGTTGATAATTTTCGACTGATAAATTGGAATCATTCAATTTATTGTAAAAATGTTCAATCGAAGGTAATCGGGTGTCGTTCATTTTTTCTAAGCTATCAATATAGTCATAACAAAATACACCTTTCCGCGTCAGCAATTGAAATTTTGCCTCATCTAGATGTGCAAACTCTTCTCTCAATATTTTAAAATCGGTTTTTTTCATTGTCGATAGTAAATCATCGAGAGAAGCGCCTAAAAATCTGAATGAATCGATGTACCTAAATCTTAGATTGTTTTCGTCAACGAAATGGGTGAAAGATATATAAACTTCATTATTGGTTGGGAGAACACTCACGCGACTACGTTTGGCAAGATCTTTTAT
This sequence comes from Orchestes rusci, assembly GCA_958502075.1. Lineage (NCBI taxonomy): Eukaryota > Metazoa > Arthropoda > Insecta > Coleoptera > Curculionidae > Orchestes > Orchestes rusci. Next base: position 46,610,187 of record OY293304.1, read on the forward strand.
CAACAAATGTCCATCATAACCGGATAAATTTTGAAAAACAATCGGCACAACATAAAGCTTTTTGAAAATTAGATTACAATTTTGATGTGCAAAACCTCTGAATTCGCCAGTGAAATGATCATGATCGCGAACAATCTTATCATTTTTGTGAAAAGGTTTTTCACATATATGGCAATTTGTTGCACCGCAGATGCTTTTCTTTTCGATCATGGTAACAATATTTTGGATTTTTGAATGAATTACTTTTGATATTTCAACCATTTCGTTGATGAACCATTCCATACAATCTGCACCACGATAGCTCTTGAAAAATGAAAGAGAATTGTCATAGGAACATTTTAAATAGAACCCGGCACTGTAAACTATATGTTTTTGATATTTTCGCGTATTTATGGAAATGTGTTGATCGACTACTTGTAGTTGGCTTTCAAAGTCCGCATAGATGATGAAGGGACATTTTTGTTTGTAAATGAAATTTTTGAATTCGACATGTTTGTAACTTGGGAATGAGACTTTATATTCATTCAATTTTGTACACAGCTTTTCATGTTCTGTCAATTTTACCTCAGATGAGAAATAATTAAGACAACGATGACAAATATACTTGGCATTTTTTTTTTACTCAACTGCCTTGAAACAAGACGGGATACATTTTTAATCCAACAATAATGGTATTTTATATCCTCATGATCGTTGTCATTAGTTGGCAGTGGCTCGTAATCATTTAATGATGGATGGTATTTGTTTTGAATTAACAGCAAATTAACATGTCTAACCAATTTTTCTTTGGTTAGCCTAGCTGGTACAATATTGAAATTATTTGGTTTACCATCATCCGTATCTGACTTTGAAATTAGTTCCAAAGCATACACATTTACAGAAATATCATTGTTTTTTTCAAATTTCGAAATTTGATTCAACGGCATGGGAGATTCTAAGTTTTTGAGATTCAAAACTGATTTGTAATGAGGATAAGAGGTGATTCGGTTGTTATTTTTGTTAACAGGATGAAGCGCACTAACAATAGCCCAGTAAAAACAGGCGGTATCATTATTTTGAACATTCACGCATGCATGTTTCTTCTCAATTTCCTTCGGTAGTGCAATATAGGAAGAACCATTACCGATTTGAAATTTATTAACATTAATTTCCAAATAAATTATTCTAACAAGAGCAAATCCTGAATCACGTTCCTGGAATTCCGAAAGACTATTCAAAATTACATCACGCACGTTTTCAAAAAACCAGCTTTTTAAATCCGTTCCTTCATCAATGATTACATTCTTGGTGTTGAAATATTTAAAATCTAGAATTTCACGTTCAGATGATTTTTTGATAAACTCTCCGCAAAATGATGAGTTCACTTTAACCATTGTAAAAGATTTCAGTACTTCCTTTAATTCACGTTGAAACAAAATAAACGCATCATCCATAAATCTATTAACGTCTTTATGAGTCAAATTAGTTACTAAACCGGTTGATACTCTTCCTTTGAAGCAATTAACAATTTTTTCCCATTTAACCCTATTGCTTAATTTTGATTCTTCTACTAACCCCATCCCAACCCGCTTATTTTTCAAAATCAATAATTGTCTTCTTATAACTTTAAGATGTTGCAAATTGGTCTGAATCAATCGAAGAATGTTTCTAGGTAAATTAGCATGTAGTACTAAATTCTTAAATTTGCCGATTAATCTACTTATTCTACGTATCCAATGGCTTGTCGTTCTCTCACAAGGCTTGTCGAACAGAAATCTCTTCATTTTTTTCAAAAATGAAAGCATATTTTCTGCTTTTTTCAACAACACTTTGTATGAGGAAGACATATTGAAAAAATCAACTCACAACTATTGAACGCCGTTGATGTGGTGGTTTTAACTCAATTTGGGGGATGAACTCGTGTGATGTTCTGTGTGAAGCCCTCTGATTTCGAAGGTGTGAAATAGCTTAGCAAGTGATTGTCGGCTATAACCCTTCTAGACAGGAACAACACACCTCCAATTGTAGTAGAATAACCACCAAATCCGGTTTGTTGTTTTCTGAAAGACAGTAAGTTTCGTTTACTTTTGAAAAAACGTAAAGTTTATTTTCACCTGATTTAATTTCAAACGATGGATTTTTGTGTTGATTCTTCGAAAAGTTTCGCAATCAGCTCTTCGCGAGGAACTACACCAACTTTGTGGATTTCTGTAAAAACATGTTTTGTTTAATGCAATTACATAAAAAATTCACATTGTAAATTAACCAAGCACCCCACATCAATTCTATGATAAGAAAAATTTTCAATTATTTAAAAGAATATTTACCTTTTTGCCACACCCCAGACACACAAAATGATCACAAGTGCTCTGACGATGACGACGTCTGACAACGATGAAAGCTTCGTATGAATTGATTCACAAAACATGAACAACTGTATAGTTGACTATTCGAAACACTTCTAGAATGCCGAACTGCAAACTATGCAATTATAATTAAATTCAAAGAACAATGGTGCATTGTGTTTGTGATTCCATTGCGATTAGCACGAGCAAGAAATAATAGAACATACACTACTTATTTTCGGTAAATTTTATTTAAATCACCACTTATTCTATTGGGTTCATAGTACATAATTTCCTTCAAACATTGGGTTTCTATGCATGAAGTTCTGCTATAAAGAGATGAAATTACATCGTTAATATTGATATGTTCAATCTGATCTTTAAGTAATTCATGAATAATGCCAATAACAGTGGAATAGTATGCAGAAAAGTTCAGTTGCATCAAATCCTGCAATCTTTTTTTGACAAAATGTTCGTTTGCAGTGCACAGGTCTTGGATGTTGCCTTCAGTCAGGTACAAGGTCTGAGATTGTTTTGATATTGAAACAAGTTTGAACTGATTCCCGGCTTGAACTTCGCTGATGATAATATCTTTACTGGAAATGAATCGGAGATGGGCGATTTCCCTACACTTGAAATATCCCATCAGCATCCACTTTAGATGACTAATTAGAAGGTTCCACTCAAATTCTTCAAAAATCAACATATTTTGATCACTAACAGGTATCCGGATGATGGGTTCAAAATTTCTGTTCAATTCCACATATATCGCAATGTTGCTGCTAGCTGAGTAGGACATTGTGCTCAGTAACGAATATTCGGCTACTACTTCCGGTGCTTTGTTTATCTCACTCTTCTCATTTTCATCTATCCCCAGATGTTGGGCTTCCTGAGCTAATTGATTCTCAATTTCTGACAGCAGTTGATGTATTGACTGTGTTGCTGTAGCCATTTCACTTAATTGATGACGACGATGACGACTACGACGACAACCATACAGTCTGAATACTGAGCGTAATTATCACTGAGGTAGGCACTTTTTAACCCATTCACAAATTATTGCACAATTTTTCAAGCTGCACATAAAAACACCACTATCTAAATGACTCATACATGTTGGTAAGTCTTTTTGAAGTTTCGGTGGTGGTGGTGCTGCTAACGAAATCTGATTGCCATCAAACTCCTCTATGTTGATAATCTGGGGTCGATCGTTCCACTCCAACAGCATTTTTTCCAGAAAGTTCTTCTTTTGATGACCGCGCACATAAACCATATTAGAATTCCATAAGTGCTGTTTCAGGATGTCACCTATCTTTTCATAATCAACAAAACCCGCTGATGAATAGAGTAGTCCATGAAAATTATAAGTTAGATAATTAACACTTTTTTTATCCTGTGCTGATAACGCATGATACGGTATTGGTGCTTCAAAAACAAAATGGGCCATCTGTTTTCCATTCGTAATTGACATTTCCTTCGCAACAAATTGTCGATCACCTGCTGCTGCACTAGTGATGTTAAAACCCTGAATGTCGACGACGAAAACCTTCATGTTTGAGAGCTGATTCAAAACTAAACGGATTTCTCATCAGCAGAGCCTTCCATCCAACGAGCCACTCCCACCCAAAATGAAAAAATGCTCTTTGCATTGTGCACTTGACTAAAACACAAATAGTATTTTCAACTGTTTATTGAACAACGAGTTTCAATCCATTCTTGAAGAACTATACAATTACGTAGGCTACACATATAAAAATTATTCGGTAGATGTCCAAAACAGGTTGGAACGTCTTTTTGAAACACAGGTGGATGTTGCCAATGTTCATCAAAGTCCTCAACGTTTATGATTTTGGGAGTATGCGCTGTTGTAGAATCCTGCAGAATGTTCTCCAGATAATTCTTTTGTTGCTGTCCCCGAACATAGACTTTATCCACAAAACATATATGTGATTTGATAATTGAATTTAGGGCCCTGTTGAATGCATATTCGACGTGGCCAGATCGTGATGTCTCAGAGACTTTTGATAGATAGATTTGGCACTCAGAGGCATCACTGAGACAACCCAGAGACATCACAGAGACATCACGGAGACAACTCAGAGACATCTCAGAGACATCACGGAGACAAACAACAACAA